>OY754937.1:10996554-11596554 GCA_963576515.1 Cryptocephalus primarius
TAGTAAATACTAGTTAATTTAGGCGAGAACCATGGATTAACTCTTATAATTAGGGTTAATCTATATTTGCTGTTTTTTAGGTTTATTTGCATGATAGATTTTAGTGCAATTTTTGGTTTTGGGGTCCCTAGAGGCCACAACAACTCCCTTTCGAAAGGTTTTATATATATGAAATATATCGAAATTTGTAGCACGACAGAGGGCCTATTTTTTAACTGGTTCAAATGAAACTTGGCACAAAAATAGCATGGGTAAATGTCTCAGTTAAGTTCGTTAACGAGCCAAGTCGGTCCACTAAAAACAAAAATGGCGCCTTGACAATTTCAATAAAAATTTGTAATTCATATGTTTTCAATCTGATACAGACATGTTATAAAGCTTTTTTATAGACTATAGAACGTTCTATTACTTTTATATTTAACACTTTTTTTAAATAACTCACCCAAAATAGTTTTTGCGTAAAATTAAAAATTTCTTATTATTTCTCTATTATATACAGCAGAACTTAGAAGCTACAGGTGATATTGGTAGAAATGACGTATCTTGGTAAACGTCATGTTAAGGCTCGCAACTTTCACATTTTATGACACAGCACTTTGTTTCTAAGTTTAAATTTATGACAGACCACTTTAAATCCATAATTTTGAAGTTTTTAAAACTGAGAAGGGCATAAAATAAGCCTGTCCCGCTGGACGTGCCATAGGGATTTTTTCATGTAAAAAAATAGGTGTTAGTTTATGCGTGTATGTAAAAATAGTTGTTATAATAGTATTTGCAATGTATACCATATCTAGCGAAAATATTCTTAATGATGTTTCGGTAACGAAGTACCATAAAGGAATTAATCAACTTCGAATAGGGCCTGTTACCTGTTACATTTCTTTACCTTTTATGGGTTTGTCAATATCTTTTAAGACCCCCGTCCCCACGGTGACAATGACCACTAATCCTTTTTGACCTGGGAAGTCATTTCATTTTTCGCTACAAGTTATAATTACTGTTAATACGCAAAGAAATTATTTGAATTATTTTTCTTACTGTTAATTTTGTTAATAAGCATCATGTGTAAACGTACTTTGAATGTTGTAAAGGTTAAGTTGTAATGTATTAGTGTCGTTAGGCATTGGATATAACTTGTATTTTGTGATTGACTTTTTCGTTTGTATAACGCGCAATTTTGATATATTTATTATTGTACAATTACATGTACTTTAAATATCCAAAATACTAAACAAAAATATATAAAATTTCAACTTCATAAATATTTTCACATGTTCCTTGTACTATTTGCCACATTAACATTATATAAATTTATAACGGCCACATCGCTTTTTGTTTTGTTGTTTGATCATGAAAATGGGGTCACTAATATATTACTAATCCAATACATTTACATGGGTTGCAATAAATAAAAAAAAATAACTGAAAGCATTGGAAATGTAGCTGTAGTAGAAATATATTGAATATTCTGGAATTGATCACGTGACAAATGCAAAGGTTCTGAGAAAGCTGAACAAATCCACCTAAATCTAAACTTGCCGTAAAATTCCAGTAAAACTACTACAAATCACATTAAATACTGAGTAGAAGAGGGTCTGTAAGGGGCGCATTTCATGATTCAAGAATCTATGATTTTGGTCTTTTGCTCCTCGATGACATGAAAAGGAAAACGCACCGAAAAAAGATGATAAGTACAAAAATCATTCACATCCATTTGGGTTACTTTCTTCAACATAAGAAAAACATCTGACAGGTTCTGATACAAAAATATTAACAAAAAAGTGTCTCAAAACGTGTGTAAACAAAGTAGATAGGTAATTTCAGTGCAACTCAAATAAACAAAGTTAATTCAAAATTTTGAATTGAATTTTACTGGATCGACTTATTTCAATTTCCCACTTACCCACGACAGCCACGACAAAAACGTAATTCCATTTCTTCGTGATCATCTTTCTCATCCTGTCCTCATCATTCAACAGCGCACCTGCCGAATAATCAGAAACAAAATTATTTTTCGTAAGCGTCATCTCTCCTGACGAAGCGAGCGGCCTGCACAGTAGGCTCACAGGTAATAAAACTAATTGTACCAGTCATTGCTTCATTGACTATCGAGTAAAGTATGCCAATTATTATAAGAACAATGTTAGATTAGCATTATCATCTGAATGAAAATTTGGATACAATAACTCTGAACCAGCGAAGTGTAGTGACGATTTATAATGGATATGATTAGCAGACAGGTACTTGTAATAAGTACAAATTATGTGTGACCATATAATCATTAATTGTTTATTAGTCTTCCACCATTACAGTGACAGAGTAGAATTTTGGCGCTGATTTTTGGTACATTACGCAAAAGGGTGAATCCCCATAATTGGCTTTACGGCAATTTATTAAACTTTTTTCACTTTAAAACAATCTTGGGAAATAATGAAATCTGTAAAAATAATTTAGTCCATAAATTACTTTTGATCTATGTTCAAAGTCCATTCAAACTATTTTATTGCGCTAAAGTACGTAACATTGCGCTGTTACGTATAAAAAAATGCTGCGTTGCGCTAATGATTTCATTTATCTAAAAATCACTACGTCATATTTACTTTTACTCTGATAATCACGGTATAGGAATTAAAAGTTGAAGTATCATCGTCTTCTACTAAAGAAAAATGCTGACTTGACTACCTATGTCTAATAATAACGACCCATATTTTATTTTGGCCAATTCTTAATGCAAATTCCATACCAATACACGTGAGCGGCTAATAAACTGTCCGCTGATAATACAAATTTTACTCCAAATTATTTACACTAGAAATAAGAACGCAAATGTTTTTTATGGCTTACCATTAATTGATCCTTAAATTTTTGCACTAATTGTTTCAAAAAACAAGTAGAGGATTTTGCCCTCTGCTGCCATCGACCGTCAAAAACGACTATTTTTACATCGAAAAATCACCGAACACACGTCCTCCATTTTAATTATGTCGTTTGTTTGCACTCGTCCGATTTATCTAAATTAGCTATTGTGTGAAACATTTTTATTTCCACTTAAGCCGCTCGGATCGCGGCTGCTGTATGAAGTGGTTATGTTATTGATATAACATTGAGGTGACTTGTCAATGTGAATGTCAATGTCCCGGAAAATTGAGGAATTTGTGGTATCGTCGCAAGGCAGGGAAATATACGTCTTATACCGAGTGTTTATAACGATCAGGGGAAGAACCGAGATCCCTAAATCCGTTTTTAACAGTTTAATGCTTTTTTTTATAATGTTCTCTCTTGCTATGCAACCAACCTTACAGCCTTAAATTTTTTTTGTTAATATTTATTTTTTCCTTATCTTATCTCGTAAGCTTGACAAATTCTGGTTTATTTATCTAGAAAACAGTGTTATCTAAATTGTTTACATAACTCCAAAAAAATTGATTGCGAATTACATGTTAATTGTATCTGTGAAAAACATTTAAATATTGGAATTATCTTAAAAAAAAACCCTAAAAGCAATCTGATTCTATTGGATACCGTACACGTTCATAACATAATTTGATTATTGTTCACAAAAATCGATAAACCATGTCAGTTTTCCACAATTTTTGTCAAACTAGTGAATATGGGAGTTAGTAAATTAGAAGACGATTTGTGATCGAACATGTACCATTATAGAAGCCTTCGATTTAAACAACACAAAGAAATAACAGGAAAAAATCCTAAATTTCATTATGAAAAATTCAACTGACATTAAATACGATTAAGTGCCATATAAAATAACAATTACACTGCACATGCTACCTAACAGGTCAACTTACTGCAACATGACCTCTGGGACTCTGTATATATAAACCACTTAATTTTTGAGATTATCTCCTACAGATTTTTATATAAAAAGATCTCTATCTAATAAAAGCTGTATATTACACAAGAATAAGTTGAGGCAAGGCAATCGGAATGACCAAGCATCTTTTTAATTTTTGCGATGTAAACATGGATATACATTTTTCACATTAATAACCAAAATTGTTTCAAACAAAAAATTCAATTAATGCAGTTTTTGTCTTTCGGACTCGGACACTTCAAAATTATGAATGCAACATAAATATTCTTGAAAAATGCAACATATATACATTAAACAGTAAAAAACAAATACATATTTTAAAAGAATTCCATAATGTGTTAGTAACTCTTTTGAGGAATCACTAACTGAGGTTTCTCAATAACTATTTCATCTGTTAAGGTACCTATACTTCTATCCTCTATGTTGTGTATCCTAATGAATTCTGTTAGTAATCCAGCAACGTCCTCTGGATTATTTAAATGGGCATGGTGAGTGCCAGGAACATAGTGAAATGAACAATCTTTACTAGTACGTTTCAAAACATCCAGGACTTGATAAAAGTTTTCTTTTGCTTCATAGTAGGAACCCTGTTTAAATTTAGCTATAAATATCGGTGGGGTGAAATACTGTGCAAATTCCAGTAAGTCATCTTGAGACACTAACAGGAATTCAAAAGATTTTAAACGTGGATCCAATGTGTAGTAATATTTTCCTGAAAAAAAAAAATGTAGTGAAATAACTACATATTGTCTTATTTTGAGTTTTTGAGCTTTTTGATGATGGAATCTACGTGTGCATTGTTTTTAAATTTACAAATTTATGTTATTTACCTGGATTCTTTTTAGATGCTTGTATATTTCTTCCTAGTAAAATATCAACGACTTTGGGAGACACAGAATTATTATTTAACGAACACACTTTCTCTCTCATCTCATTTAGATCATGACTAGGTGGTTCCTCAGGACTTAATGCATAGCTATTAAACTGTAGAAATTTTTTAAGGGAGTTTGCCATACGTATATATTTATTAGTTGCTATCATAGGTTTCGCTCCATCCAGACATATGACGAAATCAACGTCCTCAGGATAAAACATTGTGAATGTGTATGAAATGACACCACCCAAACTGTGTCCCATTAAAGAAAGTTTTGGCCATTTGAAGAAGTCTACCAGGCTAAGAATTGTGATCAGATACATGCTAGCATCATAAGTTACCCCAAAGGGTAATTTAGATGAATGCCCATGGCCTGGAAAATCGATTGCTAGGAAGCCAACGTTTTTGTTTAACATTGGAATTAGTCTATCGAATGTTGCACAGTTGTCCTGAAAAATAATGACTCAATAAATTTCCAAATTATTAACTATTTACTAGAATTAATATTTGTATTCCATACACTTGACTTTCCATTGTGTTATATTTAACAACTATACTTATTACATTATCGTTAATAAGCCATAGAAATACTTAAATAAGCAACTTTTTAAATTGCAAAAATTGTGTTAATTGCAAAAACATATTATTTTACCTACTTGCCATCCATGGAGTGACAATATCGGTCGAGTATCGTAGGGTTCCCACCATTTTCCTGTAACTTGGCCCCAAGGTACTTTTACAGAGACTTCCTTGTACTGTCGTGTTTGGGAGGAATAACATCTTATGTTACTTTTAATTGTACATTTGGTAAATATCCTTCCGAATCGCAGCATATTTACTTTATTAGTTAAAAAATTGTAACTGCAAATCAACCTATTTGATTACCTGTACCAAATCAGTGACATTTTCTCTGCCAGCCAGACAAAAATTAATGAACTTACATATCTCATTCGAATCTCTTGTTTACATAAAAAGTGCCTAAATGATCGTTAAATATGGTACAACTCGGGTCAAAGTATACTTTGGAAATTATTTATGGTGGTGCATATAGGTTATTATTATCTATTATTCTGTCATTCAGTGAAATATGGAACTTAATTTTTAGTTTTCCATTGCTTAATTACGATTATTATACAGTTGTACGATGATTGATGATATTCGATTCTGAGATAAACATTATACCTTCCGGCGAAAGTGGGTAAAAAATTGAATTGTTTACGTATGGACATAGGTTAGCTTAACACCTTTCACGGGGCTTAACCATAAGGCTTAACCTCGCGTTTTAAAAAGTTCTATGATTAATTGGAAAGTTTTGGATGTCTTCCAAATTGAAAAATGGTGCTGTATTTGTTACAGAATAGTAAAACCAAACTAATCGCCTGTAGAAAAAATATGGGACATCTGTACACAAAATTTGTTTATTAAATAATGAACACCCTGTATACCATATTCTTCATAAGCTTCATTATGCTCTATGTTTGACATTTTAATGTAACCTCACTTTTACTTCTAACTGTTTGTAACTACAATTTACTGAAATCTAACTTAATAACAATTAATTTGCTACACAGTTGAAGTTCTTTTGTACCTACGGCAGGAATGTAGCTAGCCATGTTATGTGTAAAGTAATTCGTAATGCCAAAAAAGGCAAAACCGCCTGAGTAAGTATATAAACCTTGTAAAATAACTCAATTAACACTGGTTTTGTAGTCTCAACAGAAAATGGGAAAAGAACCGAAGGGATC
Organism: Cryptocephalus primarius; assembly: GCA_963576515.1. Lineage (NCBI taxonomy): Eukaryota > Metazoa > Arthropoda > Insecta > Coleoptera > Chrysomelidae > Cryptocephalus > Cryptocephalus primarius. The sequence continues at coordinate 11,003,006 of OY754937.1, forward strand.
GTCTGAAAGAGAAGTTCATGCTTCTGGCTAAAGCGCTTCCTTGTTATGACCCCTCAGTAACGTTGTGCCACGAATTTATTCTGGAAAATGCCAGGATAACGATTGAAGAGCAACAAAAGGAAATTGATAAGATATTAACTGAAAAGTCTAATAATGTTCAAGACTTCAAAGGTTGTGCTTTTGTGTGGTGTCACTTTATTCTTTAAATATTTTATTTGCAGATGACAAAATAAAAAAGTTGCAAAACAAAATAAAGAAACTGTTATTTCGGAACGAGCAATTGAGTTTCATACTTAAAGATGTGGGGATTCCATTACCTACATATGTTGGTTCAGGAAGATATAGAAAATCTCAAATCAAACCAGATAATGGATCAGAAGAACACTTTCTTAAGAAACTTAATAAGGAAAGTGAGTTTAATATCATCATATGCTTTGTTCTTTCATTTCAATGCACATATTTTTAGAAGAGAACATTGTTACCAAACTGGTTCAAAAGAGGAAAAAGGGGAAAGCGGCTCCCAAAAAAACTCCTAGTAAAAATTCGGAGAATAAAAATGGGAACAAAAGCAAAACCTCAACTACCCCTTCTTCCAGTTGTCTTTTGATGTTGTCTCAACCTACTGCTGTTAAATCAAGTATTCCTCAACCATGTTACTTATTCACGAGTAGTGTACCGGAGAAGTTAGGTAAGTACTTTTTTTTGCCTATCTTTTTATCCAGCCTATTTTTCCCTCATTCTTTTCTGTGGTGGGTACTTTATATTAACTTAATTTTGGGTATGTTACTATTTATATCAAAGTCGCTGTTCATTGTATCCTATTGTAAGGACTGTTTCTTTGTCATATTGGTTATCATTTATTTTGGATTTGACATGGGAATGAAAAGAATTGACCCAAAATAACCCAATAAATTTTTCTTCAATAACTTACTACCTCGTGTAAGTATTTTACATTGAAAATATTTTAGTTCTAAGTGAATAGCAAAGGCAATAACCTATTTATCCAACCTTTAAAAGTCCAACAAGTCCAATAATTCGTTTATTTTGGAAGGGCACATGTTCAAAATCATTGCTGATTTTTGGAAGTCAGCACATGATTTTCATCCGACAGTACTTATGTATCCAAAATTTCTCTATAAATCAGACAACATCTGACATATCCAATAATCCAACACTTTTCTACCATAGTAGTAAGTGGATCAAAGATATTTTTCAAATATGCACATGTAATGCTTGTTATCCAGAATTGTTATTTTTATTTTTTTATTATTACCATATTAATAAATTGACATTTTAGCTGTGAGCAAGTCTACAATACCTGAAACCAAAACAATATCTTGCTTGAATGTCAATACTCCATTGCCCACTTTTGGTTCGGGCACGCTACTATTTGCCAATGGTACGATAATGCCAGTTCTATCCCAACCTCAGATTATCATACCTACTCCAAATCCCGTAGTTGCAGTCCAAAAAACCTTTCCTACGTTCGCTACTTTACCAACAATCATCACTAATGTCACTTTGTCTCCGCCACAAGTAACTCTACAAAGTACAGTAGTATCAACCGCCACAGGTCCATTTGTACCACCACCGAAGACGGTTTTATTAACACCCGTAACGTCTTGTGCGACTATGAGTAGTGTTCAGAAAAAGATTTCAGAAAATTTAAAGAAGTTTCCGAAAGTTGTCCCGAAGCGTTGTCTTACCACAACTACTCAGGTTAATAAAGTACCAATTCCTGCCTTGACGTCTAAGTATGCTAACAACTACATATTATTAACAGAAAGTACCTTGGTGAAAGCCCAAAGTACCACTAAAAGTTCTGAAAAAGATAAAAAGACGAGTAGAGGAGGAAAGAGAAAAAATGAAGAGCAACCGAAATTGGCTGGAAAAAAAGGTAAACTTGAAAAAACTGGTGTTTGTGCAAACACAGCAAACTCCAATGACATAACAAATACTCCAAATCAAGTTTTGGAGTCACAAAATGAAAATGATTCCTCTAAAGCAGATGTGGTTGCTGAAAATATTAAAAATTCAAAACCTGATGACAAACCTGAAATTACTATCACACAAGAGGTAGATCTTGAACCAACCAAAAGTAATAGTGAACCAATAGAAAATAGTGTTGAACCAACAATTTCACAATCTTTTAGTCAAGACACTACTACTACCAAAGAAAAATCATCTGATGAAATTATTAAAGAATCTGAGAATACAATTAAAACTACCACTACACCTGTCACAACTGCATCATCAAGTGCAGTTGTGAATTCAAACGAAGAAATGAAAACATTAGAACATCTTGTACACTCAGAACTATCCAATGACATATTTGCTTCTCTACAAGTGCCACCGGGCTGTCAAAATCCTGACTCAACGTCACCAACAGCTGCTTTCTTATTGGCGTTTCCGCTAGTATCTTCTGTTAAAGTTAGTGAAGTCATGGAAGAGGAAAACCTTGAGAGCCAAAGCAGCACTCCGACTCTTCTGCAAATTGGAGCAATAGATGGTGGTGTTAAAACGACGCAAAGTGATAACTTGCTCAATTTGGATAATTTCACATTATTTTCATCGAAAAATGTGTATGGGGAATATTATGGATCCTTTGGGCTCGGTAATAATGAAGGGGGGAAGAATATAGAGAATCTTCATTCCAAAGAAGAAGTGGTGAAACCATCAGAAAGTGGAAATAAAGGCAATGAAACAACTGTTAATAAGAAGTGTAATTTGGATGTTGAGGACTCTAATAAAGTTGACTCCAAAAACAAGAATTTTCTGGAAAATAGTACTAATACAAAACATCAAGACCCAAGTGAGAAAAACTGTAGTACTGTTTATCAACAAAACAAAAATGGTAATGTGTGGCAGTCTGATGAATACAAAAACCAAAATATAAATTATGACATACCATGTAGCAAACACCAAAATATAACCCAACAAGTGTTTCTTAATAGAAAAGATGTTGAAAGTTCTATTAAAAACACTCAACCTATGCATAAAGTCAATACTGATGAAAATAACACAAATACTACTTGCAACAAAAATCAAGATTTATTAGGAGTATCTGGAGCTTCAGGTGATGATAAAGGTACAAAGAAAACTCAAATTTCTTTAAGTAACACCCAGCAACCTCAAAGTCATTCAACCACGCCTGAAGGCTGGACTCCTAAAAATCCTCAGGTAGTAACTGTTAATTATGAAATGCCTTCTCTGAATACAGAACAACAAAATGAACCCCTTACTAAAAGAGCAGATCAAGAAATTTTGAACAAATGTAGGAATAATGAATCAAATATTTCTAAAAAACCTGAAGAAAGCATTCCTCATTGGAATCCGAATTCCACTAAAAATATGATGGAAAACCCAAAGACATGTTTGGACGTATGTGGCACACATAACATAGAAAGAAATTCAAAAACCGATGACCAGAGGAATAAAATTTGCAATGTTTGGGACGTCAAAGAACAGCCTGCAGAAACACGGGAAGCCTCCAAAGAACTTCTGAACAATATGTCAAATACTTCAAACGTTAATTTACAGTATAACATTCAATTAAATCCTAGTTCTATAACAGGAAAAGTTGCAATTGGTACCGAATCTACGGAAAAGCATAATCTTAATCCTCTCAGACAGAATAAGGTGAATATTCCTGAAAACGTTTTCAATGCGCAAGAGAGCGAAAGCCAAAAGCAACTCTGGCCCATAAAACCAACAGAAAACCTTAAAAAATCGACCAATTATCATATTGCAGAAAATAATTTGCCCATTATGTGGAATACGTCACAAAGGAAAACGAACTGTTACAAAGAAGATAATGCTAACCTTCTTCATTGTGACACTAAAAATTCTGTGACACCTACTAAAGAACCTGTAAAACCTGTTCAAAATCGTGGAAAGATTAATTCTGTTTGGTCCCCAAACAATTATGAGGAAGATATAAGCACACATAATAAACAAATTTCGAATATATCAGCAAAAAATCAGCCAAGCTATGGAAACGTAAGTAACCAAGCTTCACATAGCATTAATAGCAGGAGTCAGCCGTTACTCAATATGACACAAAAAGATCAACATCCAAAACATGATCATCAACCAAATCATCACACACATCAGCAACAGCAAACTTCACATCAAATTCCACAGAAACAACATGTACATCCTGTGGGGCATTGCAATAATTTCAACATGTATCAAGATTCAATAATTTCTGATAACAAACTTCCACAACATTCCAACGCTAGTTTAAAACCAGCTATAAATTTTTGGCCTTCATCAGATTTAAGCTATGATAAGCAAAACTCTACCCAATACAACACCTTTAATTCTTCAAAGAGTAATCAGTACGAGAGCACTCGTTATATCACTCAAGAGTTGCCGAAATCTAATAATATTAATAAATATCAAAATCAATCCTGGGGTCAAGATGTCATGGGTAATTACCAATATGTTCCTGGAAGTACTATCCAGGAACCTGCTCCCACCAATAATAACCAAAACAATTCGACTAATCATGTCCAACAAAATTCTGATAAAGATATCTTAAGTCAAAATCAAAAACACAATACGAACATTTGGCAAACGAATTTTGCTCAGGATGTCGTTTCCTATAATTTACACCAAGGTTCGACAAACAAAATAACACAAAATTTAATAAACAGTAACGATAAGTCAAATGTGGCTACTTTATGGGGGCATAATCAGAATCAAGATGTTTTAAATAGTTATGATATGCAGTCTGGTGTAAATATCCAGTATCAGCCTCAAGAAACCTTGGGAAGACCTGCTATTGATAACAATAAAAATCAAAATGTTAATACCATTAATTACGGTATGCACCAAAGATCTAATAATGAGCAGAAGCACCTTTGGTCTGTCGATTCAGCAAGTTTCAATAATCACTATAACTTGGAATTCGAAAAACCAAAAGACCAGCAAAACAACTTAAGTGCTAAGAGTGAAAAGAAGAACGGTAATGGATGGAATGGCTATTCAAAGAAAGTGAATCAAAACGTCAACGAAAACTTGAAGCGTAACACTGATTTTTCACAAAGTTCATCCAAAACTGCCGATAACAACTCGTATGGTGTTTATCAGGATAAAAATTCAGTCAGCGTGAGCGGTAGTGAAACATTCGTGAATAATTGCATTAAAACGAAAGTAGACATTGAAAAACAAACAGGTCATGATAACTTTAACGTTTTCATGGGATCTACCAAGGAGGTTCTACAAAACGCTAATAACAGTCTTGACAAATCTAACAGTACGACAAATAAAGCTGCTGAAAATGCTCACTACCACCCCAAAGACAATACAATAAGCAGATCAAATAAGAGCAATACCAATGGTAACATCAAAATTATAGAACAGTCTCAGCCTAAGCAAATTAGTTCTGGGGAGTTAGGTGAACCAAATCACAAGAACTTAGAGAAGAATCAGTGCTATTTTTCTACGAGTTATCCCAACGCTACTTGTAATTTCAATTATAAACCGAATTACAGTCGAAACTACACCAATCCTGTTTACACAAGTTCAAACTGTACTTACAATTACTCAGATCCTACCTTCAATCAGAGTTACTACAAGCCTCCGGTGGTAAAGAACGACGCCAAGTATTACGCATTGAATTACGAAAACTACCAAGATACCACCAAGTATTATCCTAACAGTTTCCAAGCTGACAGAAGAAACGCGAATGTCAACAAAAACGTGAAAACCGTAAACCCTCACAGCAAACCTATAAATTGGATGACTACCCCTGAAACGAAGCTGCAGAGCACAGAATGCTATCTACCTACTTTTTCCTCTCAGTCGTACTCGTTTACTTCTTGCGTAACGACAGAGCCAAGCGAAGTATCCGAGCCTAAGAAACCCGCAGAGTTTTCCAACGAAGACAAACAGTTCTCGTGGTCGCCGACTAAGTTTCCAAACTTCTTGGATCCGTCTCATAATTTTGTGACTTCAACCCTTCCGACGCTAGCGGGGGATCTCGCTTTGACCACATTGAACGATCAAAAGACCGATTACAAGTACCCGAAAGAGCAGAGACGAACTTCGGGCAATTGTGGAGATAATCAGTCGGCCAATTTTCTTTCGGTTAGTCAACTGGTGGATCACGCTAAGAGCGAGAGTACGCCTTCAAGGACCACCACGAGGAGAAATAGTGGTAGTAGGTCGAAGAGTATTGCTTCTAAAAGGAACAAGTCTCCCAAGCAGGATACCGCAACAGATAAAGGTAATCAGAATAAAGTTAATAATTTCGGTCAAAATGATATTTTTTATGAACATAAGACGAGAAACCCGATAAAAAATGTTTCGAATAATTATTCTGCTGAAGCTTTGATAGGCAATCAGGATTCTGAAGCCAACAAAAAATGTGAAGTAGCGGCTAACAAGTCGTTCGGGTCGTCTAGTTTTCTGACGGAAAATATCATTACTTACTTTCCTACTGTAGAAGAAAACTATGGCGTGTCGAGTCAGAACCTCCAAAACGTCCCTTCGTTCACACATAATAATTTCCAAAATACCACCTATTCGACTAGTAGCTTTATTTATACTGCTTCGACTATTGCTTCTTCATATTTACCGAACAATTTTGATACAAATATCCACGATTACACCCCGGAAAATGTTAACGGTGACCAGAGTACTACCAAGGAAAAAGTTTGCAACAAGAGTTACAGGCACGGAGGTACTAAAGAGGAAAAGCAAAACGGTTGTGTCAATAACTCAAAGAAAGTTAGAAAAAAACAATCAGAAGTCTCTAACCCTACAAACTTTTCTAGTTTCGAATATCCTTTCCTTACCGTTCCTGGATCCACGAACTCTCCGATTTTACCTGAAGACTTTCATATGCATACCAGTTTCCTACCTCCGACTGCCACGCCTTATCCCTGCAAGACCTCGCTGTATCAGAAGCAGAGTAATGACTTCAATCCGAATACCCTGCTACCTTTACCTGGTTTACCTAGAACCGGCGTTCAACATCCTGAGGTATCGCCTTCGATCAATTCGGCTGGGACGTCTTTTACCAATTTCAATCTCAGTACAATTTTTCCGGAAATCAATAAGGTATGCTTTTTTAATAGGTTTTAAAAACGTGCTTGCAAACAGATACAAAAATGTTAGACTGACATTAAGAAGGTAAAATACTTATGGTGTCGAAAATAAAGGTATCCGGTAAATTGTCCAAAAACGATTGTTTGAAAGATAATTATTCGAAAGCAATTATTCGAAAAAAACAAATATTCAAAAACATTTATTTTAAAATACAATTATTCGAAAAACGGTTATTCAAAAGTACAATTCTTAATCGGCTTGAAGTGTGGCTATTTCTAAATGTTTTTGAAGTGTGCTTCGAAAAATATTCACAGAAAAATTTCTAAAATATTTTAGGAAGAAATCTAGATGCCTAAAAATTACACTTTGTGGAAGGTTTCTGATGTGTTTTATAAATCGTTTGCAAAGTCACATATAAACAGATTTCAGAAATGTTTCTGACGTTTTATAAGTCTTCAGTCTTCTAAATTTTTCCTAATCTGAACGTAAATGCTAGAAATGCTAATAAAATTCCGAATTAGAATAATTTTATAATATACATTTGAGACTTATATTTATGTAGTACCCTCTTTACTTCGATTGTGAAACTCGATTAGGTTACCACAATCGCTTCAAATTTTATGAATTGACTTGCGCAATTGAATATTTATTTAATTGATGTATAAACCCCTACTTTTAGAAGATAGATGTGCCATTCCACACTAAAACTTTCTTAGAAACGTTCATTGAAACTTTTGTGATATAATTTTAAGAAAGATTTTGTAGCTTAGTAATGTGCATTGAAACATTTCTGGAGTATTTTTGAAAGTTCCAGTGCTCTCCATTTTTGAAAGAAAAACGCCGTCTAAAACCTTTAAGAAATAATTCAAAAAATGATTTTTTGTAGCTTTCGTAGACAGTTTTAACGCCCTCCTTTTTTTTTTAAATGAAATCGATAAGTCTAAACATTTAAGAAACAGTTTAAAGAAATGTTTCTCTGTTAGAAAATAATTAACGATGTTATTTAGGTTTTTAATATTGACAGTCGTGTTTTTAAAATTTTTAATACTCTTTCTTTTACCATCTCTATTTTAACTTGTAAATGTCAATCTAACGTTAACTCAAGGAAAACTGGAATCAACAGTTTAATTCAAAGTCAGTAGGAGTAGTTATTTCTGTTGGTTTCTTCCAAGTTAGATGATGAGGGTTTACTTTTCAATTTGTTTATATAGGGAACCACAACAAACGTATACCAAGAGAGTAATATAAAGGAAACTTCAAACGCTGGACCCTTACAAGTTAGTTTGTGATATGATAATTCATTACAATATTTCTGTATTCCCGTTTTTAGGTGCCCTTCAGTGCTGAACCAAAGTACACTTTTAGTTCATAAAATTTAAACTTTTCTTACCTGTTCATTGTACATAATGTATATAGTGGGTGTTACACAACTTAAAAGTGTAATGATGAAGTTGATAATGAAAAATCGATAATTTCATGTAATTATGGACTGGTGGTTCTTCACTAGCATATTTTACCTAAAACATGTTCATATGAAAGGACTGAATTCTTGGAATTATTAAAACTTATTTATTTGAAATAGATAGGTTTTTAAGTACATAAATTTTGTTAAGTATTTTACAATTGTGATTTGTAACTTGTTAATATTAAAATGAAATTACAAAAGGATGTTTAATATTTTATTTTGCAATTATATTGTTTACATTTTTAAAAAACCAATGTTTCTTATCAAGAATAATTTGAGAGATATTGAATCAATTTTACACTTTTTTTTAATAATAATGATATCAATTTAATATACAAAGTTGGAACATTCTCAAAACTACTGACAATTTTATTGGGTGCATCCATGAAAAAATGTAAAATAGCTACACATCAAACAATTAGTTTCTTTTTCCCTAAATTTGAATCTTTTTAATTTTATGAGCATAGCTCTTTTTTTTAGTAAAAAGGTTTACCACTTACAAAATTGTATTAATTGCAAAAACAAACGTATAAATTTTTAAATGTTTTGTTAGATACAATAACATGTAATATAATTAGAAATAGTGGAGTCTTGTATAATAAAACTTTAATAACTGGAGAACTCTGAATAACGGAAATGATTGACGTTATTAGAATAAATCTTAATATACTACAAAGTATTATTTCACAATATTATTTCTGGATACAGTTTTTCAGTTTCCAACCGTCCATTGGGGAGAGGCTCCACTGTACTTTAATATTTGTTAAAATCAAAAACTTACTATTATTATTATTATTATTATTATTAGTATTATTATTAACGATCATGTTTTGCAAGAATGTGCATAAGACCCCAGCTATTAGGGTATCGAGTAAAAAATTTGGTAGTACAAAATATTAAACGAAATCGCCGTACAAGCTTAAACCTCCTCAGAAATATTCATGTACATAAAGCAGGAACTGAATGTATGGCAATGGTCACTTGTAAAGCCTGTAAAATATTTCCCTTATTTGGATTAGTGATATGGATCGCTGCAGTTTTCTAAATTTTTGCAACCATTTTAACCAACCAATTTAATGCAACCAATCATGATATAAAATGTAAATAGGTTTTCATTATTTTTGGTCCTCAAAATATTTTATATGCCAAGTGATATTTTAAAAATGACACAAGTACAACACTTTCTAAACAATCTAACTAAACATACGTACTACAAAAATGTAGTAAATGAACTCCTTAACTTGCTTAATTTTAAATTTATGTGTCAAGTTTATACCGAACATTATATTTAATAACTGATTATCCCAATTGTCATGCTTACAAAATATTACAAAACCTGAAATCACGTTTCTCTTAAGTAATATTCATTTTTATATTTTTGTAAGAAACTCCAACAAGAAAAATCGAAAACTCGAAATTTAATTTTAACTTTGTCGTAAAATCTATATTTTTAAATAAGTACTCTTCCACCCGATCCGCATCTTGAACCTTCCTGACAACCTTCACGAACAACCCTACAAAATAATCAGTCCCCTTAATCCTCTACTCTCCGCCGGTACTACATCTTCATTGTTTTGTCGTCACCACAATAATAAACCTAGGTATAGCCCTACCATACGCTACATTTATCTGTCGGATTCATCGGCGATCCAATCGGGCAATTAAATGCTTCTGCGAAATCTATGGAGTTCGAGAGGGGTCCTAACACCCTTATGGGGCCCGGCGAGTGGACGCTCGACCTGACCTTCGTTAGGGCATCCTCTGGACGCATTGAGCCGCACCATATCTGAGCATAATTCAAGAAGAAGAGCTGATCATGTGTGAGGTTCAGTCCAGGCAGGTCGGGCTCTTCGCCGTGGTTGGATACCCACTTACGATAAGCCTGAAAGTACAATTCTGTCTTTAATTTATGCGTTCTTATGAAAATTCAAATATTTTATGTGTGTACTTTTTTTAAAAGTTTTGCTTGATTAACCCATATGGCGTGTTAACGATTCATAGTGGTCCTAATGTCTAGATGTAGATATAAATAATTATATTGACGCCTTAAAAACAATTAGGACGTTTGTCGCTTAAATATCTAAACAAATTGCTTAACAAATAAACCAATCACTGACTCCCTTCGAAGTTACAATACCTAGAGCTTGTAACGAAATGAATTTCTCTACACGAGTAAAACCTTTGAAATTTAGTTCTAAAGTAGTATTTACGACTGCTACCAAGATCTCTCGATATCGCGTCGAGTATATAAGTGTATATAAGAGTAAAATAATTGTATAGACATTAAGTGAATAAAATTTATGCGTGAAATTAGTGGTTAACTTTTGTTTATAAACAAATATAGGTAAAAAATCTTACTATTTACCTTTTTAAGTTAAAAATGGTTAACCTAATTAAATATAAATATAATAAATGTATTTGTAGGGCTTCAACAACCCTTCAAATTATTGTTATTAGGAGGTATTTCATTTACTTGTTACTTAGAAAAACAGAAATGCTTCCAAATTGTATTTGTAGGGCTTCAACAACCCTTGAAAATTATTGTTGTTAGGTGTTATTCCATTTATTTGTTACTTAGAAAAGCAAAAAAAATGCTTCCAAATTTGATTTATTTCGATTGTTGATAATTAAAAAATATAAAATTTACGTTGTATCGCTAAAAGAAATCATTTGACAGACAAAAAATTATACAAAACATTATTAAAAATCTTTGCACAAATATATTATTTTAGAGCTTATAAACAATTAATATTTATTGCATATAAACTTCACTGCACTAAAATATAGACAATTTTTTTATTTATTTGAAGTGTTGACATTTTTACGCAACTTAAAAAAATGTGCCATGATTCTTTGGAAACGAGTTCGCCTTTTTTTCAAAATTTCACCAGGACTTCATTTATAAGTGTTAGGGAACAAAAATGTGTCATTCTAAAGACGAGTTGAAGTTTTACTGTACAAAATTTAAGAAAAATTCTTTTAAAAATAAGTCCCGAATGAAGTGTCAAGTTTTTCCCGAAAGCAAAAAAGTATGAAAATGTCTTTATATATTATAGATTCGTACAAGTGCTGACAAGCACGCGTAAAGTGATAATATGCCTGTATACGCATATTATAGCATGCTGCATGCTTAATATGCACTAAAAGTTTTCTTTCGTTGCCTCTTTAATATCACGTTCTTATTATAAGCTAAGGGTAAGTTTTTTCTGTGATTGAACGATTGTTTAGTGCAGCAGGACTAATTCTAACTGAACAAATTTCTGTTAACGGATGAACATTTTGAACCATACGTCCTATTGAAAGTTATTAAGATATACTATTAAATATTACTTGTGTAAGCTTGCTGAAGCTGCTTGTGTAGAGCAACAGGGCGTAAATTTGCCAATCGGAGTAGATTGTTTAATAGATTCTCCTAACGAGTAACCTGACTGATTATAAAAGGTAGAAGGGCTTGACTGAGGATCAAAATAACACCATCTTAGTTTAATTGAATATATTGGATATTCAGATTTATTCATTCTAGATTTATTCCGACGATTACGGCGCTTTGATATACAAATTTTGCTTAGTATCATCACAGATATAGTCTTTGAAGTGTCCATGTTTTGGCGTAATAATTTTCCCCATGTAGCTTCTAATTTAGCCATGTTTATTTTGCATAAGTGTCCATTCGTTGTTGTGCGTTATTTTAAAACACACTATGCATACGATTATTAAGTTCCGTAAATGACTTCCTATGATGATTAAAATTTAAATTAAAATGCATTTTACAGAACACGTGAACTAGATTGGCTTGATAGATTAATTTAGTTAAAATTGCCCTCATTATAATAAGGACTGAGATGGGACCCTTTATTGAATGACGGATTAATAATAAAATAATAAATGTTCCATAAATAATATTAAAATAAGCTTCGTATACAAAACTAAAGTAACGAGTAAAATTTAGGACTGGAACTACTTTTTTCCTGGAAGTAACAGTAACGTATGAATTCTTTCCATTTTTCGACAGCACCGTATTCATGGGCGTTCGATTAATAGATTCCGCCTATCTCTGGAAAATTCCCGAATTTTCCGACCTTCGCGGTTTCAAATCGCGCATTTTCCGACCGCACTCTATCCGTGGAAACTTGATGAACATATTCCAAATGCCACCGAAAATTCACGGAGTATTACCGACCGAGGCCAAGCGACGCGAAAAATCTGCGAATTTTCCGATCTTCGCGAATTATGGTCGTACATTTCCCGAATGTATTCTAAATTCCTAAACTAACTCAACTAAATTCCTAAATTCATCGTATTGTAAACAAGTAGAATAGGTTTCCTTTTCGTGTTATGATCTGAATGACCATCGTTCCACATTTGCTTCCTTTGCTTTGCTTTGCTTATGCAAAGGACTTTACACAATGAATAGGCTGCAGGAAACAGTAAACGGGCAATTCGCTCTAAGTGTAGTACAAGCTGTATTATTTGAATTTACCTCTGAATTGTTAGGAGGGAAATATGTTGGAAAATTGCAGTTACTGAAGTTTTAATGTTAGTACATACATTAATTTTTTTTTCTTATAGTCCACTTCATTTATTATCATTAATATTAGAAAATGTGTTCATTAATTAAATAAAAACACAATTATAAGCAATGTGAATGACTTTATCTAGAGTCAACTTTTCACTATTATCGTTTAGATGAAATTGGCTCAAATTCACCCATATTCAGATATCTGACAGACTTTCCATATATCACATATTCAGATACATACTCGGAATATAGAAAAATCGTGACAGTTTAATCGAATAATTCTTTTGTTTTAAAACTCCAATATTGAAAAGTTTTTGGAGCGGATCGCTACATATTAGACGCGAATTCGAACCCCTAAGATGACGGCGCGAAAAATAATGATAACTTCTTACCCTAAATGATTGCTTTAAACCTCCATTATCGGCGATATTTTCTCCTTGTGTCATTCTGCCGTTAACGTACAAGCCAACTTCGTCGATTTTATATCGGGAGTACTGATCTATTATACATTGAGTGCGTTCCCTGAAAGCTTTTATCGTTGCGTTGTTCCACCACTGCATCATGTTTCCATCCTTGTCAAATTGCCTCCCTGTAAAAAATAATGGAATTTTAACTGCGCCATGTCATTTGTCGCGTTACCTTTATCGTCGAAACCGTGAGTGATTTCGTGTCCAATTACTACTCCAATTCCTCCATAATTGAGAGACTTCGGAAAATGTTGACTGTAGAATAAAGGTTGCAGAATTCCAGCGGGAAATACTAAAAATGATATTTGATAGTAGTAGTGATGGGTATTATTGTTTAAAAGGGAGTATTTATAAGACAAACGTCCGATAAAGAATTAAGTAACTTTAGAGATGTCTGATATTACCTATATCATTTTTGTTGGGATTGTAAAACGCGTTGACAACAGCAGGTTCTGTAGACCACTTGTCTTTATCCACGGGCTGCCTCAGCTTTTCCAGGTTCTGTTTAGCTTCAAATCGAAACACGTTCAAAATATTCTTCATGAATTCGTGTTTCGTGATGTTAAGCTGCAAGCCAAATCAAATTAATTACCAATTCTGGTAGCTTAGCATCTACCTACATCTGCGTATTCTTTAATCAGTTCCTCTTTATTTGTTATCAATTGCGGGTAACCGATTCTTTCGTTCATAGCGTCCGCCTTGTCCTTGGCTACAGATCGAGTTTCGTCGTCCATCCAGTGATTCTCTGCCAAAAGCTCGTTGAATGCTTCCCTGATGGTATGGATCATCTGAAGGGCGGTTTCCTTGAAAAAGACATTTTGTAATTTACTGTCTGCTAGTTTTTTCACGGAGTTCTAAATGAGATCTATAATATAGAATATAGAAGAAAATCATTCAGTACAAACCCATACCCTTTCCCAGATGATGAAAATTCCCAAAAATACCAAAAATTAAGTACTTAAAATAACAACATCTAATAAATGTTACAACGAAGAGAACTCTGAAGTGACATGGAGGACAGAGAAACTCATGCTTTGTATTTACGGTTCTGCATACAGGATTTAATTTTTACTGTTCTACTATCACAAGGATGTACCAACCTTGCTCTCGTGATTAAAATTGTCTCTAATATAGAGCGCTCCTACTGCCATTCCAAGCTTCTTGTTTGTCCATTCTACGCATTGCGACCACCTGTGTCTTTCGCTTAGAACGCCCTGTAGAATTTTTCGGAATTCTACCCTTTCTCTTTGATAGTCGTCTATGAGGTGGGAGGACAAGACCATCACTAATCGCCATAGTACGTAGTTATGGATTATTCTGAAATTAAGGCTTTATGACAAAAGACCTCTATGGGGGCTTTTTAATATGCGTTACCTTCTTTCTGTTACGTCTAATATTTTGCCCATTTCTATAAAGTAAGATAAGCCGTAGGCAACGACATTCTCGTCTTCGGTTATTTTAATCTGTTCATCAAATTCTAAGAGAGTAGTGAAATACTGCAACCAATTCACTTGTGGCACTAGCGATGCCAGTTCCTTTAAGGTTAATTTTTTGTAAATCATGCTGGTGTCGTGCCTGTCTTGTTCTGGTATAGAAGCCTGTAACGAATAAACAAAAATAGAGTCCAATCACGGCAAAGGTGGTTACTCTTTCACATCTAATTGTTTTTTAAAAATCTCGTACTACAGCGTATCACTCATAAAGTAAAGTAAAGGGAAACTTTTTATTTGTGGGCTTATGAAAGGATAGATGAGATTGGGCAATAGTGGGACTTCTTTTCTAAGAATGTTCGGCATCGTTGCTATGTGCCTTTTCAATGTCACCTTTGATCCATGTCTTACTGTTACCAATACCATAAGGACAGTGAGACATGAGACAGGGTTAATGCTACACAACAGTGTTAATTAACATTCTTTTATTTTAAATAACAGAAAAGATGATAAAGAGAACGTTGTCCAAATATTCGAAATTGGCCTTTTGATTAACAAATAAATATATATATATATATATATATATATATATATATATATATATATATATATATATATATTATAATAATAAATAGTTGATGAAATCTTTGTGCCTTCTTCATTTGAAAAGCTGATAATATAACAATTCATCAAATATTGATGGACTTGAAATGATTTTCTATTGAGAAAAATGTATTCTGCTTCTTCATTGTCCTGAAATTGTTTGGCAGCGCAAAACTGTGTTAATTTCAAGTGAGATTCTAAATACGAACCAACCCGAAACAACTACCCCATAGCTAAAACCAATCATGTAAGTTATATGGAAGGATTCATATTTAAAGTTTTCGCATTTAGACCTGAAGTGAAATATCACAAGAAGAATTATTTATAAGGAAAAATGTGTTAAAGACTGTGCCAAGGATTAAAAACTTATGATTGCACTTTAAAAACATATGGCGGACGCAGAGTGTAGTACTAGAAACCTTTCGTCTGTCTGTTATTTTCGTCCATTATTGTGATAATATAACGTCAAATAAGGAATTTGGTTTGACTCGCTATAGTTTAATAGAAAATACTCGACGCGAAGGTTGTTTCCGTTTCTTTCAGTTTTGACTTATTTTTCGTGCATCTTATTCCTGCTGTTACCGTTTCTTGCAGTTCGGATGGCCGTTTCATTTTTTTTTTTTCATTTGTAAGTATTAAATCATTTTTTTCTTACATCTTACGTATATTCGGAGAGTTCTGGTTTCGAATCCTTGTCGTAGTCGAAAACACCTTTCTTCTTATAAATGAATTTTCTTGTGATCTGTTAATATCACTTTCCGTGATTATTACCGTGTCAGGAATACATAGGGAAAACTTTCCTTCAGCTTTCTTATTTCTTCGAAAACAAGTGATTTCTAGTGATAGGCGTCATCGAACTACCGATGATTCAGGATCATTCGAGAAATCGGTTATCGAGATACTACGATACGTACTACGAGATACGAGTGATGAGTGATCGAGTGATCAAGTGATAATTCTGTCAGTTTATTTTTACTCGCACTTGGTTATTCTGATCACTCGTTCTCACTTATGGCCAAACATAATCGAATGATTAGTCGAACTAAGGAGTGAATCTGTCGAACCTATTTTAATATTAGTAAGCTTAAAACATTAATCGAATCATAGTTTTGCATATAACTTGTCAGAAAACCTAAGAACGATCTTTCTTCATAACTACGTGACTTGAAAATCAGATAGTCAAGAGCAAAGAAATACTTAAATTTAGTAACGAAAAAGAAGAATTATTGTACGTAATCGAATTGCATATCTATTACAAGGAAACTGTATCTTTATGAAGAGATATTTTCATTTTTGGAAAAAAACACATAAAGTGAAGTAATAATATGATGACCGCCTGATCGTTGGCAAATTAACACTAATCATCCGAGTATGAAATCACCCGATTATTAGAATCGTTCGAAAACAGACCATTAGGTTATTAAAACCTCTCGATTATTCGCCCCATCTGATTTTACATTCCTTTCGCCCCATCAACAATTTTCCGATAAAGTAAACTGCCTTCGATTTAGGATTTTCAGGTTCGAATTCGATTAAGACATTCTCCCACACCGGGTCTCCTCTTTAGCTCCTCGAGGTCTGTCGGATTTACCTCAGTAATGTAGTCAGATTCATCCTTCCCCTCCTCTTATTCATTTTCTTTGTCCTCATCGTCTTTTTTCAATCTTCTGTTTGACCGCTTTCTTTGCATTTTTTTGCTGAAATTTATTTATTATTCGGCCTGCTTAGGAAGGGGGATAACTAAAGCAAATTTCCATAAAGCAGGAAAGTAACCAACTTCTAGGCAACAGTTTATAATATGGGTGATATATGATGCAGTAACGTTTAACGAAAGCTGTAACATTTTAACAGTTATATTGTCACATCCGACAGCATTCGATTTCAAATCTAAGACAACTTCTTTTATTTCATCGATTGTGGCTAGTTCAAAGGAAAAGGTTACATTTGAGTTGAATCTATTAGACTCATAGTGTAGTGCAGTGTTAGGACAGGAATTTTCATAAGAAAATGGTTACTTATTGCATGGGGATTCTTGAGATCCACAGGAATTGGTACATGAGGTTTGTTCGTGATGTTTAAGGATTTCAAAGCAGTCCAGAGGTTTTAATTCGAAAACATAGTTTCGTTAAGGCAATAAAAAATGCGCATCTTAATACATGTTATGTGACGATGGATGATACTTACGTTGGCCAAGCGTTTCTCGAATTCCACGACCTCTTGTAGTTCTTCAGCTGCAGTTGTAGCATTAGCACCAAGGAGTATGGCGATATTCGTCATGTATTTATGATATGCAATTAGATCACCTTTACTGCTAGCTTTCAAGTAATAATCTCGGCTGGGGAGTGCCAGCGACATTTGATCTATCTAGAAAAGAAATGATTTAGAACTGGTCGTGACATATTGTACAACTCGAATTTCAGTAGAGGTAGATGTTTAGAAAACAGTACTGTTACTTCTAAAAAGTTGTATTTTTACCTGAACTATGTTAACAGAACTATTTTTATCGTCAGGTCCCACCCATTGCTCTATAACGAATCCCTCGTTGAACACGCTTCGTATTCTCCCCAGCAAAACCTCAATCGAAAAATTTGGTGCCACCCAGTCTTTCGTAATTACGGGCCACCCGCCTAGATCTTTCAAAACTTCCCTTATCGGATTGTCTCCTATCTTCCTGATATGATCTGAAAACCTCCGCTATATACTTTTTGTTCCTTTCAGAGAGCTCTCGACTTACAGAGATCCATGCAGGTATTATAGAAAGTCTTCGCTTTCCTGGTAGCCTCATTGTCCTCTAAATTAATTGGTTCTTCTAGGACTCCTGCAAGAGATTTGTTTTTAAGTTTTCGTCCATGATTTCTCCATTATATACCTTTCAGGATGACTTGCAGCTGGTCTGCCATCACTTCGAACGTGCTAATTGAGCTTTTATCCTCCGGTATGACGTGCACTTTGTTCCACGTGCCGCAGGCGTATTGGAAGAAATTCTCGCACGGGTCCATCGTATGGTCCATCGCTGATAATAATGATGACGCTGAAATTCAACGATACTACTAATAACCAAAGTCGTTATCGATTTCGGATCCTCAAAGGGGACGAGTTTCTATTGCTTGAGAGCCACTTTGAGAAGTTGTTCTTACCTGTCCTCACGCATTCTTCGGTTAAACATATTCTTCTTTTTTCCTCTGGAACAAACATAAAATACCCAATTATTTGGTGTCTTTTTGGGGGGAGAGACTAAAATTTATGGTAGCATTCGGCTCGTCTTCTAAATAAGTGTCCCCGAGAGAAGCCGGTTGGAATTTTATGGATGTTAAAAATTTATGAAGTCGTTGGCAAAGATGTCGCAATTTTTCGAGCAGAATTTATGGAATGGCGAACTCACCGGGAGGAAAATTTCAAATAAACGGATCACTACCATTAGTTATTTAAGATATAAAGTCCCCAAGGGTCAGTTTGTTTATGAACTAAAAAATTAGGTAACCTACCGAGCTTTGTTCTTCAAGAAAATAAATGTAAAATGTTATTTGAAATTAAATGCAAAAATATAGACACCAATAAATTTGATTTTTTAATATACTTCAATTCTATTTATCAATTCGTATTTATGTAAACACGTTTATTAAATCCTTACTTACTGTTCCCTCCTATTTTTATTCAAATAATGTCCAACAAATATTGATTCAGTTGGCAATTATGCTTCGGAGATTTATGTATTCAAGAAGAGACAAACTGCTCATATTAGCAATATTTCTTATTTACTTTGCCGAACGGTTGGGGACAAAAGACGAGGATTTGCGAAGCGTTTCGGTCGAACTGTCCTCAGTTCGAATTCTGTCAATTCTCATGGATATTTAGAAGTATTTCGGAATGAAAATAAGTAGCTTACGCTCAGTTTCACAATGGAATTAAAGTTGACTTTAATTTTTAATTGGAACTTTAATAAAAACAACCGGTTTCATAACCACATTTTAAAGCTGAAATCAACTTTAAAGTTAAATGGCCAAATTGTTTCCAACATGGGATAGCCCAATAAGATGCTGCAAAGTCTGAGATTTTGACCAAACATAGGGCATTCGATTCGGTATGCAAAAAGACCAAGTTCCCTAAATTTTGAGCCGCTGGGGGCGCCTCTAGCGTCTGCTAGCGCAAAAAAACCACTTTTCACCATTTTTGCGATAACTAGGGCTAAAAATAACATTTTTGAATGCGCTTTGCGGCATTCGAAAGGTCTTTTAATGGAGCAGATGTCTGAATTTTTTCAGATTTTTTGGCCCCCCGACCACAAAAATGGCAGTCATTTCAATATTTGTAACGCGTTTTTCAGCACATTCTTTTTTAGCAACACAAAATTGGAAAACGTAAACTTTTGGCATTTTTTGTTACCTTTCAGATGGTGTATTTTGAAAAAAATTTCAGGTGGGACTAAAGGTCGAAAAAACGTCAAATATACGATTTTGGCCATTTTTGCCAGATTTTCGACCCATTTCTGACCCTCTTGCGGCGTTTCTGAGGATATCTGGGGATATATATTATATTCTATTCATCTTCTATCAAAATTAAACAAGAATTTAATTGTAAAAACCATTTTTGCGCCTTTATGAATGTTTTCAAATTTTTTAAGATTATTACTAAATTCGCAATAATTATCCGATTTTTACGATTAAAGCGTCGTTCTTTCATTTTATTTGTGGGCGTTTAATAATTCAAAATTAGTATTTGATATTTAGTACTCTTCGTAAGGGTTGGTCATGGTTATCATGCATGTTATGAAGAGATGGTCAATAGAAATGCTGTGAGTTACGCAAAATACCAGTGCATTAAAGAATGTAGGAAATTAACGAATGCAGTCAGGATCACTAAAAAGTTACAGCCAAATGGGTCAAGGGAGTAATCATTTCAAAAAAGGAATTTTTAAAATTCCGCCTAACGCGGGCTGTAATCCAAAAGACTGAACACCTCAAAGCTGAAGTATTAAAAACTCCAATATTTCTTGTCTGTTCTTTTATTTAGTCTGTTCCAGCAAGAGTAATAAACATCTTCTAACCAGTAAAGTGTAGGATATCCATTATATAAACCGTATTTATCCACAACTTAAATTCCTACAATTCTTTTCCTTTTAAATTTTCGATCATTTCACTTTGATTATCCCGGATTACACGATCATTCCCTCATACCGTCCGCGTATCAATCAAGTTGATTGAACACGTCGAAATGTAACGCATTTGTCTTTCGGCATCGAATAAAACGAAAATAGCAAGTTGATGGACAGCTCTACAGCTAATGTAATAAAACCGGGGAGAAAGAAATATATTTTCTTGCGGAGGCGGGGGCGATGCGTCAGGGATGATTTCTGCTACTGGCAGTTGATGTATGGTCGGAATTTCGCAAGGGATGTTATGGTTATACGTTCGTTTATTAGTAGATTTTGTGTGTTAAAATAGGAACGCCCTTGTGGTGATATAAAGTGGCAGGATAACGAGGGAAAGCGATCCAATTTTGTGGGATAATTTTCTCTCGGTATATTTTTACGGAAATGTTTGAGACGATTTTTCCGATAACCACCAAAACGTTTCATAAGATATTTAAAGGTTCTTTGGACTTCACTATTTATTTTCCATTTAACCTATATTGTTTATTTAGCATTAAGGAGAAATTTAAATTGTACGTTTACTAACAAACACTAGCAAGTCATTGAAGAAAATACAAAAGTTAATATAATGAAATCAATATTCAATGTAGATCGGTGATGGATTTCGAATATTTTTTCCACTTAAATTGCGTTAATTCCCTTAAGTGCCAAAAGAAATTATTCATTCGTTTTTGTTGGGGCGTGACAGTGCTTTTGTCCCTCGTCTTCGAGAATTCAATTCCCATTAAAAATTAATGACGTAATCCGGGGATGGAACCCTAATATTAGATTTCGACAAATGTTTTATGGAACACAGGAAACGCGCGTTATTGTGAATTTTATTTATTAAACAGGCAGAGAACGTAAATTGAATTACTGTCATTCTTAGACGGAATATACGTCGGAAAGTGAATTAATTATTTAACGGTATTTCCAGTAAGTTACTCTTATTATTCATTGGTCAAAATAGAAATGCTTATCATACTTAACGTATATTTCATACGTTAACTGGACGATCATTGTAAAGAATGAGCTAGCAGGACATTCCTTTCAGTAACTATTGGTTGATTTCTTGAAACTGTGATAGATAATGTATAATATCAAAGAACGGAACAGTAAGAACGGTAAATACCCCGTGGAATTTATTTGGAGTTTTAGATTTAGAAAGGAAAATACGGCAAGGACCTTATTGAGGTAGTTCTCTACGTTAAAATATCCCTAAACCTTGCAATGCAATTTTATTAAAGTCAAACCAAGCAATCATTCATTAAATTTCTTTCACTCGACAGTCCATATTCTGTGTACAAAGAAATGTATAAGGAACTTTTTCAAAAGTAGGTTTAGATTTTTCAGAATTAAGCTGTTAACATAGAAATAACTGAACAATGTAAGTTGCTTGTAGAGCTAGAAAAACAATGAATGACGTGATTTTTAATGCTAGTTATTATTACTATAAATTGTTATACTTAACAGCTGTAGATTTCCAGAAAATTTAAGACTTTGGCATTTCGATAAGCCAGCTCAGAGACCCAACTTCCTTACAGGTGAGAAGATTTACACAGTTAGAATGGCGAAATGACCCCATTTTGTGCTATAAGTTCGGACTTAAAACGCCCCAAGCGGATTATAGCATTAAAGATAAGAAGAGACCGAAGAAGCAGACGGTGGTCAAGATTACAAGGTATAAAAATTAATTTGCTAATAATGCTTAAATATTCAGCAATGATTTAGTTGAAAATAATATCTATTTACCAACACTTATCACTGTTTGAATAGTCTTTTTTGCAATATCCCTTGTCTATCTGCTGTAGTGCTCCTTTTTTCAAAAAGGTTATATTCTGTCTAAATGAATAGCTACCCAATCACTAAGTAAAGAAATCCTTTTAATAACAATAATCATCAGCAGGCTTAGAGAAAACATTTCATTACAGCTCATTAGGTGTATAGATAATTAGGGGAAAGTACATTGTATCATAGCTAATCTGCCTTCAATTTACTTTCTCAGAACTTTATTGTGTAGTGATAAATTTATACCGATTATTACTTACTAACTTTGTATGATGTGTATATGTGTATGAGGTTTTAAGTAGGTACATACTTTTCTAGATATTTCTGCAGGCAGTATGTTTCCCAAAACAAGTTTCCAATATATTGTTGAAAAAAGAGCATTTTAATGTAATAAGTATATTGGAAAGCAATTAGAGTCAACTAATACTGAGTATCCTTGTATACATCATTCGTAATTAGTGCTTTTGTGGGCAAAAGACTTCTCAGCCGCAACTGACAGTTTTTCTGACAGTGGGCCGCAATTCAGTATTAGCCATAGGCTGATACCTATTTTCGCTGCATAATACGTACAAGTAAAAATGTTTGAGGCATTATTATACGAAAGGAGAATCCTATGATAAATTTCGTCAAACCATTTTTTGGAAAATTTTCTTCCATTCATTTTTATATCAATAATAGCTCTTATTGTGGGTACCTATTGGAGTATTATATCCGAGCATAATCCTATGTGCAAGTGTTGAGACACATATTTGAACTGAAGCAAATATAAATATTAAAAGAACGTACATCGACCTGCAAATATAGTATACCATATATCGACCAAAAGCGGTTTTAGATGTAACAATTTCTGAAGTCACACAGCTAGAAATAATTAATCAGAATTTAATACTTCAATTAGTAATAAAAATATAAGAACATAAAATATTTGGATGGAACATATTAAGGATGTAAATTACCATCATTTTTCCGCCTCCCTACTACTTCCTATTTTCATTCTCTCTAAATTAATCTTCATCCCCATCGTTTTTGGGATATTTCTGACCTTACAATAAAATTACAATCACCGAATTATACCTCTGCTCACCTTGCTAAAATAAAACATCAAAATATCACTCCGAGCGACTTATGTTCGTAAATTATAGTGGGCTGGAGTTAATATATTTTGCAACATTTCTGTCATTAACGACACTCTAGTGGTAAGAGTACCCCTTAGCTTTAAGCTCAAAATCGAAAGAAACAAACTTATTTAGATGCACAAGTTTCCTGCTGTTGAAGTATTAAAACGAAGAAAAACTGAATATCAGAGGGAATTAGAGAAAAAACTGGGATAAACAGAAACAAAGAAAAAGAACACCCAGCGGCACATCACTAAGGCACTAAGGCCTTTTTAAATTGAGTTTGTGAGTTAAAATATAGATTTTAAAAATGATTATAAACTTCTACCATATTCATGTGACTTCAATGTATTGCATCCAGGAAACGAAATAAAATTAATGGATGAATAAAGTACTACATGATATTGGACAACTAACCACGACCTAAAACTAGCCAGACACAAATGGGATGTAATCATTTTCACCAAATGAAAAGTCAAAAATAACACCAAAATCAAAACAAAACAAAAATCTCTAAAAACTGTATTGTAACTTTAAAAAAATTAAGACCTCGGAGTAAATTGAAGAAATCCAAATTCAGTCATTACACTGTTACTAATCAAAGTAAAAATCATTCAAAATCAACATCTCATAGTACATTCCTTTACTATTCCTAAAGGTTCGTGCCATCTGTATTATCTCGATGTATCATCAATTTGTTTCGAATTCCTTGGGTATTGTCTTCCTTAATAGAGTTGCCGCCTGATCAATTCGGCTAATTGAAGAGGTGCTCACTGCTACATTATAGTCCATTAGTTATCCAGCGAATTCCGAAACTTTAATGACGCAACTTAAATTAGTTAAATGTTTTGATGGCTGAGATAGTTATTCGTCGATTGTGGGGAACGCTGGAAACTTCCACAAAGGGGCATTAGGTATCTGATGGATAAAGTTAATTAAGCGCACTTCATCGAGAACGTGGAAGCCTTTTATGTCGACCACACAGGAAGAGGAAGATTACGAGGCGAAGGAGGAGTATTCTCTCGAAGGAGTCTGATCTAATTAACGTGTAAGTACCTACAAAAGTTTTGATGGGTACGTGATCGCTAAAAGCAAAAGGGATATCAGGAAGAGGGGGACTAATGAACGGAAATTCGAAGCAGCGAAGGAGTGGTTTTAGTGCAGAAATTCCAAACGTTTTCAGCCACAAAGTAATCGACACGTGAACATTAATTAACATGTTGACTTAACAGATTGTTTGATCGTATTTGGCACAACTTCTGCATAGCTTTTAACAAAAAATACCAGTCACGGTTATTTGGGGTTATCCGTTAAATGGACAAATTAACTTTACTCTTGGTAGATGCAAGGCAGGTATGTTTAGTTGGATAAAAATATTCAAAGGACTGGTGTTGATGGTGTGACACAGTATTTTGAGCCTTTTATATTCCACTAATCCGCTGTAAGTTTCCAAGACAAAAATAATCTGTTCAAGCAGATATTTTTTTAAATTTCATTGTATCGTCAATGGTTGTGTTATCGAGGAACAGGAATTCAGCAAAGATTGTAAGATTGTATTTTTGCACGTTTTCGACCTTTTGTTCCACTCCACCTTCCCTTCCCTTTCTCTCCCCTTCTTGAGTTACTACCCCTAAAACGCACCCCCGATGTCCTTCAGGCACCTTACACAAAGAAAAGAAAATAATAACACCATTATATGGTGATTAAATGGTGAAATCGTTACATGATTTGTTCCACTAAACGAGAAATCATGTTGGGAACATTTCGTTTTTGGCCATTCGCAGAACTTGTTTGTAATACATTTTCTGCCTGCGGAAACAAATTTGTAGAATATTAAAGCAATATTAACAATCAAAATACAAGGTTTTATTGTAAACTAATTTAGAAGAACCTCAAGCCGTCTACTTAAAAAATTCTTTGATCACTATTAAATATTTAATTATAAGTCCAGAAATAGTAAGACCAAGAGCAGCTTCTCGTAAGAGAAATTTAAAGACATACTTTAAAAAACTATAATCAAACTTTTTCTGCAACACCAGAAAAAATATTGAAGGAAAAACTTTCATTCGTTTAGCAAAAAAAAAAGAAACCTACTCAACTGAGGAATTGAAGGCAGGAAACAAAATCAAACAATAAAGAAAAAGAAACAAGTAAAAGCAAATAAAGAGAACAAAAGCATTTTTGGGATTTGAATCAGAGGAAGATGACGATTATTCAATCTATGATGAATCGAATGGTTTTGAAAAATATTTAGAAAGAAAATAGAAAAAGGAGGTTTTACTGAACTTTGTTAGAAAAAACATTAAGACTGTAATACAAGTACTAATTGAATAATTGTAAACAGACCAATAAAAAGTAAATTACTTAAAGAGAAATATAATCAAACAAGATGTGATGTTGTTTTTAATTCTAATAAACCCTAAATGTGGTGATGTTAACGTTAAAGATATTACCTCTACGTTATTAAAATCGCTTATATAGGGTGCTATAGTACGAATAACACCTTCAAAGTTTTTGGAATTGATTTTAGTGTATACCATGTATTTTCAATGAAAAAATTTAATTAAAACTTAAAAATATATTTATATCATTTTGTAAAATCATATTTGTGTAAAAATATGTTCAATTAGCCTATAGCATTCGAAATGTGAATACAAAAAGCCAAAATTATACACCGAATTTTCCGGTTTCATCGATTGGGACCCGTATGAATATCTATTTATAACAGCGCAGATCGTAAATTATTTGTAAGCCGATCAATTATAAATCATACAATCACATGCGATTGTATTGTTGCTATTAGACCGTTGAAATTCAATGGGATGGAAATTATTGAAATACAGTGTCATAAATTTGATCTATTACGAGAAGTGGCGTGGAAAACTAAATAAATGGCAACATTGTAAATAACATTAAATTTATAACCCATGCAATTCAAATGCGATACGCTTACTAAAAATATCGATGGTCTCCAACCGCTTCTAGACAATAAATACGGTTTGTAAAAAGAAAAATAGAAGGGAATATAATAGAGTAGAAAATGTTAGAGTTAGAGAGTTAGAGTATTTAAAGTAACATCCTAAACTTTTCCTAACTTTTTCCTTCCCTAAAAAAACTTCCTAAACTTTTTTTAGAGGTTGATTAAATAATTATTCATATCCAAAGAGTCCCGAAATGCACGCGATGACAAGTTTGAAATGT
Source organism: Cryptocephalus primarius (assembly GCA_963576515.1). Taxonomy (NCBI): domain Eukaryota; kingdom Metazoa; phylum Arthropoda; class Insecta; order Coleoptera; family Chrysomelidae; genus Cryptocephalus; species Cryptocephalus primarius. Next base: position 11,029,778 of record OY754937.1, read on the forward strand.
TTTCAGTTTTGCAAAACTCTCAGCAGGAATTTCTTATTTTTTTTTCAATATCTAAGTTTTGTTGATATCATCATACGATTGTTTCATCACCAAATCATCAGATAAGCTAGAGAAAACGTAGCCATCGTGATCATTTTTGGTTTCTCGATGATAACAATAGTTATTCTCTAACATGGAATAAATTCATTAAAAGAAATAATGGTACTTTTGGAATGAACATTTGATGGATTTATGCACGCTTTATTTTAAAAGTTGACTATAACAAGCGTCTTGAAGAAAAGATACAACTTGTGCATCGGTTATATTTTGGGATGACCACCCTTGTTTTATGTGGGTTGTTTGAAAAAGATTGTTAAATCAATGCGCCATTAAAAAACTTGACCATTTTCTTCTTCAGAAACCTTAAAATATTACAAATAAAAAGTATTTTTGAAAACGAAAAAAGACGTACAAAATATTTTTTAATCTGATCAAATTTACTTTCTGACAATATCCAAAGCGAAGTAAAACTTGACTCATTCTTTCGTGATTATCTCAGGCAAGAGAAATGACCCTGAATTCGTCTTATTTGCTGTTTTAATATTTCCATATTCTCCCACTTTGTCTTGTAAACTTGACTCTTCAAATACGCACCCCATATAAAGTAAAGCAGAGTGAATTTTGATCTTGATGACCATTTAGGTATTCTTCCTATTCATCTGCCTGCGATAGTTGAACTCAGATATTAACCAACAAGTGATTATTCTTAATAAAATCAGTTATTTCTATTTACAGTATCTCGGTATCTTTTTTCGGTATTTAACATCTTTCTAGTATTCTAGTACAAAAAGTCTTTAGATTCTAATTGGGGCCGTTTAGCAAAATCTAGGTTTTCTCCACGACCTTAGGAAAATTAAAATAAATTCTAAACTTCCACCAAATATCTAAACACCATTTTAACGTACTTTCGGCCATTTGATGATCTGGGAGAACATCTGGAACCACTTTCTAACGTTTCAAATTAAAATGAAATTGTTTGGGACTTTTGTAATGAATCTAGTTTTCCTCTGAAGGTAGTTTTGGATATTAAAGATTTGAGAAGAGCCTCTGCAATCTTCTGTATAGATTCTTGAAGTTTTCTAACGGTAAATCAAAATGGAAACGTTTGAAGTTTTCATAAACTGATATATTTTAATTTTAAATCCATTATGGTTTTCCAAACTTCTAATGGAACCTCTAGAGTTTTGAACATTTTGAAATTTTCATAAGCTTTCCACGTTTTAGTTTTAAATCCATTGTGACCCTTCGTTATTAAAGGAAATCCCAGAGGTTTTCTTGTATGATTCATACTTTCTGTTTTTGCCATATGAGATCATTTAGGAAAATCTGGAGAGTCCTTGGAGAGTTAAAAAATTTGAAACTTCCGTTAACTTCCTAGATTCAATTTTAAGTCAATTTTTTATAATTTAAAGTTCTAAAAAAACGCCTGTAATCTTTATTTTGGATTCGTTAAACCGTTAAATGAAATTGCTTGAAATTTCTTTTAACATTCTAGATTTAATTTTAAAAAGCCACTTTAGTCATCCAAAATTCTAAAAGATCCTCTAACCATTTTCGACGTGGTTTAGACTTTCTAGTATTTGGAATCAAAACGAAAACGCTTCTTAATTCTACTCGAGATCGTTTAGAAAAATGTTTTCTGTAGCGCACGGAGAAGGAAAAAATTTGAAAATTTTTTAATCTTTCGATCCAATGTTGAAGCACTTTTACGGTTCGGAGTTCCAGAAAACGAGAGATTTTTATTGTAGATCTTTGCAGACTTTAAAATTAAAATGACATTATTTGAAACGCATAAAAAAATTCTAAATCTGATTTTGTGGCAACTTTTGTTTTATATGGTTCCATAGGGTCTAATATATTATCTCCAATGTATTTTAAACTTAACGTTTGGGATTAAAATGGAAAGTTCAGACGTTCCAGAAACCGTCTAGATTCAATTTTAAAGCTATTTTTTCCTTTAAAAATTCTGAAGAAACCAGTGGCGCACCTACCAGTGTGCCTTCCCGAAAAGGGGCCCAAGCATACGCCGGCGTTGTATTTGATTTGGTGCCAGGCAACACTTTCGAATACATAATTACTACTATAATTACCTTTCAAGATGTAAGGATTCTCTTGCATACAAATTTTGCATCATAATTAGGATATTGCACCGTTTAGGTACGTATTTCTTGAATTATCTTTCACTTTGCCACTCTGGGAAATCGGTGGTAAAATAAGATATTTCTCCTGGATGAAAGAGACACTTCATCTTGAGTTTTATCGCATAACCAATCGTCATTAGGGTATTAATTTGAGGGGTTTCAATCAAGTAATGTACAGCGTTTCAGGAGGCACTATAAACACCGCCGGTAAATTGAAGTTTGACGATTTCTATCAAAATGTCTGTGCCGAATTTTCCACGGAAATAAATTCACAGTACAAAGAAAATCCATACAAACTTTTTTTAACAAATCAAAAATAGCACGCAATAAACAAGGGTTGCCATTTAAAAATATAACCGATGATATCATTACTTAAATTTAAAACTTAAAATGCTTGACGAAAAATGTAATTGACGTTTTTAAACATTTTTCCAATAAGTGTTCATTCCTTTTGCAGAATTTAATGCTAAGGAATTGCCTTGTGTATTGAAGTTTATATTCACTCATTAAAAAATATGAAGTAAGGATTTGTATGTTTCTATAGCTACGTGCAACTTGCTTACCACAACCACTCATAAGTACAAATTGTCAAAAACTTAAAAAAAATCTAGAATGATTGACGACCAATGAGGTATTTAATCACATTAGAGACTTGTTATTAAAATTTAACAAACGAGCCCATCGACATTAGTTGAGCGGTTTGTGTTTATTTAATTAATTCGACTAAGAGTTGTGATCCGTTATTTCCTTCCCCAAAAGCAATTAATAATAACTCTATATCAGTAGAAAGACTATTTGACTTTTTTTTGTGCGCTAATTAAATCTAAAATACAATTAGATATCGAAGAAATGAAAGGGGCCTGAATAATTCATGCTGAAAGTGAAATAAGTTCTTACCTGCACATGGCTGACTTTTTTTGTTAAAAACAAGTATTACTAACATTCCACAGAACATAATTAAGGCTAATATCACCGCTATAAGAAACTTTTCTTTATCAGGTTTTCTCCTAGACACCACCATAGTCTTTGTGCTGCCGGTCCTAGTGATTTGCACCACTGCACTTTTCGAGTTCGTGTCCAGATCGTTTTTCGCGTTTATATACCCATTATCCGATATTTTCCAGGGGGTTTCCGCCGGATTTTCCACACTTTTGCTCATATTTATGCCGTCTCGGTGAAAGATCAGTCATCGGTGATAAACGTTGCCCCCGTAGCGGTTGTCACATTCATTAGTCTTCGTGTCTGAAATGTCGCTTTCTAATTATAGACCTCTAATGACCTATATCGTGTTTAAGTGGGTGAATGTGTAATGAAAGAATTTATGCCAAAAAATAAAAAATAAAACAGAAACCCGCTGGCAGGCGGAGATACGCTTTTTTAATTTACGCTCCAATTTTTAAGCCGAGACTAATGACCACCGCACACAGACAAAACATTTCGTTAAAATATTTATCTTCGATGGTATGAAAGGGATGCTTTTTTAAGTATTTCAAAAGTATTATACTTTCGTTAAAAATCTTCCACTCTTAATTTCCTGATAAAATTCCAGTCATTTAATTCGCTTCCCTTGAACAGAATTCATAATAGACTTTGTTTTCCTTTAACGCTTCTGAATTTCGCTGTTATCTCGAAAATTACAAAAGCCGCTTTATTTCTCGCGGCTGTTTGGTAAAGTTTTCTACACGGTTTGTTTATTTGACTATCTTCGCTTCATCGTTATATTTATTTTATACATTTAGTTACTTTGTTTAAAACAGCACTGCTTAGATGAAGGAAACTTTAGGCTCGAATTTGTTTCTCCCTTATCGCAATACGTAAGTTACATTTTCCAAGCGATTTAATCAGCCTTGCTCCAAACTACAAAAGACAAAACCAAAAGGCAAAAGTTTGGAAGGGATTCCTGGATGGAATTAATTGAAGTATTGCGGCATCTGGCGAATTCCTGAAATAGTAACGCACGCGCGTGAATTCGCCAAATAACGCGTTTCTTTTTGGTCTGATAACATTTACTTTTATCTTCTGTAGCGAGCGTATAAAATTTCGAGATATTTGTATGGAGTAAGGATCGAATAGGCTTATGTTTGGATGGACATCATTTTAATTGGACACAGTTCTCAACAAACAGTTCGAAAAGACACTTATTACATTGAACTATCTTAAGAAACAAAATAATAGTCAAATATATACTTTGGAAATTTTTTGTTTGCCTTTTCAGTTCTACAAAAATATTAAAAATTGGTACGGATTTCCATTACTTATGTGTAGTCTCTAGGTACCCATAACTTGTTGCATAAAAATGGTGTATTTTTCTAATAGCACATTAAATACAAAATATTTAAGAGGTTTGAGGGTGCTTATTCCATGGTGATAATATTGGTTAACAACGACTAACAGAACTAAAATTGGTACCGTTTCAAGCTGTAATGTTCCCCTTCTTGATAATAGGAAAAGTCAAAGAATATACTTAACCCATTTTTTACCTTTATATGGTTAAGAGCAACAGACTAAAGTTAAAGCCCCACTAAAATGTGGCATGAATGCTTTAAAAAGCTGCCACGTTGAGGATCATTAATAAAGTTCATCAAAGATTTTGAAAAGTATGTGGTAATGGTGAAAATTTTCTTACTTATGCCATTTTGCGTATGAATAGAAAAAGTTGTTATAAACCCATATAAACCCATGTTAAATAAAGAATTATTTAAAAAGTTAAAAAGGTGTACACTACAATTGTATCCAATTTCAGTAGAAGACTATCATTATTCAAACAATATCATGAAGATTATCGTTAGTTTATTATTAAATAAATCAATAATTAAAAATTGTGCAAGAATACGAGCAATTTTTATTTATTAGAAGAGTCGTTGTTGTTACACCATGAATTTTATCTATTTTTTACTTTTAAAGTAATATTATTTTTTGTAACATATAGAAGAAACATACTCCACTAAGGTTTTGGCTTTTCTTTTGGGTGAGCTAATTGTTTCTCACAATAAAATAAATACTATGAGATCACAATTACAAAGTTAAAAATTAAAAGGCCAAAACAACGCCAAACTATTAATTTGTACGTCATTGCCTTTCATTAACAAAATATTTTGTATTTTAACTTAACAAACTCACTAATTGGACCACACTAATTGTGTAAATTAATCATGTCATCCAAACAAAAAGCCAGACTTTTTTTATTTAAAAATTTTGAGAATTATTCATAAACAGGGGTAGTAAAATTTTTTTGTTACATATTTTAAATTTCCAAAAATTTTAATTGAAATAGAAGAAATCAAATAATTTAAAGAAAACCTTGCACTTCTATCGCAGCGCTACATGATCCAATTTTGATTCTAAGCCATCCAGTGACAAATGGTGGTTGTACTTCTGTCATTACCTGCCGGTCTACCATGTGACATGCAATTAACACGTACGGCTTGAAATGATATGCACAACTAATTCTCGTTCGTCTTTTTATAACTAGTTTCATAAAAGATAATTTCGCCCCTTTAAAACTTTAGAAGAAAGGCTTATGCTATTCAACGTGATTAGATAAACTTCAAAAAGCAAAAAAAAATAATATTTCACAAGTTGTAGATTTTACTAACAATTGTAAATGACTGATCGAATGGTTCAATAACTACTTGTTTTACTTTAGTTTAATTTTTCAACTCGAACTATTATAATCATTTTATTTAAATTTTAGGCGTTTCATTTTGAATCGCGAAACAATTTTGTTTAATGTTTAAACAAAGTTGTGAACTTAATATGAAGTTTTAATGGTAAATACAATATCAAAGCTGTCGTTTGCGATATTTTCTTACCCGTAAAGCGAAACGGCTCTTAAAGTTAAAGCAGTAGAGCTTTAGAGCCACTCAAACAGGATTTATGTGTTTAGTAATCACTCGCGATGGAATTTTCCAACACAAATAATAACATTCCCTTTAGCAGTGGTTCCCAAACATGTTTAAAACGAAAATCTTTTCAGCTAATTTTTTTTGTTGATCCCTTGATCTCTTTATGAATAGAAATCAGAAGCAAACCGACCCATTAGCATAATGTAAATATAAAAACAACCATGGCTGCATAAAAAATTAATCGACTTTAATTGAAAACAAGTTTAATTAACCCAATTGCTTTGATGATAACTTCAAAGACGAAGTATGATAAGTAGTTTGAACAATTTAGAATAACAGTTCGCTATTTTTTAAGAAATGAGGCCTAAAAATCTGTCTTAACAAAACAGAATATGTCAGCATTGGGAGGAGTTTGAAGGTACCCATACAGATAAAGAAAGGGTTAAGCTGTGTAAGGAATTTAAACGTCTAGGCTCATAGATTATTTGGGACGGAAAATGTGACAGAGATTTTCGATTCAGAGTTACTCAGGGAAAAACGGCCATTCATAGACTAAACTCTCTTTTATGGCTATCTAGAGCCTTGAATGTGAGTCTATGAAGAGTCTATGAATCTTAGACCATTATTAAAGGAAATAAAAAGAAACTTGATGCTGTAGAAGTGGATTTCTTGAGATCATGTAGGGCGTCGAGATTAGAACACATACCAAACAATACCATTAGATAAAGAATTACAATGACAATTACAATGCTACGGTCACATTAGAAGAATAAATGGGGAGAGCTAGCCCATTAAATTATACAATTATTATCTTATTAACAGAAGGAAAAGAGGAAAACCTAGATGGAAATATTAAATTTAAAATGCAATGGAAGAGAAATGCCTTACAGATGGGGATTGGTAAGGTAGAAACTCCTGGAAGTTGAGATGCAGGATACGTCGATAGATGTAGAACCCCCTGCAATATGAATAAAAGTGTGTTATTGATAGCGAAAAAAGTTGTGTACCAAAGTAGAAAAGTTATTGAATAACCTACAAAATGAAACAGCGTTCATCATATTTCGCTATTTTGTTTAGACTTGAAACCAGAATTTTCACCAATAATTACTAATTAACCTTTCATCCTAAACGGATTTACAATTTCGTTTAAACATGGCTCTTAGGCCCGACTCAACAAAGCAGGGTCAAATTACTTTGGCCCCGGGTTAAATGCTAACACCAGGGTAAAACGTTTATTCAATTCAGGTTGAAGGAAACAAAGAGTCAAAATCAGGGTCAGTTTGTCTCGGACTGTAAGGTGAAGGTTATCTGCAGCACAGACATTAAGTAAAAAAAGAGACTCTTTTACGACGGTGATTTGTAACCAGATACAAGCAAGTTCCAGTCGTAGTCAAGGCTGAGTTATGGATCCCCATATATTTTTACAGATGATAAAGTGTGCGTTAGCAAATAGCAGGAGTCCAAAGTTGGAAAAAACAAGATTTCGTTTCTTATATAGTTTAAATGTAGTTTTCAGAGGAAAAGTGCGAATACTTTTTTTAAGGTATTAGCAAAGCATACAATTTGAGACGTGGTGAGATTAATTTGGAGTTTTGGTTTTTGCAAAAATGCAAAAAAGTCCAAAATGGGTGTTTTGCCAATGTTCATAGTTGCAAAAATATCTTTTTATATCATTACTTGCTTTTTATGCAACGTTTTGTGTTTATTAGAATTTCTTCTACAAAGGCTTATTTATTGCTTTGAAACATGTTTTAATAATTCAATTGTACCCAATAAAAAAATTATATTTAATCCTTTGTTTATTGCTTTAAAAAATACGTTTCTTTATAAAGGTTTAGAGCTGGAGCGCCCCCAGTACATCGTATGAGTTTCTGATTCATGATTGTCAAAAGCTGGCTTAAAAAAATAATATCTTACGATCTATAGAAGCCAAGTAAATTATATTATTTTTTTAAATTATAGCTTCATTGTTTATAACAATAAAAAAAATAAATTTGACGGCATGTCAAATGTGTTTTCTGTCTAATAAATAAAAAAAAAAGTATTTGCACGCACCGCTGGCATGAACGTTCACATGTATTCTTTAGTTTTAAATTATTGGGTTGCTAGATTGATATTTGCTTGAAATTACATCACAGTTTATTTGCTTAATCGATGGCCAGTATGGAGCTATGTTCAATGAGCGAAGAGCTAATGGCACCTGAAAATTCGAACAATTTTCCGTGAGAAAGCAACTGGAACTTTTATCGACCCTAGTAAGGAAAGAAAAGTCGGAAAATACAAAATTACTGCGTCATTTTCACGATTTCTTGCAGGACAATACTTGCATAAGTTATTATGTTCGTTCAAAGAGCTTTGAAATAGCACTGAAGAAAGCAAGAAAAGTCGTTTACAGAGTATAATGTTGCTCAAAAAGTATAAAAACTGTAATTTTGACGAAGCGAAAATCTATATAAATTTCAAAGACTAAATGCATTAAAACAAAAATTTAATGGGACTAAAGCTTTACCTAAAGGATATTACATTACTTTGCACCGCCATCAATGAAAACATTAGTCGACCGATTTCTGATGGCAGCTCTATAAACTAATAGATGATTATGTACCTAAAAACGACGAGAAATGACAATTTTCTCTATCAGAATCGTTAAAAACCTATGATTGGGGTTCTTCCCAAATTTTGTTCAAAATTTCAAAATTCAGAAAATTCAAATATTCCTGGACTATGAAATCTTCCCACAGTAAATGCGATTCTTTCGACTTTTTGCCGCTTAAAAAAAATTAATTGAGTTAAAAAAATAGCATTTAAAAAATAGGTGAATATAAATATAGTTTAGTTGAATTAGACTTTTTATGGTTGTTTGCTAAATAAAAAATCACTAACAAACACGAAAGGTGACTCGGAGATAGACAGTAAAATTCACGAAACAATTTTTTGTATCCAAAATTATTCCACTTCTTTTTGTTAATATACCTCATAGCAATTATAACACAATACAAACAGTATTAATTGAAACAGCCCAACGAGCGAGAACAAACCAACAAAAACACGAATTTCAACAATTCTTAAATGGGAAAGCTCCTAATATAATTGCTTCCGTTGATCGTAATGATGTTGCTGTAAGATTACGTGGGTTTCATACCCTTATGTCTTTCGTAGGTGCAGTAGGGCACATTATGAAACGAGGTGGCTTACGGGAAGGTTTAATCTATTTTAAACCAAAAATTCAGCTCTTAAAGCGTTAACAGGGAATCATTAGAGCGCATACGATGGTTTATGACTATGTGCTTTTTTTGACAGCGAAATTCAATATCTAGATAATTTATCAAATATTTTGAGAATAGTTTAGACCTACGATTCGTCCGAAAATTTTAGAAATTCCGAATTTTACTTGCCGAGGGAGTGGAAAATGGAGTGGAATTTATGCAGTAGTTACTAAATAACTAGAAACTTGGAACGGTTGTAGATTGGATTTTCTGATGTTTAAAAAAATCCAAAAATTCCAAATTTCACTTACTGAGGCGATGGAAAAAATGGGTGGGGTTAGATCGACCTTTAATCGGAGCCCGATACATTTTCTAATCTTCTATTAAAGAAGTTAGTGTCTTGAATCGTTTTTAGTTCAATTAATTTTTTTTGCTTAAATAAATTTCTTAGTGCCGGTATGACAAAACTTTTTAACTCCTGAATAAACTCTAATTTACTTGGAAGTGTTATAATCCCGGTCATTAAAATGACATTTTTACTTGAAAAAAACCTGTAACATTCTGGGAACCACTGATGCCAGTACGGACTTATTCATAAAGGAATAAACGTGTTTAAACAATATTTAATCTGCCCAAATAACCATATTCACCTAAATAGTCTTCTAATGAGTTTATAGGTAATAGAAGAATATATCAACTTTGAATTACTTCTGTTCTATTACTGTCACTTCTGTTCTATTATGAACCAGTTATAAAGTGACTTTAATACCCAGAAAAATCCAAAAATTCCAAATTTCACTTACTGAGGGTGGGAAAAAGGGGTGAGATTAGGTCGACCTTCGATCGCAGCCCGACACATTTTCTAATCTATTAAAGAAGTTAGTGTATTGGATCTACATTAGTTCAATTAATTTTCTTTGCTTAAATAAATTTCTTAGTGCCGGTATGACAAAACTTTTTAACTCCTGAATAAACTCTAATTTACTTGGAAGTTTTATAATACCGGTCATTAAAATGACATTTTTACTTGAAAAAAATCTGTCACACTCTGGGAACCACTGACCTAGAGAAAAAAAGTTATTTACAAGCCTAGTTTTGACGAAAGAGAAAAAGTTCGCATATTTTTCAAAGTGACAGAGTGATCGCCAAGTTTGGCGCCGGTGTCGTTCGATAAATTAAATGTTGCAAAATCCGGCACGTCACCTTAGGTAAACATAAGCCCGAGCGGCTCGGAGGAGCGGAAAATACCCCCTCTATTCTTACGCCCTCTAATCGCCATCTTCACATTAATTTCAAAAGCGCGCCTCTTTTATCACTCGATAAAAGGTGGCCCGGATCTTTCGTACAATCTCACGTCCGGCTCCGGGAGCTCTTCGCCGTTCGACCGTCTTGCATTTTTTAAGGGAAGAAACCGACGAGAATGATACACAAACAGCGGCGCAATCGATACGGTGGCGGCGGCGGCGGCACGCTAGGAGCGGCGCTGCATCAGAACCGACGTCCGCCTGACAACTGAAGAGCGTCGCTGAAATTTTGTTGTTGTTGAAGAGCTGCTGCTGCTCCTGCTGCTGCTGCTCCGATGAAAACCACCTGTTTTCGGTCTCCTTCCTGCGGCGCGCCGATGCGCTTCGAGGGTGCTCCCGAGCACATTCCGGGCCCAAATACGTACTATATCGGATCCTATTCCGATTTAGTGGATCGCCCCTCTGCCCCTGCATGGCTACACACTGCCCCACTTTCTGCCGGATATCTAACGTGAAAAAAACCTCAGATTAGTGTCACTGGATCAGTGCCAAATTTACACAAATTCCGATACCTGTCTTACATACAGGGTGTCCGCCATTTCTTCCAATCCATTCGCCCGAATGTTCATACCCAAATAATCACTCCCCACACTGATCATCATTTCGGACAGGCGTAAATTCGACCGGTAATCCTCTCGCATACCTGCCCAAAACCTAGCCCAAAGCGAGTTACAGCAGACAGCAGACGGACCAAAAAACTTTGTTTACAGTGGATCAAAGATGATAAAAACTCAAAATCTTGAGAAATTTGAGCTTTTGCTTTTTTACAACAAAATTTAAAAAAAATAAACAGTCGTTTTTCCGTCTTTTCACTATAGTGTGAAAATTATTGAAGGAAGTGCAATACGTTGTATAGACGATTTGTGGAGAATTAAAAGACCGTCAAAATGTGCGTTTCTAAAAGGTGATCGGAGCTTTTTTAACCGCCAGACACCGGGACAACTTGGAAAAACTGTTAAAATGGACCCTTTTTCAAAAATTCACAGCTTTGCCCAATTCAAGGCTGAAGGGATAATTTTGCGTGAAATGTTAGGGCATTATGTCTACTTTAACCGCGCAAAAGTTAGATGCTGTCGGATGAATAGTTTTTGCACAATTTCGTTATTAACAATATACACCGAAATTTTGCAAAATTCAGCGTATTAACTAAGATGGACCAATTTTAATTTTAATAAAAGAGGACATCGAAACCCACAACTTGGCTATCTTCGATTTTTATATACGTTTGGAGAAAAGTGCGAAAAATGTCCTCGAACGTTGCGCGAAACGCGGGACTTCGCATTTAGAGTTGAGTGGTGGGCGCAAGTATACTGTTTTATACTGCTGAAGCCCCCACCACTCAACTCGAAATGGAAACCCGCGTTTCGCCCAATTAATATATCAGTTGTATTTCCATTAAATTCGGTCCCCAAAAATGTATTTGAGACTTTTTCAGAATATTTGTAGTAATCGATATGCATACCTACTTGTATTCTGTAAATTGGGTTGTTGCAATTTTTTATACTTTATGTTTCAACTTTTCTTTTGAATTTATGCGTAAAAACGTAGTTTCTACCATAAAATAAATATTTCTTTTATTTTAAAACATACTATTTGTCTGTAATGAAAGCTTATTAGTGTACATATTGACAAATAAAGGGACTGTTGGCACATATTCCCCCCCACCTTCATTCTTTACGTTCTCCATTTATAGAGAACTTTGAAAGTTTCAACTATTAATAGATCATCCCCAATAAAAAGTTGCAAAAAAATACGCTTGAGCCTCTCTAAAAATATATTTTTATGTAAACTATGCAAACTACCTTTCTAATTAACAAATTAATCGAATAAAAAAATAATTATACTTATGTAATTGTATAATCCACTTAAAACAGGAAGCCCTCAGAAAGACTTTTTCAAAAATGAAGTAATTCGTACTCTGAGAAAACACTACCAAAACACACATCGCAGACGATACAAAAATAAAGTGGTCGATTTTAAAACTGCCAAAAACCTGTAAACATTTCCTTGTAAATCCTCCTATCTTTTCTCTGAATTGTTTAATCGACAGGGAATAGGGTTGATAGGTTCTCTCGATTTCATTACCTATTGGTTCAATACCTCATTATTATTATTACCTCCTGATAATGACGATAATTTAACGATTTTCAGGAAAATAATAATAAATTCACTAGGGACGGTTTCCAGGTGTTTATTTTTAATGAACTTATACCTACAATCTATGTAATTTAGTTCAATTAAAGCGATATTTTTTAAGGGAAACATTTATTGAGGAGCAATAAATTTTTAGGAAAATAATGATAAATTCACTAGGAACGGTTTCCAGGTGTTTATTTTTAACGAGATTATACCTACAATCTATGTAACTTAGTTCAATTAAAGCGCTATTCTTTAAGGGATACATTTATTGAGGAGCAAATATTTTATTACGATCTATTTTGGCTGAAAGTCTTTATTTTTCGGTAGCAGACATTTTCATGATTCTTTGCGGATAAATCCAGCGAGAGGTGCAACAAACCACTTCAGACATTCCAGCCGAAATTGCCACGGTTAGAAAATTGGTTAAAAACGAAGCATTTGGCTAGATAGTAATTTTCTTGGACTTACAATTTTCCATGGATGTCACAGCATAGGCGTAACTAAATTTCCTTTACCAGGTAAATAAACTGTTAGATATATGGCGGGAAAATACTAGGTAATATATATATGTGTGAAATCCGTGCAAGATTTTGATCAATTGCAGTTAAAAATGACTACATTGTTGGAGATTTTTTTAAAAAAACTTCATAATTTGATGTACAGTGCAACCCAAAAATATTTTCATCAGAACAAATTGAATTATGATTTTCTTACCTATACAAAGCGAACCACCAAAACTTTTAATACATTATTTTTTGGTATAGGGAGACAAAACGTTAAAATAATATAGTCTAGGTCTAAAAGTAGTTACAGAATCAGCAGTCACAGCAATTCTCCTGCAACTGGACACCTAGTAGTGTTGAGAGAAAGCTGATTGATTCCACGTCATTTCAAACCAATCAATCTTCAATTTGCTACAAAGTACGATAAAATCTAACGGAAAACTGGAAACAGAATCAAAATTTAAAGGTATCAGTTTTATTAGCAGCTGTGATTTGTAGAAAACAACACCTGGAACGGGTATATTTCCGCAGTAGCGCCGCTGGGTTTGCGGCATAGCACACTATTAATCGTGTTATCGCTCTGGAACACTCACCGATTTTACGGGATTCGAGTTTTCCGATAGATAAACACGCACTTGAAAAGCTCGGAAGGCTCGGAATTCGGAGCAGAAGAGCGACGTTGGAAACGACCGATAAGCCCTGCCAACATGAAAGAGGTATTGTCACTGTTCACTGGCTCGGATAATACCTTTCGTGTTGCCAGGATTAGAAGCGATTTTCCCTAATTTAGATACAGCTGACGGCGATCCCCCTGACCTCTATTCAATTTGTTTCGGGCCTCGGGGGCTGCTCGGGGGACGATAACGCGACAGCGCGATTAGGTATTTACATATTCAACGTTATTTCGGGTAAATGGATCGATCCAAGACGATGCCTAAAATAAATAGTTCTTGATTGCTTTGTGTGACGAGATTCATAAGTGAATTAATTGATCGGTCCTGAGATGAAGTTATGTAAATGACATGGACATGAATTACTCAATTGTAATGTTACTACTCATAATAAATCATAATAATCATATGATCATAATGGATCATAGTGGAAAAAGTACCATATATGTCAGCACAAAATGTCCAAATACACGGCATTAAACTGCTGGACCAAACAAAACCCAAAACTATTGGTCCAATCTACTCATTGGCACTTATTTGAAACTTGCAGACTTGTTTAACCAACTTCTAGATTAGCCTCGACATTCTTCACCTAAGGAAACCTTGGGTTTCCTCCTCCTACCACCTCACCCAAAGCATCACCATTCATTGGCAACCCTCAAAATATAGGCCAATAACCTGCCCACCCACCATCTATAAAACTTTAACAGGGATATCGGTCAACAAAATATATCAACATAAGCTAGACATGTGTTGAAACAGAGGCTATTTTCACTCCTTATGTCTCTTCCCAAATCTTCGTTTACTTGGCATGTCAGATCAGTTTCTTTTTAAAGATTGGAGAGAAATTTCTTAAAGATTTTACTTTGGCAAGTCCCACAAAATGTGCTAATTGACTTGGTGTTCCTTTTGAAGTTTATTAACCAACCCAAATAAAAAATAATAGTGGTCTATTGTTATAAAATATTGATTACATTAATGTAATTAATAATGTTCTAATCTACAAGAACAATTCATGGATGAGCTTGTTATTCTTGTCTTTTTCTGGAATAGCTCTATAGTACATGTATCTATAGCTTACTAATGGGAAAGGATTTTAGAAACTACATTCCTTAAAATTTTCAAATATGCCCTAATAATTTCTATTGATTCTAGTACATGACTTAAACGACCTACAGCTGTAAGATTTTTCCATTCATTTTGAAACAAAAAGATAAAGAACAAATACAACAAAATTTGAAGTCCCAACAGAGAATGTTGGTAAATTGAATATACAACAATGAACTAAAGGTGAGCGAAAATAAATAAGTAAAACTTGTTTATAGAAAAAAGTCTGTTGCCTATTACATGATACAAATCCCAAGGTGTTTTTTTATCGGTTTTTAGCGTGATTACTCTTTACAATAAACACACGTGTATATATGTATACAAATATACACGCAACCTTAGCACGCACACTTGATAGCATTAAATGGAATAAAATACAACAAAAGTTTCCCCAAAACAAACTAAATTAGAGAGAATGTTTTTCTCTACATTATCTTAATTACATTAATAAAGGATATTTTCAGTTGTGGGTAAACAACCAGTACAATAGCGTCGATAATATTCCGCTCAATTTCCGCTTCCGATAATTCCGCTAATTTTTTCAGACTTTTCAGAGCCCTAATATCGAAAATTAAATTTTAAATCTTGAATTTTTAACAAAAGTTGCTAGAAAGAACTTCTTTAACCTGATGTGGCGCAATTGAAGTACTTTAACTTCATAAATTTCATACCCTTTCTCATGAAACTCATTGTTAATTTTTTTCGAGTCACTCAGAGCCCTAAACTATTCCCATGCAGAGTTTAAAGTTCCTGATTACTCGAGAAGTACATCAGAATAAAACTGACAAAAATAAATTTGACCCCTATTTTGAATCAGGAAATTTCGGAGGTTTTTAATTTTTCTGGGCCTACTCGGGTCCAAAGCTATAAATACACATAGATTCAAGTTTTTAGGTACTCAAGCAGTGCCCACACATTTCTGGACATACACATTCTAAAAAAAAAAAACAGAAAATTAAAAAAGAATTAACATGTAAAAATGAAGATATTGTAGAATTTGCTTAAAGAGCTACAAAATACAACAATTTACATTTTCACTTCTAAAGGTAATTGAATCTTGTCTTAAAAAAAGGATAAGACACCTATTAGAACTAGAAATAAGAACATGTATGTATAAAGTAAGAAAACTAAGAATGACCATTTTACATTTTATTATAACTACTCAAATAACAAACTAACTAAATTAATTATCTTCCTCTTTATCTCTTTTCCATTTTTCCTTTAATGCTTGTAATTTTGATCGCTTGTAATCCCTACTGGCAGACTTCTTCTCATTAATTTTCTTTAACTGTGACTCTACACTGTTTTCTCCATTTATTAAGTTGTCTAATTTTGTAATCAGGGAGATACGAGCTAATTTCTGATTCTCCTGCAATAATCTGGATTGATGGCATTTCACTACAATTCCTGAAAAAATACAGAACAGCATAGTTAACACAGAATGCATTAGTGAGCATTAATATGAGGTTTGTTCCAACAGCTCAGGGAAAGCGTTTCAGAATATTTTCTGACAAGGCCGGACTACAAGTTTGAAGTGAGTAACTGGAAATAACTGTTCTACGATGGTTTTCATGAAGTGTTGAAACAAACCTATAAATAAATATTAGAAATATTGTAGGTAGGACTAGATGTAAGAAATGAATAGTAGAGATGAAGAAATGATAAGTATGATTTAATTCACATATCAAGTTAAATTTTTTTATTTGATCAGTGAGTGATAACACTTCTACATTATAAATAGCTTGTTCAATTCATGATTTAATTTTAAGTTCTGTAGTACCTGTTGGTATATGCCTAAGCACTACACAATTGGAGGTTTTATTAGTTTTTTGTCCTCCAGGTCCTGAACCTTTCACAAACATCTCTTCAAGATCTTTCTCATCTAAGATAGGTACTTTTGAATAATCTACAGTATGTTTAAATCTAATAAAAGTTATGAGAGGACTATTGATCTGATGTATTCCTAAAATGTGTTATATTAAATACATATAAATTGGTTTAATTAAACTTACCAGTAGGTAAATGTTTTAATACAACACAGTTGGAGTTCTTATTAGTGTTCGATCCGCCTGGACCGGAACCTCTAACGAATTGTTCCTGAAGATCTCTTTTTAATAAAACTGGGATTCTTGATCTGTCAATGGTATATTTAAGTCTGGTGAATTTTGTGGATATGGAGTGTACTCTTCTGATGAAAGTCATTAGATTATTGTGCGACGCAGAAGCAACGTAATTCCTTTCTAAAAATACAGGTAAACGTTGGAGGGAATACAAAACTGTCTTGTAATACCTTGTAAGTTTGTAATAGAGACCTGTAAGTACTTACCTCAAAATTGTGGTTAATTTCGGTTTCATCAGTTAGAGTCTTGTTTTTCTTGAAGTCCTTGCGGATTCTTTCGCAGAAGTAATTTTTATCTGTATATTTTAAAGCATCACCATATCTTAACAGGTCTTTGTATAGCTTTAAAATCCTTGCAGGTGTTAAATGTCCACTCATTTTAGATTAGTAAAATGTAGGTTATGTCCAACAATCAAGATCACAAAACATACAATGATCATAAGATGATAAAACATTAAAAGGGCATAATGTTTTCGTTCACTAAAGATTTACGAATATATGAATGGTGGGTAAGTAATTGCTATAAAATATTGTGAAAATATGAGGTATAGATCAGTTGGAATCGATACACCTTCCATTATTTAACCTAATTCTGTGTGAACAACTGACGTCTCTGACTTCTGTGTTTGAAGAAACGTTCTGTTCTGAGTAATCTGTGAAATTGGTGACAGGGATGGTTGTGCTTCAACTTCACATTTTATTTTTCTTATAATTGTCCTCGGTAAAAAGTCATGAGAATGTTTTAAAGTGTAAAGGATCACTGAAGGTAATAACCAATGCATAATTTCATTTAGCAATAATTTAGCTGCTTATTAAATTTTGATTTGTATGGGGGCGGATATGCTTATCTTATTCTTAATTTAACTGGAAGTTATGAGAGATTGTCTTCGTAGAAGGGTTCAATGTTCTAATTCTAAGATACATAACAGTTGAGCTATAATATTCGATTTATTTGCCTTGTTTCTTGGTAACTGATCGATTTTATTGGTGTTAAGGGGCGGATCTGTAATGCCTTATCATATGTAGCTAGAATTATCCACATATTTTAATTCATTCATTCATTTTTCGTGTAATCTTCCGATTCACTTATCGTAATTAATTGTAATGATTGTTAAATTTATAATCTTGTAAATTATTGTAGCCTTTATCAAGTTTTAGTACATATTGTATATATTGCAAACTACAGTAATTGCATTACAGATTCCAAATCTAGTCAAAGATGATCGGAGGGTTGTTTGTGTACAACCATAAGGGAGAGGTGCTGATATCCAGGGTTTATCGGGATGACATTGGGCGAAATGCTGTCGATGCATTTCGCGTCAACGTTATCCATGCCCGTCAGCAAGTCAGGTCACCAGTTACGAATATAGCACGGACTTCATTTTTCCACATTAAGGTAATTTTAATGCTTGGAATTGTAGATGATTGATTGGTTATACCTTTGTTCTTTAGTTTCTTATAAACCACACCTGTGCTCATATAGCTCCATGTAATTCTATTTATTTCCATTAGTTTTAATTGAGTGGTAATGAATTAATTGGATCATTCAATAAATGCCAAAGGAATTGACATTCATTTATGAACGTAACAAGTCTATGACATTATTATTATTATATTGAAATATAATTCGTTTTGTGAATGCATAGGGTGGACAATTGTTTTTTCTTGTCACTCATCTATTTACTTCATTGTGTCCAGATGTGTAGGTGGTGGAAGAAACGATGACCCATTAAGATTAACCTTAAAGACCTATCTGGCCTATATCCTTCCTTGTTCACCCCATAACAATATTTTAGAAATTTAATTTAGTCTATAAAGAACCACCAATGAAAGTCCTTACTTGTAAACATAACATTGGACATTTTTACCCAATACAGTACACCGTGTAATTGATTAATTTCACAGCGTGAGTGAAAAGGCGATTTTCAAAAAGAAAATTGTCCCATTCATTCAATAATAATATGTCTTGTGACCTCTGTTTTGGTAAATTTTTGCTCCAAAGTGTTTCTGTGTATCTGAACTATTTTAAGATAGCTGCACAATTCTTCAACTTTTAATAAATCTTTGTTGTGTGCCTTTAGCGTGCTAATATCTGGATAGCTGCAGTTACAAAGCAGAATGTTAATGCTGCTATGGTATTTGAGTTTTTACTCAAAATCATCGAAGTAATGCAGTCCTACTTTGGAAAAATTTCCGAAGAAAACATCAAGAACAACTTCGTATTGATCTATGAGCTCTTAGATGGTAAATTTTGTATCACCGCTATCAACTGTTAAATTCTGATCTTATTACTTTTTTAAGAAATTCTTGATTTTGGCTATCCGCAAAATACTGATACTGGGGTATTGAAGACATTTATTACCCAACAAGGCATTAAATCTGCCACAAAAGAAGAACAAGCTCAGATCACTTCGCAAGTCACTGGGCAGATCGGTTGGAGAAGGGAAGGAATTAAATACCGCAGAAATGAGCTCTTCCTAGACGTTTTGGAATATGTTAATTTATTGATGTCTCCTCAAGGTAACTATATCATTAATTTTTCATGCCTAGGTTATTCTCACTGTTTGGTGAATATTTGGTAGCAATTTTGTACACTTTCAGTTTCATTATTTATTTATTCTAATTACTATTGCTGATTGATATACTTTACTTAAATATTAAATCTAATTTACGTATGTATGCCACAAGATAAATAAGAAATAATCATATTCATTAATCAGAAAACATTTCAATTGAAAAAGATTTTAACTCATCTCTTCTTCATTTTCATTGAAGACCAATCTCTGAAGAAACTTTCGTAGAGTCGATACTAGAAAAGGAGTTGTAGTGGACCTTGTAGGGGGTATGTTCAAGACTGACTATGATAGTTTTCGAAGTTTATGAACAATCAGGGTCCAGAGTTGGCAGAAGTGTTTTTCAACTGTAGGACATAAGGGTTACATGGGAAACAATTTAAATTGAAATTGTAGGTAATGAGAAAAGCGAATTTCCAAAATCTTCCACATTAAATTTCGTTCGTCAGTTCACTAAGCCTTCATTTATTTTTTGGAGTGTTTTGATTTGGTTAAATTTAATTTCTCTGACCTCTTGTTTTTAGAATTGTTCATATGGCCTATTTCAGCAAGAATGCTGCCAAGTTTCGAGAAGTATCTCATAGAAGAAAATTGACAAAATAAATGTCTCTCCTATTTTTTATAGAATTCGGAGTAATAGAATTTTTCTGAACCATTCCAAAGCCTAAGCTACAAATATGCCAAGTGTGCAGTTTCTAGTTGTTTGACCACTGTTAATAATTTTAGTCTCTATTTTTTTACCTATGGTTATCTTTTGAAACAACAAATAAAGTATGTTTCATTAGAGTTTCTCGCTTGGAAGATCTTGAATTTTAGACAGTCTACAATTTTCAACTTGAACTGTTTCCCCTGTAACCAATAGCTTACTTTCTACAATAGAAATTCTGAATTCAGAACTCTTGCCAACTTTGGCCTTGATTATTTATAAACTTGGAGTGAAAACATACCAACTATTGTAACCAGTCTTGCACATACCCCCACAATGATGATTACTTACTTTTCTTCTACTAAGAATTTTTTGACATACATTGCCTTGATTCTACACATTGGTCTATTTGTAATAGTTTTTGTACTCAGGAGCTTTCATTGTTATTGGTTTTTAAACTTGTATTCTTTAATAGCTTATTAGCATAGTAACTTGTTCACTAGTACTGTAGACGTCCACTTCACCTGATAACAAGTGGCTAAATGAATTTGAAATTAAAGTTAACTAGTTTAAAGTGCCTCAGATTCAACAGATTGTTATCGTTTGATTCATAAAACAGAATGCTTTTCATGATCTACTTCAATTCAAAATTCAGCAAATATTTTCATTTCCTGAAAAATACATGGTTAAGATAATCTCGACTAAAACAAATACTATTTGTGGTAACTAAGTAAATTATTTCTAGGTCAAGTCCTCTCGGCTCATGTGGCTGGCAAGGTAGTCATGAAATCTTACCTGTCTGGTATGCCGGAATGCAAATTTGGTATCAATGACAAAATCGTTATGGAGGCCAAAGGCAAAGGTAGTTTAGGGTCAACTACTGAGTCTGATCCGGCGAGATCCGGTAAGCCAGTCGTCGTTATCGATGATTGCCAGTTTCACCAATGCGTCAAGCTTAGTAAATTCGAAACTGAACATTCCATTAGTTTCATCCCACCCGATGGTGAATTTGAACTCATGAGGTAAACATGTTAGAAATCACTAAGATTGGTTGTAAGGGGTATTGTTTCAGATATCGTACCACAAAAGACATATCTCTACCGTTTAGGGTGATACCATTGGTCAGGGAAGTCGGACGTACTAAAATGGAGGTAAAAGTCGTGCTCAAGAGTAACTTCAAGCCATCACTATTGGGCCAAAAGATCGAAGTTAAAATTCCCACTCCACTAAATACAGCTGGAGTGCAGTTGATCTGTATTAAGGGAAAAGCCAAATACAAATCTTCAGAAAACGCCATTGTATGGAAGTCAGTACCAAACATATTCATTTGGAAAATTTTAGTTCTTAATTCAAATTTTTCCTTTTAGAATTAAACGTATGGCTGGAATGAAGGAAACTCAGCTCTCTGCCGAAATCGAATTACTAGAAACCGATACCAAGAAAAAGTGGACACGCCCTCCGATATCGATGAACTTTGAAGTTCCGTTCGCGCCATCTGGATTTAAGGTCAGGTATCTCAAGGTATTTGAGCCAAAACTGAATTATTCTGACCACGATGTTATTAAGTGGGTTAGATATATCGGTAGGAGCGGTTTGTATGAAACGAGATGTTAGAGTCGAAACTGATGTGGTAGAAGGTTAATTTCATGTTTGTCACGTCGAGTAATTCAAATTTATTGTTTATTCATGATGTAAAGATGTATTCTCTAGGTAGATGAGTTCTTGGCGGGAATCACGCCTTCAAACATTGAACCATATTGAATACCTGCCACCTCAATATTTTTTTGGTCTTGAAATGGGCCTTACAAAGTATGATGCAAATATGACAATTATAGTAC
The DNA here is from genome assembly GCA_963576515.1 of Cryptocephalus primarius. Taxonomy (NCBI): domain Eukaryota; kingdom Metazoa; phylum Arthropoda; class Insecta; order Coleoptera; family Chrysomelidae; genus Cryptocephalus; species Cryptocephalus primarius. Next base: position 11,051,909 of record OY754937.1, read on the forward strand.
AATCCGAAACAGTTTTGTCGAGGTTTCTATACACATGATAGATTTTATGTTTCGTGAATAATCTTTTGGCGAGGAATTAAGTATAGACAAACTGTAGATTTTGGTGTGTTTGACAGACTGAGAGAGTTTTACCTACTTCTTTACATCATGATGTGTGGATTCAAAACTTTTCAGGTCATGTGCTTTATATTCCTCAAATAGAATGAGTGTTTCTTGTAGATATGTTTACACTTTTTGGGGTATGTTAACTTCGTGGACTAAAAAAATATTATTAAATATTATACCCTTTACAGGCGCGTCAAAATAGCTCGTCGAATAGCGATAATAAATCTTTTTTTCATATTATCGTAATAGGTAATTATAAATTACTGCATTGTGTATATTTTAAGACCATTTCAGTTCACTTTTAATTTTGTATCTTGTAAATATTTCTTTGAACTTGAGGTGCATCATGCCAGATAACACACGTAAACAGTTGCAAAAGTGAAAAAATCTAATTCACTTTGTACTAGTTTGTTGTATATACTTATAATATTTAGCCAGTACGGACTTATTCATAAAAGAATAAACGTGTTTAAACAATATTTAATCTGCCCAAATAACCATATTCACCTAAATAGTCTTCTAATGAGTTTATAGGTAATAGAAGAATATATCAACTTTGAATTACTTCTGTTCTATTACTGTCACTTCTGTTATATTATGAACCGGCTATAAAATGACTTTAATACTATGAAATGTTCATAGATATACTTATTTAATAGATAGTATAAAACTTTCAAGTTTTTTATATGAATGTGGCGGTTAAACCAGTGTATTCAATAAATTTGAAAATCCTTTAAGTTCACTTTTTTTGGAAATATTACATGAAGTACAGATTAAATAAATATTAAATTTATCAAAATATTTCACAAGTATATTTTAATTTAACTAGTTCATAATCAGGACCAGAATTTATCTATATATAGGGTAATGTGAGGCTTTGTTGAAATTCACTTAAAGAAAAAATTAAAAAATTTATTGAAGAGCAGATGTTTAAACTTTGTTTACCTTAATTGTAACTTTGTTTAAGAGTTCCGATCAACTTCGTAGATTAGTGTAGAATATAATGTGAACACTACTCAATACCCATTTATAAGATGAGTGAATGAATGCTGGTTAAAAGACCAGTGCCTTTATGAACAATATTAATTTCAACAAGGCAAATTGTTATATAGTTCATAGGTTTTCATTTGATTATTTTTAAATATTGGTCTCCAATTACGTATGTCAATAATCACAAAGTTTGAGCCCATTTTAATTGGGCAGTTACAATATATTACTCATACAACTCATACAACTGAATTATAAACCATTTTTGTCATTTTTTGGTCAAATTTGGTAAATTACTGTGGTCTAATCAAACTATGATCAAACTTTGTGGTTACCAATACTCTTCTAATAAATATTAATTATATAAGCATATTATTGATGTCTATCTGTAATAGCCGAAAGTAGAGAATAAATATTTAAAAGGAGAAAAATCAGTATTTCGACCATGGCCATCTCGACGCATAGTTCTTACATCTTAATCTACCAAATTATTTAATATCGGAACCGGATGATTACAGAACCTATTTTAAAATTTATGAAAACCATTACTTGAAATTCTTAAAATTTAGAACACTAGAATGAGGAAAAAATAAAATGTTTAGCCACTTGTATTTTACTATAATTACGTTAAGTTTGGTATAATTATTTTGCTTAATGAATGGAAAATGATAATTAAAAGCTTTTTTGTTTACATTCGTGGTCTAATATGGTAATTGTCAACAGTTATTTCGACTCTGAGATAAATCCATTTATGAAAGTATGTTTCAATTTGTTACCTTTATAAGTTTACAGTACAAAAAAATTGTGGTTACGGTTTAACATGAATATTCGACACACAAATAAAAGCACTTGCGTGTCTGTATATGCGGATATTTTAACTAGTTAAAAATATTTAATAAAAAAAATCTTGAGACAGTCATATGTATGGTTGTAATTTTCTTTTTATTGGCATTTTCAGTTTGGGATTTTTCACAATATCATCTAAAATAAATGTAGTACAATGTAGTACAAATGTACTACTACAATGTACAAATGTAGTACAAAAAATTACCCAGTCTTGTACGCAAGATAAACGTTAAAAAAGTATATGTAGGACATTACTATAAAAATCATATTTCCTTAAAATTCTTTGCGTTCAATCAATTATAAACTCCAAAGTTTTCGTTTAAGGGCATTTTCTGTCAACTTGTGCTTTACCAGCTTCCTGATATTCCTGCATTGACACCCACATTTGTTGAAAAGTTCCTATTGAGGCTAAAATCGAACCTCCTACCCATGAACCAAATCGCCTTTCCACTGTACCATTTGCAGCGATCATTTTCAAACGCATTGAACCAGGCGTTCTTGATGACAAATCTCTGCTTAATCTGTCACTGAAACCCTGAAAACCACAATAAAATTAATGCTAATGTGGCAGGTTATTTTGACAGTCTTGTGTACAGATAGTTTAGTTACTAACGATCCTATTCATCAATGTATTTTAATGTTAAAATGGAATTTAGCTCAGAATGTCTTTCAATAAGGTAACTATAGGTATCTCCATGTTAATAATACACGGAACAAAGCTGTAGTTACATCTGTGAAACCTATTCTAAACGTATTTTAAGCTAAAATTCATTTTAAATGACTTGCACTGAACTGCCTTTCATAAAATGCTTAATAATTACAACCTAATAATGCCCTTAATATTTAGTAAAATATAGATTTTTCAAAGTCAACCATGGAAAGAGGTTACCTTATAACATAAGTTTTATAATATACAATTACTTATAACTGGCAGTTGTGTAACAAGGAAAACATATGACAAGAGAAAACCTTGACAATAAAACAAATTAATATCTAGATCACAACTATACATCGTTTGTGTAACTAAACCTTATATGTTAAAAGCGAAATCACATTTACCTGAATTAAGGAATTTCCTCCCGTTAATACAACAGAACTGTATAGTGCAGGTCTTATATCTACATCACACATTCCTGCACTGGTTGCAGCTGTAACAGACCCAGTTAATTCAAAGAGTTTAGCTGAATTGCTCAATCACTACCTATATAACCTGCCCCTAACATGGCATGGTCAAATAAACCTTCAGATAACTTGAACCTCTCTGGCCCAAAATCTTGATGGTAACCTGTTGGAAATTCATAATGCACAGCTGGGACATTTGCTGCAGTCCTTTCATCGTAAGGATTCTCAGAAACCTAAAGAAATTAAAACGGGTTTAATCAAAAGGTACTGATTTCAATTTTAACAATTACTAACCTGTAATACAGTTTGCTGGAAATCCTGAACAGTTCGCTTGATCATGTAAGTCATCCAAGACTGAGTAGGTTGAAATGAAAGTTTTTTCTTAGTAAATTTAGGCCTTTCCTTCTCCCTGACTATTTCCTTAGTCGCTACTAGGGCTGCCGGCGTTAAATCTACACCCATACTTTCAAGCATCTCTTTAGCCCGTAATATAAGATAATCTCCACCTAAGGGCGATTTCACTACTGCATTCGATATGACATAGCCGTCAAGAACGGGTACTGCTGTTGTATGCGTTGCACCTAATGAAATATTTTAGTAAATTCACCCAAAAAGAACACATATGTTAGTTCTGCATTAAAGTTTATTTATAATAAGATAAATTTAAAAAAAAACTAGGATTTTATTCCGTGAAAAGGAATAGCTTCTTAATAAACTTCTACGTTAGTGTAAAGTTATTGTTGAAATGTGCAAAAGAGGAATAGTTTATATTATTTTGGTTTTTAATTTTGTAAATATCTGTTATGTAAAGAATAGAGGAGAAGATAGATAGAGAAGATAAGTCACTAAATTAACACTGTTCTTACCACTGTCGATGACTAATGCAGTGGCTCTTCCATTAGCAAAAGCTGCCAAGGCAGCATTTTTCACAAGGAAGAAAGCTGGCACTTTGTATTTTTCAAACATGATTTCTGTTAACTTTTCCCTTTTCTGTCTCTGGTTCCATGGAGATTCAGAAAATAGGACGGGGTGGTATTGAGATTCTGACTGAATTATCTAAAAACATGATTAAACATTAACACGGGAAATAATTTTTCAATTTGTCTCACAGCGCCAGCAAATTGCAACTGTATTATTACTGCAAATATCCATCAGTATATAAATTATTTAAGGTCTATTTGAAAATCTTACTTAAATTAAGCTAGTAAGAAAGTAAAATATACAAAATAAAATGAATTGGTAAGCTGTAAGTTACCTTTTCATATGAATAATCCAATATTTTTTCAAACATATCCCAGTTTTCAATCATGCCATCTTTCATGTAACTGTGAAGGTCCATGTGCGGTCTAGGGGTGTGTAAAAAAGTAGTATCGATATAATACTTATAGGCTGAAACAAAAATGTTAGTTCAGTTCAGTTCAGAAGACACCCTAGTGGCCAGAAAAGGTTGCAGGCCCTAGTGGACTCCACTGCACTTGCCTGTTTTGGCGCATGCGACAGAGACACAATGGGTTCGTTCAAAAACGTTTTGCCTGCAAATTCAGTTATTAAACATTTTAACTTTGCAGTTGTTGTCACTTCTTGCTAGCCCTGCATTCCGGGAAAAAAGCAGATTTTCAAATGGTACGGAAGGGTAAAGTGAAACGCTTGAACAGTGATATGCTCCATGCATGATTTCAATAAATTAAACATAAGTAATATACAATGATCTGGCTTAAGTAGCAATAATGAATTTTGATGAATTATTTACAACTGGTAGGAACAGAAAGTGAAGGACTTCACCAGGAAGAAGTAGTGATGATATTAATAGCTAATCTAGACCAACAATTGTATGGCTGCCAGCATCAAATTCAAAGGATCTTTAGAATTATAAATCTTGTGGAAAACATTGTTTATTTTTATACCGATAAAGCGTTTGGAGAAAACTTTAGGTATGTTATGTTCACATTCAGTTAAATATTCAATCAGTATGTTATTCAAAGTGTACAGCTCTAAGGAAAATTAAATATGCATTTTTGTACAGTTTGCAAAAGTCTAATTTTAATTACACATTGTTTTTAACAAGTCCGTCGTTAGGAAGTACAGTTAGAAGGATACCCCTAAGCTCAAAGCAATAATTATTGATAACTTTGTATATTTTGGGTACAACAGACTCATACAGGTACTAATTTACTAGCCTATTGATAACTGTGACTGACTTTTTGCCAATGAATTACAATTTCCTCAGGTTAGTGACTACAAAGTTTGGCATATCAAAATCAACCGTTTGGCATTTGTAAAAGGGGTAGTCAAAGCAATTTGTCAATTTAGAAACTCTTCAAACAGTGCCCATAAAACGAGCAAGAATCAGATTCAAACCCCATTTCCTAGAGTTATTGGATCTTTGCATTGAATACACATTCTTATTACAAAACAAAAGGATGATCCAGTTAGATGTGTTCAACCACTGCTCTACAGGGTTTTTGGGATGTGTCCATGATATACTCAGACTCAGGCTTACAAAGAACATGTAAAGATAATTACTTTCTAAACAATACACATCTTTTGGCTGATTCTGCGTATGCTTTACACAAAACATGTAATTATTCCTCATAAATATAATAATCATTTCACAGCGGAGCAAATCTTTTTTCAATGGAGTTTTGTCTAGAATTCGAACTACAGTGGAACGATCAATTTATTTAGCGAAAAGCTGTTTATTTTTCCCAAACACACGGACCAACAACAAAGTTCAAATGTTTTAAAAACTGAATTTGTAGGCAGTGTTTTCGAACATACTCTCTATAGAAAAACCTCCAGTTTATCAGTAAATGGTACAAATTCACTCCTAATATTCATACGAAGGTCAATAATGGTAGAGAACGAAGAAAATAGTAACTAATTACCTTATACAACATAATAGAATATTAGGGATTAATATCGGCAAATGTTTACTTTAGGTACTCTTATTTTTTGCCCAAAAGTGATTGCAATGCCTGTAGGAGCTATTTCCATGCAATAAAGAAATGCGTAAATGGGACAAGGGAGTAAAAATGGGTGTTAGGTGGGGTAGCAATAGCCAGGCAAAAAAGTGTGTTATGGTCATTGCAGTTATCCGAGGGCAAGGAAAGAACACCACGCACTTCACAAATATTTAGTTGCACATGAAGTGAGGTTAAGGAACTGCACCAGAGTAGCTTGATTAGGCCGGCAGATTATTTGACATAATCGGTGCATTTGTTACAAACGACGCGTTATAAGTGAAGTGAAAAAATGCATTTGTTCCAATAAGTCAGTAAGGATGCTAAACAATATACATAGGGTATGTCAGTATAAGTTATATCGCTGTGGGTGAGAAGGGTAGAAGTACCTAAAGTAAATACTGACTGTAATTTCTTTTCAGTTTCTTCAGGCATATTAAGGAGGAAAGCATCATGAATATCAACTTGGGCCAAACTCACTAGATGGTGTGCTCGAGACGTTGCTCTCCTCCTGCTTGACCTCCGGGTCGAGCTTGGCGACGTCCTCAGGGGCCACCCCGACTATAGCGGGGATTTCGGCCTTCGGCGTATCCTCCTGAGCGTAGCCGACCCTAAGAGAATGGTGGCCTGGGTCGAAGACCAACGCGCCGATCTCGTCGCCCCCGTACAACATACCGCCCGACATCGTTCAGCTTTAGTAAACCGCAGATTTACACGAGCTTATAAAAGCGGAATATTTAGTTACACCAAACAGTAGTTGAGGTTAGTTTCTTCCCTTCTTCTTCTTCTCGATGCCGTCAACTGAGACACGGGACGATTGTTTGATGTTTACGTCTGTCGGTATGAAACGAATCTTTATTTCTACCCCGAGTATTGTCGTCGTTCCTACGATTATGTATTTGGTGATAGCACAATTGGATGGTACAACTGGGATCTGTCCCTCGGGATAGAGAGAAGAAATGGTATTGTAGAGACGTATGTACGTGGGGAAGGGCTCAAAATACTTTAGATGTGCAGCATGAGATTTGTTTACTTTACACTATCTGTTTCGTGATACCTTATGCATGCCAAAGATGCATGGGATGGGCGTGTGTTCTAGAGCAAGAGGGAACAAAGCACCTTTTAAACAAGGAAGAGGAATTTGCTCATCTCACTGTCCTTCCGGGGTATTGTGAATTGCCTGATGTGAGGTGCATTTCTGTTTTAATTAAACTACTATACAGTGTGTCCCCAGATGAATTTGATTACATCTACTTGTTATCCCTATTGTTTCCAATTTTAAGGAGAGAAAGTCATTCTTAATAAAATTTTATTGTTTGCTAAGTGTTTTAAATGTCCTGTATCACTGTTCTTTTTATGTGATATATGTTTATGCTGCTTTATTTTAACTCTGCAGGTTTATTCTAATAAGGTAACGTCAGATTGAGCTAAAATAAAGTGTCCCAGTTGTTAGAAAAAGGGTTAAATAGTATTACAAAAGTGACCCTAGAACCCTAGAAACCCTAGTAAACCCTAGAAATTCTTATTCTACTTTAAAGTCCACACATATTTCACCACTAGGAATACATTCTAATTGGATTTGTATTTAATGCGGGATATATGTTGAATTCAGTATATTCAGTAATTAAGGGGCGGCAAATATGCCACCAAATTCTCTAAAAACATGTACATATATATGATTACTTTCTAAATATAAATATGCACCATTCCATGGATATATGGAAATTTTTTAATAATGAAAAAATGGATATGTTATCGTATATCTTTTTCATACGAAGCATGGGCTGTATATAAGTTTACCTTGTTAGCAAATTATGATAATAATAAATAAATTCTCAAGAATAAAGTGCCCTTTAGGGCGATTGTTTCAAATGAAAGTTATAGGTGTTATTTTGATTAGTCAAATTGCCTAAGTTTTCAACAAATCACTAAAGCTGTGTTTCAAAAAATTAAGAAATGGTGAAAATTCTCAAACGTAAATTGCAAATTTTGGGGCGCGTTTCCAAAAAAATATTTCAAATAAAAATTGTAGGCATTTAATACAGTAATTTTGATGTAAAGATAACGTTCAATAAGAGCATATGAAGCCTCTCTAGGGAGGATTGAGAAAAACGGGAAATTCACAAGGGCGAAGGGCTCTTCTTAGAAGATTAGTCAAGATGGTGATTATGGTAGTCAGTATAGATTAAACAGTATGTCAAAAAATGATTAGTTGTTACAGAATTGGCGATGTGTCCATCGTATCATTTGTTCATTTGAGGCATGCCCTCTATATTAATTCAATTAATCTACTATTTAATTAATAAGAAGTTTGAAATAAATTACTTAAGCTAGAAAACTAAGAAAAAATAAAAAATTATAACAGTAAAGTACACTTTAGGGAAGTTTAGAGAAAAATATTTTACATAGAGATATTAAACAGTTAAGGCAAATCGCGAAGTTTGTAATAAATTGTAAAAAATGTTTCAAATAAAAATTATACACAAATAACGTAGTAGTTCAAATATAAATTTTGGTAAGAATATGTTAAGCCGTTTTGAAGAAAATGGAGAGTATAATTACAGTCTTATTAAATGTCAATTATAATTTTATTAAACGTCAAGTACATTCAATATACAGGTCATCTAAAATAGGGCTGTTTCCACTTAGTTGATGGAGAGGCTAAGACTAGCCAAGGTTTTCAAAGGTAATGACATCGAATTCGCTTAAGATCGAAGACGTTAGCTTTAATTTCTGGTACATTAAATACTCACACATTTAATATATTCACAAATATGTTTTTAAAATGGCAGTTGATATACTTAACTCTTTACGATTGTATTTAATGCAAACGAAACTATTTAATGCAAACAACAAATTACTCTTTTATTAGTTTTAATCTTCGTGCTTCACAATTGATAGTTATTTTTGATTGTTGTTTATGTGCAACTTATTTATATTAGTATTTATGTTGCTATCTTTTGAAATACATTGAATTATGTCCAAAATTGCCAACGACGTTTTGGTCAGTTTTATTTCTACATAATATTCACATACGTACCTGCGTGTACTATTTCATTGATTCTTTGTACTATTCATTGATTTAACCTTCTAAACAAATTCCCGATTGTTTACGATTTTTTAAACCAATTTTAAACATTTTGCAATTGTGAAAGAAAAGGCCTAGGAGCATATTGATTGCATTAGGTACATCCAAGTACTAAGAATCACAAGCAAACGTACATCCACCACATTAATACTTAATTTTGGCGAATCATAGTGGCGAAGTCACATTTTCGCAACTCAATCATTATTTTTCATTATTTAAAAGTTTGACTATTTCTGAACACATAATGTTTAACGGTGATGCGTCGTGACGAAAATCATTATTCTCCTCTCCTCGAATTACCTACCACCCCCCGAGTAAACTTACATAAATTCTCACCCCATAACGACACCCCCTTAAAAGGCTTTTTGTCGTGTCTTTGTTACGACCGATCGGGGGACAACCCTATCATTTAGTAATCTTTAGTAATCGTGCGTACATTAAAACATTACGTTAATAGCTATACAGGGTGAGAGACGATTTGACGGGTTACGAAACCCTTCGTTGATGCTTTTCCATTACAGTGCGTATTTCACAACAGAAAATCTGTATTATTTGATTTCTCTTCGGTATTTTGTTATTAATTAAAACTTAAGAAGGGAATCACATGTAAAATCCAACGTAATGAGCTCTAACTGTGGTAATTTGTTAAATACACGTTTTTACATTAATCACTTTACTGAATATTATTTAAATATTTTAAACACATCCGCAAACGTTTAGTGTGTTCAAAAGACGCGTTTTTATGATCCAACACTATAATATTTATTGATCGCACGTTTAGTGAACACATACAGTCGCTTCATACAAGCTTTTAACCGTAAAAGTTTTTGATGCTGATTGATTAATGATAAAATGTGACAAAAAAAACGTATAACATAATTAGAGGCATCAAGTATGCACATGCACGTTGTAGGTATATACACTGAGGTGTGCATGTCATTGAATATAAAGTTACTTGTACTTTTCATTATTTTTTCGTTAACGTATGTGCTATATTGTGAAAGAAGCGTACATACTCCTAACTATACTTTGAAGGTAACATCCCTTTCACAATGCATTGTAAAACAAATTGGAAATCATTTTAATAACTATTGTTTGTAATGGTCAATTAGTTATGGATAATAAAAAATACGAATGAGTATTTTTTATTATCTCAAGGTGACAACTAGGACACATATGTCATAAATAAAAAGTAAATGCTTTCTAAAAACAATGTGTTGATCTAAAGTTATTAAAAACTTGTCACTTATGAAAAGGTTTGGCCTTGTTAATATCATATGTTTATTAATAGTTTTCTACAGATTTTACACGAAGAAAGAACCGAAACGCCTCTAATAACCAACGAATATACCGATCTTGGCGCATTCCACCTTTCGTTCTAATTTATGGAAATTGTTCTTGTGTGACAGAACGTGTACCTCAAGGGTGTCCACTAACCGTGTTTTCCGAGCTCCCGGGAGCAAACGCTTTATCAGTGGTACCGGTAATTTATGGCACCCACATTTGGGGCATTTTCAGTCATGAGATCCAGGGTTGAATTAATATGATTTCAGTTAGACTTGTTTGAGGTTTTAGAATTTTATTATTTCATATATGAAACATATACGAGCATACCAAAAATGTTTTTACCTGTTTCTAAATAGTTAGTAGACAAAATCATATACAAATAGTTAAGTAATTGTTCCCAGTAACTAGTAAGTGTAAGGATGATTGGGAATTAACGTGTTATCCTTTATCCTTTCAAGAAAAATATACCCGATACGTGGTTATGATCAGGTAAAAATAGGGCAAGTAACTGAGTGATCACCACAAAATCTTGACGTCACTTCAGAAAAATATATAAATTGCCACCTTATGGTTAATAATATGTAGTCTGTGAGTGACTGAACTAGTGTGCTTTGTATGGATAAAAGATTTTACAGCGTATTTGTTTTATTCCAGTTCTGTTTGTCAATTTTGACTTGAAACGATTTTCATTTCCTCATTTTTTTAATGACCAGTGCGTAATGGGATCAAATGGGGGCAAGATTACGATACTAAATGGGATTTATTTGGAGTTTTCAAAATTTACACCATTTTATGCGTCATATGTGGGCAAAGTTCTGTAAAATTCAAAAAAACATAACATTCAGCGGCATTTTCAAAGACAGCATCAGGATTTTTATAGAGCTTTTCCATTAGATAGTGCGTCACGATTCAGAGAAGCCTGGATACCAGAAGGTCTGGAAAAGTGTGAAGGGAAAATGGCATAAATGGACCAACCCAGTGCTTTTTTTTTAATTTAACGAAGTAAATTTATTTTGAAACATAACGTTACGTATACTTTTCATTAAACATTCATATATAAATGACGTGAGAATTACTAGTTAATATAGTCATCATTTTGGTATTTACAAAATCTGTAAATTAGTACCTATTTACAATTATACAAGTATTAGGTAATTGCTTTTCATAGCTTCTCCTCGGCAAGAGTTCAACTCGCTTTCTGAGTCCGACCCTTTGCGTGTTGTACGGAAGAGTTTATTGTGGGTTGTATCTATCACTTCTCTATCTCTCTTAATCCTAGTGGACACCTCTGGTGTACCTCATAATAACGATTTCGACCGGTACGGGAACAAATCGACCGTAAAGTTTAATGACCATAGTGATCTCGTTGTAACACTAGGTACAGAAGTACTATTATTATTCCTTATGCTTCGTCTGACTAACTGACTGAGTTATACGAGGATCCATAGCACAAAGTATTGTAAATAAATATTTTGTTTTGGTACAGCAAGCCACTTTTTAATTGCCTTCGGTACATTGAGATTTCCGGAAGCACGTTAAGTCAGGTTGGAAGGAGATTACATGCGATATCTGTTTTTAACTGTATTTTGTTCTTAGTATATTATTTTTGTTAGTATATTATGGTACGTGTCGGAGAAATTTTTGTGAAAAAACGCAATTTCACATATTTCGGACTTAATTTAGAAGAAATGAATGAACTTGTATGGTTAATAGAGGCAAAATTTAAATTCGACCCACTTTGCAGCAATCAGTGGCATATACAAAAGGAAAACCCTCGTCGGATTTACGTATTTTGAATTTTTTAAATTGATTCAATCATCTCTGCCAAATGGGCTCACCTGATTTGAAAATACCACGTGTTGACAGATAGAATTGTCAACCATCACTGTACACACTTAACACCCCTCGTCAATAATCAAAAGAAGTGAAAGGAATAGATAAAAGTGTATTTTTAGATGACACACGTGACAAAAGATCTAACTAATAATGAAAATCGAGCACTAAATGCATCCTAATTACATGGAAGCACGTATATTGAATAAATGAAATCTACTAATAAACGTAGAAGAGGTAACGTTAGATACAAGCAAAACCTATAGACGTCATTAGGTTACCATAAATTGTATAATTTGGTGAACGTTATATAAGACACAACTTTTAAATTTTATGACAAAACCACTTTACGTTCACAATTTATAAGTTTTTTAGCCAGAATGGCTTTCAAATTGAATGTAGAAGTTTTCTGGAATGTCTAAACATTTCTATTTTGACATAAACGCTATAAGTTCTATAATATGTGAAATAAACATTCTAAAAGTTCTTGTGGCATCTTAAACCATGGCAATTGCCTCAGTATTAAATCTAGAAGATTTACAGGTGTTTTAAAAAAATTAATTACAATTTTAAACGCAAGAAAGGTCTAGAATTAGAATTACCGATTCTTAATGTAACGTTAAACAGCCACAAGTGCCTTCACACATAGTCTAGAATTTTTTCATTCTTTGTGGGCCACAGACGAAATATAGATTTCCTTAAAGTACTTCATTTCATTCTATTAGTATTTTGGAAGACCGGAATAGGTTTAAAAGTAAAGTCTAGAAGATTTATCGGAAATTGAAAATTCTAATCTTAATTCTAAAGTTTTTAACATTTAAAATTGACTTGAAAAGAAATCGAGATGATTAATAGAAGTTCCAAACAATTTCATTTTAATTTTAAAGTTTAGAAGGTTTGATACAAATTTCAGAGGGCCTTCTAGAATTTCAAGTGAGCGAAAGTGCCCTATAATCGAATTTAGATTTTGTGGAAATTCAAATTGTTTATTTCTCCGAGGACCATGTATGATTATAATGGTGACTGATTTGTTTTTAAAGAAACGAATAGTATGCATTAAATCATTTTAGAACTATATAAATCAAGTGATATTAAAGGAAATTGGTCACCCAGATTTTTTTGTAACTATATTTTTTATGTCACATAAGCTCAAACAAATTTTATGGGCTAATTAATTTTTTTTATTAATATCTTTTATTACGAAGCGACATTAATGTATATTAACGATGTATGCATTTGTTAATGTAAGGAGTTAACTCATATATGATAGCACTACTATTAGAGAATTTCAAACAAAAACGGTTTAAAAACGGCCATCTATGGCCTTATTGCTACTTTCTAATAGGTATAAACTTGCTAGAATTTCGAAAATAAGCCATAAAATCACATTTCACTAGGCCATTTCGTAATATTATAATATATTCATATAGTAATTACAATACAGTAGTAACATTAGGCTATGTCAAAACTCGAAGTGAATCAAAACGTCTTCAGACTGATCAGCAGTTTCTAACTGCCATTGCCAACCCATATACATTTCAATGGGCAATTCCTCGGTGGTTTTTAAAATCGTGGTAAAGAAAGCTGGTCACTAATTACATCAGACTAATACCACTGAAGCATCGCTGATGTACAGTAAAACTTCCTGAGGAAATTCGAGCGGACAAGCTAAGGGAGGAAGAGGGAAACCACCGCAAGGGGAACGGTTCGCCTTAAAAAAAACGAGAACACAAACGTTTAGGTAGCACAAAACAGAAAATCTTCATCCTATTACCAGAAATTCCAGAAGCAATCCCTTATACTACTTCGTTCCTTTGTTTCGCACTCTCGCACACCGCCGTGGAGAGAACGACAGAAATTCGGAGAGGGAAAATGGGAGCGAGAGGGAGAAAGGGCTCTCGCTCCTCGCTTCCCTCCTGGCGGCGTCCCGGCTCGTCGCGCCGCGTGGAAAAACGGTACACACGCCGGGGAAATCCGCAAGTGTAGCGACGGGAGCGGGGGCGTGCCGAATTTTCGGGAAAACCCGCCCTCCGTTTTCCCGCCCCCGAATTTCCCGGGCGAAGATAGACACGAGCCTCTAGTCTGCTGGCGACCGGTGGCTGATAACACCTACCGCGACAGGTACGTACCTATTTCCCCGACATTTTCTCTCTTCACTTGGATCCATGGTGACGGTGGAAAACGGTTTTGTTTCTTGTGCGGATGCAGTGATGTTCGCGGGATTTTATTGCGCTTGTTACTTGTGATGAGTATAGGGACGTTTAAGGCTTATGGATGAAGTACCAAAAAGTACTGCCCGACTGGTTCCTGAAATCAAGCGGTCTAAGTTCACTATTTGTACTCTCTAAAGCTATGGATTATTTTTGAAAGCTAGTACAGACAGTAAATAAATCCCACTGACCTAGACTGAAGTATGTTTATTAAGGAAAGCAAAATTTCAGTGCAAGTGGGGAATGTCCGTAGATCATCCGCAATGTAATGCGTAGAAGGTTTTTGGTGAAACATCAGTGACTCCTTTTTCATGCTTCAAATCTAAATCTCACATTTAAATAACCACGACCTTTTCTTTTAGACTAAATAAGATTCAAAAAGTTTGTACATTTAGTTCTGCAAAACTATTTAAACGCCCGAATTATTAATAAAACTTCGTACGATTTGAAACGCAGGTCACCTCCAAGTCAACCTCTTGGGATATTTTTTTAAATTTTACTCACGATGACTTATGGCGCTGTAACGGTGTACCTAATTTGAGTCCTTTAAGTCAAAAAGCAACCAAAACATTGAATATTTACAAAAATTAAAGCCTCACATTGTAATTGTTGTTATTTTTATTTAAAATTTGTTTCTGTTCTGGAGAACTGGTAACTACAGTTTAACTGTCCTTGTCAAAATGTCAAATATATACATAAATTATATAAATTGATCATAGATTTCTAGAATATCAATGTATAATAATGCCTTTCATCCATGACATCAACGAGGAATTTTATTTTACTTGATGACACAAGCATAATTAATTAATTAGGTACAAGCCATTTTAATAAAAGACCTAAGTTAGTGAGCAAATTTAGTTAGAAATAATTTATTTAAAAATGAAATCCTACACTAAATCCGTGTGTTTTGCAATATTCCTTAAAATTATTGCACTGAATATTTCACTTCAATGTTTTCCCTCCAATATTTTTAAATATTGAAATGAATCCCTCTAAACCGAAGAGGCATTATTATAGTCATCTTATGACCACTTCCAAAAAATATTGTTATGTTCGACAATCAATAATGTTTTAGAAATTTCAACGAATATGGTACAATACTGAACTAAACTAATTTGAAAAACAATGTTATCTAGTTTTCTTTCTTGCTATTGGTTTACTTTTTATGCAGTTTTATTTCTTTTCTTTATGTTTGGCAGAAGACTAGAAAAGCGTTTTCTGCGCCATTTTTTAAAAAAAATCTCTACTATATGGCTCATACCAGGTCAATTCAAAAGTTATTCATCTTGTAGAAGGGTGGAGAAGTTAATGATTTACCCTCTTGTTAATAAACGCCTATTAATGTTAATGTGAACTTTAGCTTAGAATGCGTTTAGAATGTGTTTCAATAAGGTAACTCCAGTTACCTCCATGTTAAGATTACATGAAACAAAACACTGTAGTTGCATCTATGAAACACATTCTAAACGCATTTTAACCTAAAACCCATTTTAACGTTAAAATGGATATTAGCTTAAAATGTGTTTAGAATGTGTTTCAATAAGATAACTATAGTTACCTCCGTGTTAAGATTGCATGAAACAAAACTCCGTAGTTACATCTGTGAATCACATTCTAAATGCATTTTAAGCTAAAACCCCTAAAACGTTAGCTTCTGTTAATCATCTCAATACTTTTCGATTCTGTAAGACATAAGATACAACAATTGAAACGTTAGGATACGTTTAATTGCTTTTAAAGAAAAATATAATTATTTATAACTAAACGTGACAATTACACATATTCAATTGACTATCAGTATTGCCAGCTCCAACCTCGTTTTTCAAGGTAACCCCATGATTAAGTTTATTATAATTCCGTAATTAATAGAACAGAATTTGATTTTGATGCGGTCTTAAGAGTTTCCTACTTTTTAACAAAGACTGAAATCTGGAAGTAGAGTAAGTTAAGTTTTTAATTCAATGTCTGTCCCAATTAGTGAGTCCATCACTAGCGATAAGAGATCAGGTGTTTTGATATCCAAGGAATCTTCTTCAGAAGGAGTGTTAAAGAGGAAATGCTTTTAACTGTTAAATAGAAAATAAAATCTGATTGAAGTCTAATGAGGAAAGGCAAAATAATAAGACATCGATCTCGAACAGCTTTAGTGCACTGTTGTTCTCGCGAGTGTACTTAGCTGGAACAATTTATTATTATTTATGTGTTCATTTCATTTCTTTTTCTCATCTTTATCCATTTATTGACGTTTTGAATGCCACATGTCTCTCTTATTTTGTAATTTGTCTGTTTGTCCCTTAGTGTTTGTCCTTTTATCGACATTAGTATCTGCATTTCTACATCATTTATTTTCTGTTTTGTTCTTTTCTGAGTATATTAAAATGGGTCCTTGTATATCCAGATTTTACTTCCTGTTGTCATATATTTGTTCTTCCATATGGTCGTTTTAGTTGCTGACTTTTGTTAGTCTCATTACTTCTTTTGCTAAGTTTCGTTCATTGGCGATTTCAACTCCTACGTAGTTAAACGTCATTACTTGTACTATGGCGTTCCCTTTTATTTCCAATTTGCATCTACGTGGCTTCTTGCTGATTACCATGCACTTGGTTTTTGCTGCTGAAATCTGCATGTTGTACTGCCTTGAATGTACTAAGTTGCCGATGATGATCATACTCGTTGTCAGCTATCGATGCTACGTCATCAGCATAGCATACGATATTGATCTTATAAGCACCCATTCTATATCCTTTTCGTTTCTTCACCCTGTGGATTATTTGATTCATTATCATATCTTTCATTTTCATATTGAACCATGTCAAAATAAGTGTTTCTCATATTGTCGTTCTGATTTTTGTTTCGTCATTTGTGTTTATTTTATTAAGCAGCCTAATTAGCGTATGTTCGATTTGTTTTGCATTTAATAATTACAAGATATTCCGTGGTACCCTATCGAAGGAGCTTTTTAGGTCAACGAAGCACATATATTCACGCATGTTGTGATAAATAAAATCACATGGTATGTGATAAAATTATCCATATTGTCTATTTAAAAATTTAGCTTCTGCCAACTTTTTACGTTCAAAAAGAAAATTCGAAATTCTGTGAACCACGAAAATTGTTAAATAATTTAAAGGAAATTTAAAAAGTTGATGGACATCAGACAGACCAACGAATTTAAAAACAGACTACTGAAACATTTGAAAGTAATATTTTCAGCATTAAACTCTTCAAAATTAATGTCAGGCTACGTATCATTGTGATAATCCCCAGTGTTTTTTCTTAATAATTGTCATGAAATTTGGATGACCCCATCTAATACTGACATTTTTTTAATTTTTCAGTCGACCCCCCCTTGCCGGCCCTCAACGATGTAAATGTTTCCCGCTGAAAAATGATGTTAGCATCGCTTGTAGTTCAGTTGTCCGTTGTGAGTGTGCACGTGTGAAAGTGCCAAGCAGGATTCGCAGGAGAAATGCAAATGCTCGCCATTCTTGTATTACTATCAGCTTACTTCGGACTCGGTGAGTAGAGAAAGTTAATCGGATACCAAGTTTAAAGAATCCGTTTTATGTAACGACCGCTTTAGTTTTATATGCATAGGACGTATCGTGCTGTTTCTAGCCAATTTAGCAACATTGCGAGAAAGTTACATTGAAGTATAATCCTTGGTGGAAGCAAAAGAAAAGGTTCTTTTGCAATCGATGGGAAAATTTTAAATACATACTTATTGTGTTTTTCTCATTAAAATAGGATCATTACTTCATAAAGCTGTTAAAAGATACAAGAGATTCCTACAACGAGGGTTTATGAAACTCACCAGCAATAAGTTGCACGAGCGTTTTAATTAAAAATTTTAAGCGCTACTTAAAATTGATTGAATATTTGCGTATTCTTGAATTCAGTTGTTTAAAGTCGTTTAATTATTGGGGAACTTTTATACGATATCTTAAATTTTAAATACAGTCTTTTTGGTACTAATATTTAATCTGTTCACTTACTTGATGGTACAGCACAGTTACTTATTCTCATGTCAAAGATAGAAAGCCACAAGAGATCTACAAACCCCCACTCGTTTAGATGTCCGATATTAAAGTTGTCACAAGATAGAAGTGCTATTTTTGAAAACCAAATATTTGGCATTGATAACAGGTCAACATGGGTTTTGAGTCTTGGTTCTACATATCCGATTTTGATTTTCCCCTGTAACTAATTTAAAAAAAAATAGTTTTACTTGATACCTGATGTTTGCTTGTGTCACATACGTTGGTGTATTAAAATGAATCAATTAAATCAACAATTCAAAGCACTTTTATTTGCAAAAAAATTGTAATAGGGTACTAATATAAAAGAATTGATGATTATTGTTGACAGATTATGTCAGACAGATTATGTCAGATATGATGACAGATTACTTTCTATTATTTCCCTTATCTACAATTTTAAAATTAATATGTATAACTACGATGATTCAAAAAAGTCAATAATGATATTTCGGAATTTGAAAATTGCTTTTGAGAAAATTTTCGAGACTAACAGTAAACTGCTCTGTGAGAGAAAATTTGGCTAAAAATGTTATTGAAATTCAACAGAAGTATTCGGCAGCAGAATAAATATTCAAAATTAAAAAATCTTTGAGAGATAATTTAAACAAAAGCTTATTAGGATGTATTCTAAATAGTAAGCACGCAAACATGTTTTCCAAAACATGCTTTGTGTACCTTGAAATATCTAAAAATGATAAAAACTTAATTTCAAAAAATCGGTGTTACAGTACTCTTCATAACTGAGTACCTCATATGAGAAAGTGGAAATTAATATTTCTCGTACTTCTTTTAGGTGCATACGAACTTTCTCGTATTAGCCTCCAAATGTAATCTTTCAGTGGCAATTAGAGTAAATTTTTAAACCTTCAGGTATTTCGACAACTTGACCTACAAGAAAATATGTTTCAGTTTTCCCTGCCTTTTCAAGTTCATAGGGTCATTTTCACACATCTTCATTATTGTTTCTCAATGCGCTTCTTCCCTTTCGAAAGATTCGTCTCGAATTTCGTTTTGAAACGAATTATTGTAGTTCATGCGTCGTCGTGATTGGCCGTTTGCGAGAAGAAAAGCTCCTGATTGCAGAGATCTTTTAAGAATTTTATTTTTTTTCTAACTTATGTCGATGTAAATTGTAACGGATTTAGGAAAAGATATAGATTTAGCAAAAAAGGTTCGGAAAATGCTAAAAACGAAGGCTGAAAAAACTACATGTTCTTGCCATTTGCGACATATTTCGACATGTGATTCAAAAAATATTTTTCAATAAAACTTGTCTCCGAAAATGCAATTTAAGAAAAACTGCTATTTCGAGTTGTCAGAAATGAATTGCGTTCCAAGGCCATAGAGTTTATTTCCGAATTCTAATTAGCACTGTTGCGTCTTACTTTGCTTTATACAAGAAATTTTCAAAATTTCAGCATAATTCTCGGTTACAAAACTATCAGATATTCAATGAATGAGTCATATACAAAGAAAATGCGCCAATGTCAAAACATAAGGATGGTATCCTGATATATTTAGTCAGGTGTGAACATTTCTTTATGTTGTATTTTTTAAGGCTTTTAGAAATGAGTTTAAATGAAGACTTGCAAGGAGTCTGATCAACGTTCACTTTTTGGCATCTTATGGATGTAAAATCGTAAGCTTTTATTTCATAGAAGCTAGTTATTACGAAGCTACGTTAGAGACAAACAATATACGTGGTAACAATAAAATATGTAATTCTAAATGGGTTTATTTAAATTATTATTTATATTGTATTTATTATTTATTTTATACATATATTATTTTTATATTTATATATTATTTTATTTATATTTTATTTATTATTATTATATTATTATTAAATGTGTAAATTTATCGTTTTAAAAATGAAACCAATTTGTCTGGTGTTAATTAAAACATGCCGGGCACATCTCCTTGCAACAAGGTGTAGGACTTTTCAATATAGCCGGATAACATCTGTAATTCGCACGTGGAGCATGTCCGTTATTATCGCCCTTTTGGTTATTTTTGACGTTTTTCGTTTTGTTGGCGTTTCTTGCTCTGATACTTTCCCTTAACCTATTTCGCTCTTCGACGATTTGACTTGGTTTACAAGTCGGCGGATGGACGACACACTCGGGAGAGCCGTGACAGCCCGTCCTCCGACAGTCGTGCTGGAGGCCGTCCCTTTTCAAGCAATCACACCCTGTGTATAATATGCTGCCACGCAGCTCTCTCGATTTCGATTGGGACAATTTGTGGAAAGCTTCTGTTTCGTCGTGGTGCCTGTTGTTTAGTTTGTCACACTGTCTCTGCTGGTTACCCCTGTCGTGCTCCTTAAAGCATATCTGAAATAGAATAAATTAAAACATTTTTTGACTTATTAAGCCGTGGGGACCAAACCAATCTTGTTCTTTTAGAGGAACTTTCGATGATGGTCATAGTTGTTAAGTAAAAGCATGGTTCCTTGAAAATTTTAAACTACCTTCTGAACATTTAAAAAAGTTTACGGGATTTCTGAGATATTCTACACTGACATCAAAAACACTGGATATTTTTGGTTGTAGTTGGTTCCCAGAAGATTGTTCATTTATATAAAATGATATAACAATTGCACCTAATGCATTATATTCAAATATAGATATTTAATGCTTATGAGTAAGGGCCGCATGTTCAAGCACTAAGAATTTTTGAAACAGGCAGGCATTCAGGCAATTAAAATAGACATGTATAAAAAGTACGCTTATTTGTAAATTAATTATACATATAAAACTAAATATGACACTCTTACAATAAAATGAACTGTCAAATCATCAAAATAAAGTCCTAATTGGAATTACAACTTCAATACAATATGTTTTTTATGTTTTCAAATGTATCATTGTGTCTCATGCTTGAAAATATGTTTCAGTCTAGAAAAAGATCTTTCTACAGCAACAGACGCAATGTTTTCCCCACTTTTTTCACATTTTTCTTCAATAAGGCGACCTTTATTTCCAGGAACACAGTTTACCGTTTATACAATTTATACAAGGATTAGCCGCCATTACTAAAGGCTGGTTTTCGCTTTCTAGAGAGGTTATCAAAATTGGCAGCGTTCCAGTTATTTTCGGTAAAAAATGTTAAATCATTTCTGAGACCTTTCTATCGAAACAATTACTTTGCAGACTTGTCTGATGCTACTTCGGTTTCACCTTCATAATTTTCTCAATGTCTTTAAATTATGTTGCGTAACAAATGGTACGAAATTTGTACACAGCCATAAATCAGGCCAAAATAATGAAGCCTTGCTGGTATTTTCATTTCGTGAAAGTTTGAGTCGTGTCAATTCTATATGTAAATGGTGTTAAAATGTCCTTTATTTTGGAAAATTACCAAAATAGGCCTTTTTAGGCACTCTAGGCATTGTGCTTGAACACCTGATCTTTACTTATGAGCTACCTTTTGCAACATTTATTTCACTTATATAACAACCTTTGAACTTCACTACTTTTAGAAAGAATCCGCAAGAATCCAAAATTGTTCTGTGATAAACACAGAACCACCTGAATATCATAAATTATATAATGCTGAAGTACACTCATTCAAGGATTATAGACTAGTTTGGGTTACATTTTCGTTATTTATGTTGTTATGTTCTATTTTTTTTTCTATCACAAATACTGGATTTTCTGAAAAGTTAATAAACTATCCAGGCTGTCTGGATTTTGGTACTAAAAACAGAGGTGTCCTAAGTTCTAGAAAGGTCATGCATTCCTAGTATGATGACAAAATGAAACAACAAGTGCTATTCATTACCCACGTTACACAATATTCTTAATGTATCTATCAGCAAAATCACAACTGCCTAGCCCCTTAAGAAATTTCATTGGAACTATGACTACCACCGCTCTCCCTGATGATGCGGAATATACCATTTTGTCTGCATCAAATGGGACAGTAGGAGCTGTCTGTTCCAGAAGTTAGGGAGGCCTATAAAAACGACAACATGATGGTGACACTAATCTGCTAACACATGAATTCTTCTATAAAAAGCTATGAACACTCTAAATATTGGGACAACTTCACGGCCATAGTACTTTACTAAGCGACAAGTAAAGCCAGCGAGCGACAAGTGACTGCCACCACCATAAATTTACTAACCACTTGTCACTTTCCGAATAGTGTGAATGTGGGTTGTAAGTGCTTAATAACAAGTTAAAACTGCAAGCACCATCGAGTGATGGCAATTTAACGTTACTACTAACTAATACTTATAGTTCACACCAAGAATTCCGTGTGAACAGCCTAGCGTGGTATTAGTAATAAGTAAAAGAACTTATGCATTAGCAAGTACGTAGTAATTAAGACCATTTGAAGCCACATTGAACCAGCAACGGTCCAATGAAATTTTAAAGGGGATACAAGTACCTCAACAAAGATGTGATGATTACGACGTTTTCAAGAGGGTTTTGGGTTTGGAGAAACTATGATGACATTTATTAAAGAATTGCAATTGCCTTAAGATACGTTTGTAATACCATTTATAGGAATTTGAAGATTTGTGGAAATTTGGGGAATATTTAAAAAACATGACATTTTTTGATAAAGCACTGATACTTTTGAACAAGTTGAAATTGTCTTTACAACACAGAAACTCCTAAAGGTAATTTGTCACACTTTGAAAGTGTTGTTGATGTTTTGAAAGAATTTGAAAAGTTTTTGGCGAACTTCTGGCAATTTTAATGGACGATAGACACGAAGTTACAAGATATCGTTTCTTCAACCACTCTTTCACCCATGTTAGTCTTTGAACCCGCCTTTCAGTTGCAAATGTTAACGTTACTTCAATAATATATTTTGGAAGATGTGATTTTTCATTTACGTGTTTATTTTACAACTTCAGCACAAAACCAGACAGATTAAATTGACAATTTAGATTGAACATCTAGTTTTCCGTCGTATTCATGATCAGTATCATGATCATGATCAGGATTATGATCAGTATTCATGATCAAGATCGTGGCTTGAATTAGATTAAACATCATACGGTTCTCATGGGGTATTGGAACAAACTATAAAATATGTTAGCATCAGTTGTCCTCGTATTTCATATTATTAAACTGCCGAATGATCACGAAACAAATGAAATTGTAGGACGCCTTAGCAATGACAATACAAAGTGAAATTGAGTTTGTCGATGAACTGTCCTCATTCGGTTTAGATCGTAGATTTCCACCAATTCTCAAATTGCGAATATAAAACGTCTGGATTGTATTTACATGAAAACTTTTTTCCTATAAATTCCACGTTATCTGAATCCCGTCTGAATTTTTTCCGCCCGCCGTCTCGTAAAATTTATTCACGTACAAGAACAGAACCGACAAAATCCTACAATTAAATTGTACACGAAACTAAACACGAAAACACTTTTCAGCGGTCAACAAAATTCATGTTTGATGTGACGTAACCATACACATCATGTAGCAACCCATCCGTCTTCCTTTCAAGCCCTCTTTCTCTATTTCAATGACTCCTGTTGAGGCTTGAAACGAAATTAAATTGGTATATATAAGGACTAACGGCAGTGCATGCAACAGTAACATTAATCGAGTTAATGAAGCGTTTAGTAACTTTTTTTGTAAATGTTTGGTTAATTTTACTGGTAACATCATTGGCAGGATTGCATGTATTTTAATAAAAAGGAATCCCTTACCATAATTTCTGGCAATTCGGGTTCATGAGGTTGGTGCCTTTGTTCTTCCTTTGCAGCACTACAACAAGCGCAACAAGGTGGTTCAGAGTTATTCTCGTATGCGGGGCACACGAAAGCCATTGTGGTGATTTTTCACTGTGAATTTTGATAATTTACTAAAAATTTGGATTTGGGTCCTAAACGACGTCGATCGGACAACTGTCAGTGACAATACATCAACGAGTTACTTGATTTACACTTTTAATTATGGTTTGAACCTATGGAGCCTGTTATAGTAGAAGTTCTCTCAGATTAAAGTATCCTTCAGTCATATTTATACTTTGAGCTTGTATGCTATAAGCGATATCTTGATACCATTGTAACTTAAGTAGTGTTCGTATAAGTGGTTAGGTTCTGTTTGGTAATAAGCGTTTTAAGTTTATATGTTTTAGTGTTTTAGATCTACTATGGACTGGTAACTTGGTAATAACATTTTGTATTACTTTTTAGTCGCCATTGCGAATTCTGCATATTCTAAAATATCTCTGTGTAGTTCCTGAAGGAAGAAAGAGCCGTTCCTGAAAGCACCTTCGAAATATCAAATGCAAACGAACAATAGACCCATTACTCTAGAGGGGGTTCACACCCTGTATAGGGTTGTTGTGATTTAGAATGCGTTTTATGTAAAAAGGCAATTTCCTGATGTCCTCCACAGTGCGGAATCGTTACAGTCGAATCGGTTCGCATCGGGGGAAAAAGGGAGGCTTTCCCCGATTTTCTCGCCGCATCTGAAAAACGCTATCGATCGACAATGCCGATGCCGAAAGGAGCGATCTTGTTATTATTCACTCGAATCGGCCGAGATTTGAATTCGGATTTGAGTAATCCACTGCGAGGTGCTTGTTATGTGTCGATACTCTTGGGGATTTTTATCGTTTGCTTCTCTGATCGATAGATAAAGGAAGATCTCTTAGGTGGACGAGAAATGGTGTCTTTCTTATAATAAATGCAATGAAGATCAAAACGATTTTCATCTGGCCGTTGTTGAGATTTTCCACAGATCTTTGTGTCGCTTTACTACTTTTGTAGCAGATACTGGCCCTCTCGAAAACGTTAAGTCATGTAAGTAACAAATGATTAAATTATCGCCTATTTAATGATCGTCATGCACTGTCAGAAATGTCCAATAATGAATGGAAAAATTCAAACTTATGAAATTGTCTAGAGTAGAAATTATCTCTAGTCTGAAAATTATAGTATTTTTAAATATGAAACCATTAGTAACTAGTTACAAAAATTTTGTTATAGCTAACAAATTAGCTAGGGGTATTGTAAATTAAAAAAAATATTTAAACATTTCTTTAACAACTCTATTAGTAATTCATAAACTAATTTATGCAGTAGTTTTCTTTATATTTTCTTTACAAGAAATCCTTATGCTTATAACGTAATAGAAGAATTTAGTCGTCTGTATAAAAATAAATTGCATGAGTGGAATCACTTGGTCCGCTGGAATAACCACGCCATGGCAATGGCGATTGGTCGGTTTTTTGTTCCTAATATTTATGATCCTGTAAACTTTTTCTGGGTTCTAAAATTCTGCCCAACAAACGAAAAAATATTTTACCTGTTGTATCTTGATAAGAGAAAGTCTATATAAGATATATATCGCAAGGGCCGACAGGTGCCAATACCGCTTTTATTTTCTCAGAGTCTTGTAGTTCCTAAATTTACCATCAATACATCACATCTTATCATTACAACCTTACATGCTATTGAACTGTATATTCATAAGGAGTCTACTAAAGATTTTTAGAGAAGAAAAGGTATGATACGTGGTTTGCGCTTGTGACGTCAGGTTGTGAGTCATTTTTGGTGCTGTTCAACATTTCCACTTAAAATTTTTATGTAATGTTTATTGTTTAGAGCTTTTATTGTTGTGTTAATTGACATTATTTATTAAAACAAAGTTAAAATATTTCTTTACTGAGAATGAATAAAACAGTTTTACGTCTACTTGAACTTTATTTAATAGAAATTATGGAAAACTGAGTAGGTGTAAAATTACTTCGAATTTTTATTTTCTTCCTGTGTGAGGATGTATACTATACAACCTCGTACTTTGGGGATTTATTCATTACAAAGCTTGAAAAATTCTACTAGAGTTAAAATTTGTGAGAGAGTATACCTAAGTTATTAGATAAAAATTCATGAAAAATATTGTTAATAGTTAGTAACCTTCTTAGCAATAAAACATTTGATTGTTCATATTATGAAGAAAGGACAAAAGTATTTGAAATGTAAAACAATGTAAATTTATTTTTGGTAATACATGGCATCCTGGCCCATTAGCCCAATCAAAGACACATTATTTCCTAAAACTTCGCACACATTAATATCAAGGTGAAAATTTGGAATTAAATAGTTAAATTCATATACCATTCAGTAAGCAAATTTTTGCGACTGGCGCGACGTTTTAAAAAGGTCGGTAATGTAGGTATCTATTTCCAATAAAAAGATCAATTCAAAAAGGTAATCAAACCCTTTATAATAGTGCAATTTACATATGAGTCAATTATCATTCCAGTCGTTAAAAAAATTACCGAAGGAAATCTTTATGTACACATAAATAAACATTTATTTGAATCTTTGCTCAATATACGTAAGTGTTTTTAAATGCACTTAAAATTTTATAACAGGAGCCATCTGTAAACGCTTAAATTCAATCTGTAGACGAATAATAGGAATTATAGAAATTTGAGGATAGTAAAAATATCTTTTTATTTATTTTCAAGCATGAAATTATCTTACATTCTAATATATATGATCATCGGTATATAATGCGCTATAAAACACAAACATATGGTATCTTTTATAGTTAAATATTAATTATATAAGCATTTTACTATTCCAAATGTTCGTCGTTAAAATGTTTCTTCAGCTTTTCTATCAATTTTCATGGCATCTTCATCGTCAAAATCAGAAAATAAATCTACTTTAAGTAATATAAGATCATATTTAAACATCTGATGGAGCAATATAATGCGTCCTTTTATGGGAACCAAAATATCTCCTTTCTTCCAACCCAAGCTTTTTGAAAAAAAAAAAAAATTTTGATAACCATAGTTGAACTTGGTACTAGACCCTGAAGAAATGCTGTTGTCCAGCATCGGACGTTGGAGGAAGATTTGCCACTGAACAGGCGTTGGTTTGGCAAGCACTTTAAAAAAAGCAACATATCGCAATGCATTAATACATTTGACTGCTTTTGGTGCTTTATACATTGTGCAAGAGACACTTAATACTACTTTCGAAAAGGTACTTCTTAGAGGTTTTCTCAAGATGAAAGCACAAAACAGTTCTTCGTTGTGTTTTCAAAAAATTTGTATCATTACATTTTAATGTACGTTATATTTTCTTTACCTTGCTTCTCCATTTTTAAAAAATAAATCTTTCTGTCCGTGGAAGTAATGCAATTGTCAAAACTATAACATCAGTATCTTTAGAGACAATAATAGCACGTTGATATGAATTAAACTATCAGTAAATCTCCATCATCCTGGGCTGGCCTTACAATGAAATTATTTTTTGTAAAGATTGCGTTAGGTTCTTCAGGAACCTCGTTTGATTTATAATGTTGCATCAACATTTATCTTGTTAAACTGTTTTATCCACGTTTAAGTGAAAAGTTTATCGGTGCTTGTAACACTGTTCGAGCGCCAGAAAAATTCAGCGAAGTTGATACCAACGGTATTGATGGTTTAGCCATCGAACCCATTATCATTTCGCTTCCAAATTTATTTTTTAAATAAGGCGTCCTAATTGTTTCATGGCCATAGAGAACTAGAGACCATGATACAATGAACGAATGAGGCATTTTTCATTATATATTCCCCAGACCTATTCACAAGGTGACGTCAGCCGCCAATATTATCCCCATCCAATTATACACTGCCTTATCTTCTCGTCCCTTGAATCTTATCTAAAGGTTACCGCTTTAAAGAATGTTTTTCATGTAAAGAATTGATGGAGTGTAAATGCAGCAGTCATGCATCGATAACTTCTTCCTACTGTAGTGTGCATTTTTGGATTTTCGAATTGTCTTTCATTAAACATTTCATTAGTTCTCATATTTCGAAATGTCAGCTTTTAGCTTACTTCAGTAAACGTTGTGTACAAATCTGACAAAGAGAAACTACGTATCAAGGAATACTGCAATAATTTTGTATGTGGGAATAGATTCTAATTAGGCTCATCAGACTGATTGGCACTGTGTTTTACAAATTTTCGACTTTAATACCTACATGTATTTGTTAGATGCATAGATCGCAACTTTTTAGTGTTGTTTTGTTTCAATAAAACTATTTATATTTGTAAGTTTATCATTGATTATCTATATTTCTATTAACTTCATAGTTAAATATTTTATTGTTCATAAATTAAAAATAATTGAAACTTTTTCTATACAAGAAAATATAAATCCACAACTCTTTATTAATAAATTTATTAATTTTCCCCATAATATAGTTTACTTAACAACGACTATCTATCTTCTAATTACATTAATTGCCATCGTAAAAATTAGTAATCAGACAAAAGGAATAATACGAAGAAACTTTTAATGGAAACCCCACTACGAAAAATTTCCCCCGTTACTAAAATTCTTTTATTGATTTACCATCCCCGTCAAATATTTCATTTTTATGAAATTTTGGATCCTTGCTAAGACTCTGCTTATTAATTCAAATTATTATTTTTTTAGCAATATTTTTAGCAATATTTTCAGCTATACACAACTAGCTATATGACAACAAATGTTTAAGCGTAACAAGGACAACATTACACTTCTTTTTCTATTGCACACTTAATACGTTCCCAGGATTATTCAAGAACTTCAACCGTAAAATTATGTGAACAAAATAGATGCCACTGGAGTTTTTAAATATCCGTAAAATTGATAATGCCAAAGGCGCTTCGACAACCCCGAGCAACCGAACACTTTTTGTTTTGAAACGTTCACCGTTTGTCGGCGAACGAAATCTCCCCGAATCACAAAAGAAAAATTTAATTAACCCCACATAATAAGAGGTACAAGTTATTCGGTTTAATTTAGTGTTCGCAGGAAGAACCCTCCTTACGCTTTTGAATATAAAGCAGCCGCCGTCCCCCCTCTGCATACTCTTTAAGAACGTCGTCTGTCATAAATATCAAGAAACGGTGCGAGAGAACTGGAATAGGTTTCATTATTTTTTATTTGATTGCCGTTGGAAATGGAACGTCCGCCGAAGATTTGTTTTTCACTGACGCCATTTTCTACAATTGCAGTAATAATTCGAGCATTTTGGCGAATTCAGACTGCTTTACATATTTTAAATTATTATGCGCGTCGTCACCAATTTATTCAAATTTCTGACACAATACCATGCAATCTCCTAATTGATTATTCATATTTTTACCTCCTTTTTTTTAAATTGTCGATAAGCGCAAAGAGATATCCAATATCTCTCTTTAAGGGAATCAATGCCATTACCATTTACATTTAGCTTTCTATCAAATAAGTAATTACGTCGTACAACGATACAGTCAAACGTGTTTCTTTTCTATTTCGTGTATAAAATATGTATGAGTATGCCACATACAAAGTAGATATTACAGGACGCTGGTTTCGAGTTGAATATCTACTCCATAAAGTCTGAAAAGTTTCATCCACTGCTCTAATAAAGTCCACGTTGAAGTTTCCAATGAACATGAGCGAGATATTGAAACTTTCCTGCATTTGAGATATGTTGAATACAGTATGACTTTAAATCACTAATATCCAAATTTCGTTTTAAACTTAAAATGACATACCTACTATATAATGAATAAGTATTAATACGGTCTCCCATGTTCAAAATATAAACGTTAACGAATGTTAGTTCAAGTGTTATTTATATCTACAGGTTTCCGAGTGCAGAAACACGTCTAAACGTCTTTAAACACTATTTTTTGCTACTTCGATCGTGGGGGTTAACTCCATTTACAAGCTACAAGAAATCATAAAGGCAGTTTGTATCGAACGTTATTCAATACATTTTTCCAGGAACACTGGTGGTGTATTCAACGACCACGCGCTTAATCTTATTAGTAACTAATCGATTACGTGACTCCGGAATAAATTTAATTTCTTTGAATTTACTTCAATTTGAAATATTACGATATTATTTGCAAATATCTTGCAACAAATATTATCACGATATTGTTTCTGATGAGATGATACCGGAGATGAACTTTAATCTCATTTTATCAGTGGTATTACGTCAGTTATTAGCTGAACTAATGAGTGACTTTTTTTAATATATTTTATATATTATATAATTTAATATAAATAGTTATAACATAATTTACTGTAATTACCTAAAGTTAAGCAAAAATGATCTCAGCTGAATATATATCCACTTTTATAATTGTTCAAACATTTCTGGTCAATTCTGAAATGTTTATGTTCTGGAGTGTTTCGATAGTATTATAACACATAATGCAATGTTAATTCCCTAGTCAGAGGAAGGAGCTAGTAAGAAGAAGGTAAAAATTTGTTAAAAGAAGTCCATATAACCTAAAGGAAACTGAATACAGGGTTATTCATGTTATTCGACACGAAGAATTATGGATAAAGTAATTGATTTAAAAAAGTTTTTGCCTTCGGATCGATGTGGGCCTATAGCACTAAATTTTAAAAATATTTCCATGTTATATAGGATGTGCCAAGAGCCCTAAAAGTATTAAAATTGTGTTTTTTAAATGAAATACCCTGCGGATTATTTGATTTTCGGAATATCATTATGATTGATCATTAATATCATATGATTTTTTAATATCAAAATAAAGGTAAGTTTCATTAAGGTTTAATTCACCTAAACCCTATGATTTTTGAATTATCTGTTATTTTGTGAAAATGTAGTATCGCTTTAATGCTTAAATTCTCAACTGATGTTTTCTTGTTTTCGACAGTTTACGAGCAGTTTACAGCATATATTTTTCACATGCAAGAACAAATATTCAAACATTTCACTTTTACTGTGTTGCAATCTAAGTAACATCAAGATTGCATCTCAATTTCTACACACTTTGTTTCTTCAAATTATAGTCCTCCTCTTCTCCATTAATATATATGACCAGTTACTAAGGAAGCGCCAGATGACACAAAACTTTTACTGTAGTGACAGATAGAAATCGAGGCATAACCACAAAGTAAAGTATGAAACAAGTTGAAATATGAGAGGCGTAATATACAAACAAGTAACGAACTTGGTCGAAATTTTTTGAGTTCCGTTTCTCTGCAAGTCATCGCACTGATGAATGAAATTGATTTTTTCCCGTTGCCGTAAAAAACGTTTCCCGGTATTTCCCGTTATGATGAATACAGACATCATCGGCGCGGTTCTCATTCTCGCCTCCCAACAGATTCTGGGTTATTTATGAGAGTGACGAAGAGGCAGCTTTCCAAAATGCCAAAGAAATTCCTTTCAGTCCCAATAAATGCACTCCACATCCTTTAAACGTCTCCGAAATAGGATATTCGACATCGATTTTATTGTATGTTATGCTTTCCGACTTTATTCGGGGCTATTATATTCGATGAAGAGAGTAGGAAAGGACTCGAGGGAATAGGGACGCTTTTCTGTTCGTGACCTTTCATCTGACGCCTCTATACGTCAAGGAAACGTCTACGCTGAAGGGACCCTTTCAAGGTTGATGTGGGGTTTCAGGAAACTTGTTGCAATAATACTTATACTTCAGATGCTATAACTTTCACTGCGTTATTTGTTTCAGCCGAGCAAAACCATTGTATCATACTTATACTACACAGATTTTTCGCTTAACTTTTCAATTGTGCAAGATGTTAACTCCTCATGTATTGAGAAAAGCTTACTTACTTGTCAGAAATAGTGCCATAAGAAATACTAAAGCGTGCGCCCTTGATTTAAATCCACATGAGTTTTCCTGAAAATTAACGGAATTTAGAGGCATCAGCGCAGGAAAATAGGCAAAACTATAAGATTATGGGCTGAACGCCAGATTGATTTTAATTAAAAAAGTAGGTCTTATTAGAGAACATCCCTATTGCTCAAAGTTATAACTTGAATAATGACTTTCCTTTTACGTAGACATAGAAAATTCTTTATACATATCATTAATAATTACACAGGTCTACAAAAAAAAGTTGTCTTTCCTTTACATGTGACATACCATTTTGGTGGTAATTTATATATCATATATATCAAATGTTTAGTTGTTTATACTCAAATCCAATGTCATTAATCTATTGATAAATTAATATATTGCCCACTTTAGAAAATGTTCATTTTTCTGAACGGTTTCAAAAGTTCTTAAGGACTGAAGAGAAATAGAGCGATCCTGAGATGGCAAAACCAGTGTCGCATATGCAGATTTCACCAGTCCCCAAAAGTCTTCAGTTTTCTGAAGGTTTCCAGCAGTTTTCTGAAGACTTCAAAAGGATGGAGCGATTAAGATAGCAGGAACATGCTCAGTGCTTGAAAATACATTCAAAATTTTATATCGCAAGTGCAGACTCGACCAGTTCTCAACAGTCTTCAGTTTTCTGAAGACTTCAAGAAGTTGGAGCTATTTTGATAGCGGGAACATGCTCAGCGCTCGAAAATACATCCAAAATTTTGTTTCGCTTGCGCAGACTCGATCAGTCCTCAAAATTCTTCATTTTTCTGAAGGTTTTCAGCAGATTTCGGAAAGCTGAAGGCGATTTTGATGATAAAAAATATCACTAATCGAAAATACATCGAAAACAATGCGTCGCATACGCAGAATTGAAATTTTCTCGAAATTCTTCATTTTTCTGGAAGTTTTCAGCGATTTGCTGAAAATTGGAGGTTGATGGATCAAATCTGACGACAGATTCATGTTCAGGAGGCAAAACTACTACGAAAACAAAAATGATATCCAGCTCCGAGCCTTCTTGCTATGGCTTCTGAATACACTTCTTCTTCTTCTTCGCTGTCCAAAAGACGTCAACGCTTAGGAACTCCGTTAAATAATTTTAATTCAGAAACAAAGCTCAAGAGCCATTGCTCATGTTGAAGTTGAAATATGAGGGATATTCTTTCCTATAGTAATTGCACAAGTCCGAAAATAATAACTGTTTTAGGAAAAATGTGAGAAATATTTCAGACCACCCTAAATTACTTGCCAAAACAACAGTATAGGATTCATTGGATTTTAAGGAGTTGGTTTCCGGAGTTGACTGATTTGCGCTGGAAACTCTGATAAAGTTACTGATTCGTGCAATTACACCACACTACGTGCAACCACTCCCAACGACTTTAAGACAAAAAGGTGGAACTATCATGAGAGGCGACGTTTCAATCTCCTTATGGATTTAAAAATAGAGCAACTGGCTTTATCTTGAAACTACATTAATCGAATAGGCACCGTTCAAATAGTTTGCTTATATATAAAAGAATTAAACGTACGAGCAACGCTTTCATATAATGATAATTTAAAAAATCTAATGGTAGTCTTTAGCGTTCTGTTGCCAATAATGAATACAATAAGACACTTTGGTATTTCAATTTTCTTAATCTAACTTTGATGTTCAGATTAAGTGATCACATCATATATTTCGAATTAGTCATTTCTAAATCTATCAAAAAATGAGTATTAATATACCACAGTGATAACAATCTTATATTAATTTAAAAGAATAGAGTATGATTTAATTTTTATTTGTTTTCTTGGGTGAGTGGAAAGTCACATAATCAATATTTTTCAAATCATATAATTTTTCTAGAGTCATTGATCTAATTATTCGCTCTACCCCAGGATCCATTAAACTGAGACAGAAATTCTCTATTGCTTTGAAACAAGTTATTCTCGATTATGAAGGGTTGGGCACCTTTATGGTACCCTTTATAACCTAAGGTAGGAACCTTACTCGTACTTAACTATAAATTGGACCAAATATATGCCTGTGATAAAGTGTATGTCTATATCCAATATAATCGTAAAATTCAATAAGTTTTCAAGTCATCGTTACGAAAAGAACCAATACTCTATAGTGCTTTATTTTAACATTAACCCGTTTTGGGTTTCATTAGTTGGATCATTATAGGGTCCATAAGGACTCGGTGTGAGTAACTTACACCTTACAGATCGTAAGGAGCCAAGACTCTTCTAATGATACGATATAATTAGTTAAATTCTAAACCGCTGTCTGTCAAGAGCAATAAAGGGTTATGATGTGAGAACCTGGCATATTCACCCTCTTCAGTTAATGTAATCAATTAATTACGATTAGTTGAGTTATCGTTGTACGAAGTTTTATTAGCATTGTTAATTTTATTTGGCGCCCATCATAAAATTCAGAGAATTAAAAGGAAATAAAGAAAGTACTGGTATAATAGAATATACATTTAATTATCATAATGGCAATATTCAGTCTTTAAGCCTTTAGTTGCTGATTTTTGTTGAATGAATATTTTAACAGATACAAATATATTTATTTTGAATTTGTTTCCACCTCGACGTTCAACGAAAAAAATTACTTTATACTTGACCATTACTTTAAAAACTCCATTCTTTTCAAACTCCATTCTTCCCAAATGTTACAATGTGTTTTTGTTTACGTCAGCATACAGGCTTCATCACAAATACACCATGTAAGCAGGTATGGATTTTGTATCGGTCACCGAGGCAACGAGCAATCAATTGCGCTTCAACTTGTCATTTATGATAGTCGTCAAATGAATGGCGATCATATACTGGGGTCGACGCGACGTAAAACGAAATCCATACTTTCCTTCGGTCTATATAATATATACAAAGAGCAAATAACAGACATTGTCGAATATACCGAGCATGATAAGTTCCTAATTGTGGTTGGATAAAAGACAATAATAATAATAATAATGGGTTTTATTGATATAGACTATTCTATATGGCGTAATATCATTGGCAATAGGAAACCGCTTGGGAATAAAGCCTACTACTTTTAAATGGGAAATTTGGGATTAAAATGGCGCTTTTAGAGTTGGATAGGTGATGATTGTAAGTAATTAATTAGGCTAGTAAGTTAATTATATTCAAACTAACAAATGTTACCACATTTGCACATGTCAAATTAAATTTCATAGTTACTACATCTATGTGTAACTAAGAAAAAGAAAACAATAATGATAATACACAGTGCTAAACAAAAAAGCGTATGTAACATAAGTAAAAAAGATATAACATTGGCATAAAATTAGATTAATGATTCTATCGCAATATCTTAATCAGAAAATTCTTCAAGAGAGTAGGAAGCAAGATTTTGTAATAACTGTTCAATCTTTTCTCTTTCTCTTACATACATTCTCTTTATGCATGTTATAGTGTCCATTAAAAACTTTCTTATGATGTGGCATGTATTGAGTAGGACTGCTGTCTGGACGTCTACGTAAGTCTTGATATGTAGTCCCAGAATCGTAAGGTTCTATTCCATAGTTCATGGTATAACTCCATTTCATTGCCATTTTTGCTGTATGTCTACGTCATCTGTGAGTCTTGTCCTTTGTCCAATGCCAATATGTTGGGTACCGTCACATCCATCAGAAATTCTATTTTCATATCCATATCGTAACCATTCCCTATCGTAGCACCATGTCTACCTGCTTATTCGTCATCCGTCTAATAGTTTGCACGATTATAGTAGTACTCCACTTAGATGGTACTTGTACTTGTTTGCCTAAAGTTGGCTAACTTCTGGCTAAGGATATCGCACACTGGTTGTGTCAGAAATTGACGGTAATGAATAGCTTCGTTCATAGTACTTAGGAATTCATTGATTGTATGATGAATCTTATACATTAACATCATATATTAACATTATAAGCTTTTTGTAAGCTTTAAAGACTGTATGTAGATTCCTTGGTGATCCTATAGATACCCTTACTGTTCTTCAGACAATATGTTATTTCTGTCTATATCGTAGTATATATATATTGCCTCCTGTTAGGATCTTGCACATGGTCTGTAGGCCCTAATGAGTCTATACATCGGAAAACATTTTTGGTCCACCATATGTTTCCATACACCGAGATTTCGAATTATTTATATTCTTGATAGTATTGCTCATTTCCTCTTGGAAGCGATTTAAAATTCTATTAATTGCACATCAATTTAAACTTTGCGATTATTATTGTGTCTGTTATTATTATCACCGATTGTCTTAATTGAATATCAGTTAAAAATACTAGCTAATAGCTACAGCTGTAGCCCTTTAGGACAACATTATCTAACAAAGCCAGTTAAGGCCGAATTAAAGAGCGAACGCGCATTATGGGATGCTTTTGAAACGCTCTTCGTGAGATTTCCCCCATGTCACACAGGAATATTGTACTTTAAGGATTTTTCGATATTTTTCTCTAATGCAAACGGATCAGAAGCGGGGCATTCGTCTTCACAATGACGATGTCTCGGAAGAGAGGAGATTTCGACGTTTTAGACATTCGCAATCGCATCAATATCATATAATTTATACCCTTCGTCGTACGAAAAACCTTAGGAAGATACATAATTCCGCTCGGCAGTGTACATGGGCGAAGACAAGTGGAAGGATAAATCGTAGATTAAGCAATGGGGGGAAATGCACATCGTATCGCAGCCGGAACGCATTAGTTGATTAACGCGTGATTCGCGGCGGGGGCATCGATCGCTTTTCGCAGCTTATCGCCTTTTCACACGGATTACTTTGTTACTCAAGATGTCGAATCGATGCCCTTTGAGGGAATTTCCACGGTTTCCGGTCGCAGCCGGTTCAATTCAGGAATTAATCGTACTGAAACTACAAGGCGAAATCTCTAGCTTCACCGAGACTTTTTGTGGATTGTGTTTAGTTTTTGTTAATGCAAGTAACTAGTGTCGTACTAAAAGAACCAAGTGCGCCTGTTACGAAGAAAATACGAAGAGAAATCATATTATCACGATATCTGTGTTCCAGGATTTGTGGATAATTCCTGAGAGACGTAAAATAACTTTACATTCAAAAATATCTCTATATGTTCATATACTGTCAAAGACTGAATACAATAATTGGATTTTAAAAATAACTTTTTTTAAATTTATAGTATATACATATTCACATACGGACTATGTAGGTGGCGCTGTGATCTATTTTTATTTTCCTGTGACCAGGAATCTTTTTTTATTACTTGTTTTTTTTTTTATTTTAATCAAATTTTTCATTTTTCATCAAATTCGCAATTCATGTTCTTTGAAGGTCCAATAAAGTAAAAACAAACTTTGAAATATTTTGCGTGCTGATATTTGTACAGTTGTGGGTGAAATGCCAATTATGGATACGTTAATATGGCAATACACTTGGGGTTTAGTGTATTGTTGAGACGCTTATAAGACCAGGACTCAAAAATTTTAAGGCTAAAGTGACGGAGATTTTGTGGAAATAAAAGCAATAAACGGTTCCTTTATGAAATATTAACTTACATTACTCACTATAATATTAGAAATTCTAGAAAATATCAGAACTTTTCTCTAAATATTTTCCACGAAATGACATCAATACAAAGGAAAATACATAGGGAATAAGAAGTTACAAGGCTTTACCTAATGGTATGAACAAGTACCATTATTACCTGAGCTCAATACAGGTTATCGATGAGTGATTAAGGCGATGACAAATTTCTTTTTATAGATTTATTAACACCGTGTTTTCGGGAATTGTTGGAAAACAAATGGCCTTTTTGGATTAAGGGATTTATGATATATTTAAACGAGTAGTTGGACTAAATAGACGTCCGAAGTGTTATAATACTTATATAGTAATTAGTGTATAAACAATTGAATCGGTGTAGTGTATTAGAAAAAAGGTAAGAGTAATTTATTTTATCTTCCTTTTATTTTTATCATTCTTTCGCTTCTCTTCTTTTACTATTCTTTAAATTAAAATTGTTTGGACACCAAGTGTCTTATTGCTAACCGCCTAGAATATAAATGATTCGAGTTTAGACTACCATGAAGACATCAATGAGAATCCCTCTGAAGACTGGTTTAAGAACTGATTATTACAGAATATTCCTCAAACCAGTGCTATAGTGATGGATAATGCCTCTTATTACGACAGCCGCCAATTAACTCAAGTGCCTAATGCTACCACACAAAAACTGAAATTCAAAAATATCTGTCCAACAATAATGCGAATTTTGAAGACAGTTATAAAACACAAGAAATTTTAGACATTTTATTTATTAACAATATTCAAAAGCAATACCTGTTCGATATGGTTGCTGAAACTATGGGATATTACTACTGTATATATATATATATATATATATATATATGAGTATATAATAATATATAATATAATATATATATATATAATATATATAATTATATATATACTCATTATGCCATTATCATAGATTTACGTGACATGTCGTGTCTCTCCCTACTGTGGTTTATTGAAATTTTGAATTATCATAATGTAACTCATATTATTAACAAAGGGAATCTTTGAGCTTTCCAAAATATCAAACAATTCAAAAATCACTTCAAAATTCGTTGAAATATGAGAACTGAAGTGCGATTATCATAGATTTACGTGACATGTCGTGTCTCTCCCTACTGTGGTTTATTGAAATTTTGAATTATCATAATGTAACT
This sequence comes from Cryptocephalus primarius, assembly GCA_963576515.1. Lineage (NCBI taxonomy): Eukaryota > Metazoa > Arthropoda > Insecta > Coleoptera > Chrysomelidae > Cryptocephalus > Cryptocephalus primarius. The sequence continues at coordinate 11,090,719 of OY754937.1, forward strand.
CATATTATTAACAAAGGGAATCTTTGAGATTTCCAAAATATCAAACAATCAAAAATCACTTCAAAATTCGTTGAAATATGAGAACTGAAGTGCGATTATCATAGATTTACGTGACATGTCGTGTCTCTCCCTACTGTGGTTTATTGAAATTTTGAATTATCATAGTGTAACTCATATTATTAACAAAAGGAATCTTTGAGCTTTCCAAAATATCAAACAATTCAAAAATCACTTCAAAATTCGGTGAAATATGAGAACTGAAGTGCGATTATCATAGATTTACGTGACATGTCGTGTCTCTCCCTACTGTGGTTTATTGAAATTTTGAATTATCATAGTGTAACTCATATTATTAACAAAGGGAATCTTTGAGCTTTCCAAAATATCAAACAATTCAAAAATCACTTCAAAATTCGTTGAAATATGAGAACTGAAGTGCGATTATCATAGATTTACGTGACATGTCGTGTCTCTCCCTACTGTGGTTTATTGAAATTTTGAATTATCATAGTGTAACTCATATTATCAACAAAGGGAATCTTTGAGCTTTCCAAAATATCAAACAATTCAAAAATCACTTCAAAATTCGTTGAAATATGAGAACTGAAGTGCGATTATCATAGATTTACGTGACATGTCGTGTCTCTCCCTACTGTGGTTTATTGAAATTTTGAATTATCATAGTGTAACTCATATTATTAACAAAGGGAATCTTTGAGCTTTCCAAAATATCAAACAATTCAAAAATCACTTCAAAATTCGTTGAAATATGAGAACTGAAGTGCGATTATCATAGATTTACGTGACATGTCGTGTCTCTCCCTACTGTGGTTTATTGAAATTTTGAATTATCATAGTGTAACTCATATTATTAACAAAGGGAATCTTTGAGCTTTCCAAAATATCAAACAATTCAAAAATCACTTCAAAATTCGTTGAAATATGAGAACTGAAGTGCGATTATCATAGATTTACGTGACATGTCGTGTCTCTCCCTACTGTGGTTTATTGAAATTTTGAATTATCATAGTGTAACTCATATTATCAACAAAGGGAATCTTTGAGCTTTCCAAAATATCAAACAATTCAAAAATCACTTCAAAATTCGTTGAAATATGAGAACTGAAGTGCGATTATCATAGATTTACGTGACATGTCGTGTCTCTCCCTACTGTGGTTTATTGAAATTTTGAATTATCATAGTGTAACTCATATTATTAACAAAGGGAATCTTTGAGCTTTCCAAAATATCAAACAATTCAAAAATCACTTCAAAATTCGTTGAAATATGAGAACTGAAGTGCGATTATCGCACTTAGATTTACGTGACATGTCGTGTCTCTCCCTACTGTGGTTTATTGAAATTTTGAATTATCATAATGTAACTCATATTATTATCTATGTTATATATATATTATTATATATTATATTATTATATACTATTTTATATTATATATTTATAATATATATATATACTCATATTATTATATATGATATATATATATGTATATATATATATACACTTCTATATAGACTTCTTCTATGTTATTATTAGGACAAAAGTTAGGACACAAAACTAAATTTCGGTGGAAGCATTACATCATTATTAAGAACAGTTGCAGTCACTGTCCCCATAGATTCTATGAAAAATTCTGTAGAACATATAAGTAAAATTGGAAATTCATATGAAATTATAAATTAAGTGAAGCCACTCATAACAAATGTAAGATAGTAGTAGCAAAACAGAATTATGTTTAATTTCTTTATATACCTTTGTTTATTAAAAATAACCCTGAAGAAAATATATTTTGTTTGTCAAATTTTTATCAGTCCAACCCTGTCGCCTACTTATCCTTCGCTCCATCGTGCTCATCTTTCTAAGACTTTAACTGCTTAAAAAGTGTGATAAGCTGCCCGAAACAAGAGATTCATAACACCAGGAATATTTTTATATTTTTTGGAAAAAGTTGGGCAAATTGTTTTTCGGACCACCAAGTTAAAATGCGATGAATTCACCAAAAAGTGCCTAAAATGTATCAATTTTATTTATGCGAAAAGAACAAAGGTTGGTTTACTTTTAGTGAAAAAAAGTTGTGTATAGTTTTACCTGAACTTTACCAAATTTTACTTAAATGAGATTACTACATTTACTATTACTATAGTTTATGGCTAACATAACTTGTTAAAAGTTTATAAAAATGGTATCAACTTGTACCACGCATGCATTGCGTTATATATACATTTTTCGTGTAAACGATACACATCGTTTCAGACTTGCATTTGATATTCGAATATTGTAATACATTACAATACAAGGCTGAAGGTTCCATCACAAATTTTAGTTGATATGTTTCATAACATGTTAGTAACCAGAAGCCCTGGTATGTACTTTAAGAAATGGGAAATTTTGAGAATATTTTTGTAGACAATTCTACACGCAGTTACATAACATAACATACATACATACATAACTTAGCCGTTTTATGCATATCTTCAATTGTATAACTTCTATATTTGAGATTCTATGAGGGTATAAGTATTTGTAAATAAAAATGTATTTCTTCGATGTGAATGAATAAAGTATATTTATTATGAAAATTTTAGTAGGGTATAAATTTCACATGTTCCAAGTATTCATACGATAACATTAATATTTTGTTACGTATAGCGAATTTCCAGAAACTGTTAACAATTCAACTCTTTCAGCATTATTTGTAGAATTTCCCCGTAGTACCTGCCTTGCACTATAAATATAACGATTGTTTAACCTTACCCGCATGTCGCAGGGCCTGTGACAAACTACTTACAAAACATGCATCACCTTGCACTAGTAACCTAAAAAGCGACAATATGTGGGCATTACGTTTACAGGAAATAAATTGGTATTTGCTGGATGTATTTTATGCTTGCAACTTATTCTTTACATATTATTTGATATTGTAGGCGTAGTAGGTAATGGCAATAGTATTTGTTGAAATCCATATCTAATTACGACAGATGAAAATGGACGAGAACAATGATTATTGGGGTTGCAAATCAAAATGTAACGGTTGCACAACGATGACATACTAAAAATGCCCTAATTTGGAAATCAAGCATGCTCTAATTATATATCATATTTTAGGGCTCACTTTTCACTTAAAATGAAATTTTTGCAGAAACATATTTTTTTAGGGGAAAATTGGAAAAACCATGACATAAAATTTTGAAAAATAGTCAGTATAAATGGCAATAATTAGACCAATTACAAAGTTTCAGCGAAGAAAATGTTTATTCGTTAATCTAATAGTATAGACACGTTGCAAAAGTGTAAAAAAAGTACTGAAATTTTTTCAAGTTTAGGATTTTTACTAAATGAAATTAAATACTAAAGTTAATTGCTTCTATAGCTTTATTTAACATTTAGCACGGTTCATTTTGTTGTAGTTACAGGCTCAATTTTTAAATCATATATTCTGTGACCGTATTTATTATGCAAGCAAACTAAATAAACATTGCAACATACGTACCCATAAATTTACAGTGAGATTGTTTCCAAACGTATAAATTCGAAACCTATCCCATTTCTATGTTACATTACGTGTAATCCGCCAACTTGTGTTCGCCGTCCATTAGGATTATCCCTCTCGCATTTGTTGTTCAATCAGAATAAAACGCCCATAATCATCCGGCTTAATCTGTTAATGGAAACAGAATTGTAGCAAAATCTTAATAATTGCAACTGCAGCCTGGTTAACGCTATAAAATTATATCGGCAGGTTTTGGATGAGCTGAGGCATCGACTTAATAGGATTTGTCCCCAAGAAATACGTACATATAGATATATTTTATTCATTGTAACGTTAGATGTATCGTCTTCTTCGTCGCATTGTGCTTATTGTTCAGAGATAACTTCGTTCGTCATAAATTAGAACGTAGTGCCATTTTTTTGTGTGATGAAAGGGGGTGTTCAAAAATGATGGATTTGTGGTGATTCTGAAGATTGATATCGAAACAAACCTAATTTTTTTTGTGATCATACTATTGGTACTTCCATCTTTCCAATGTATCTTCATACCTCGTTGATCCTCTGAAATACACTTTTCAATTTATTTAGCTATTCACTTACCAAACAGTAAGCCTTGTATTGAGTAAGCCTTAGGTCGTTTAGGTCTTGGTTGGCCATAAATCCTCCAATTCTCTTCTTTCAATATCTAAACAATTTGTTTTCGTTTAGAATCTATATCAAACATCATTGTATATTCCGTCCCAATATGAAATAACTTATCCTTGAAAGTTTAAAAACATAACTTAATAATAAGAATTGTGTCAAACTTAAAATATATGGTTTAATGTCAATGGTGACGTAGTACGAAAATGAATTTCACAATTTAATGTGTAACGTTTCCTGAAAATTAGTCACATGTACCTACCATTAATGGATTTTACTAGGCGTTTGCAGTCAGTCATAAGAAATTACATTGTAATATTCTAGCACCTTGACACATTCTAGCATTTTTGATATTTCTTAAACAATTTTATTCTATAGATGGTATACACACTATTAAGAACTGATTCACTCTTACACATACATCTTGCCAAAATTTATTGCAAATTGCACTTTCATATTTTTCTTTAAATGCCAACACACCATCCCTTTAATATCCAACATGAATCGAACGCAATGAGTATATCTTCATAACTAGCGTATCCAACATGGCCACAAACCATTCAACAGTTGTTACGTCGTAAATCTTTCCCGGTCTTCCACTGGAAAAGTATGCAAATGAACGGATATCGCTGATTATTTCGTGTTGCACGGAAACATAACTCCCATATAACTGAATCAATTTACTAGTTTCGATAATGATTGCTCCAGACACCACACTACAACCCAATAAAAGCTCATATAATATATCGAGTTAGCCACCCTCTATACCTACCCTGATGTAATTTAGAACAGGGATGGCTTATTGAATGTTAACGTGCTGTGCGAGAAAGTGCTACACCATGGAATATATTTGAAATTTAAATTTTTAAATGTGTTTTACTAGTAATTAAGATTGAATTCATTACCTGTAGAAGTATTTGTGGATTTGCATGGGTTAAGTTAAAAACGCCGTTAAAGTCTCAAAACATGATAAAAATCATCCAAATTGGAAGAAATGTAGAAATGTAAACAAAATACAACAATGGTCCTAACGACCCTCAAAGGACCAACCAAATTGGTTCGTTATAATAGAAGTAAACACTACTAATCAGTAATTGCCTCAAAGTAACTTTATGTTATTTAGCATACTCAATTTCTGTTAAGTTTTATTCTTTATTCTTTTCCTTAAGAAATCCTTTATCCTTTTAAGAAAATGTGTTTCATATTATTTTCTAATCCGGCTCTGTTCGTATTATTCATCCTCCTTTTTTCCCTTAAGTCACACCACCAGATTCTCGGTGGGGAACGATTTTCATTGTGCAAGGGGAGATTTTATGACTTCTTGTTGTCGCTTTTACGGCAGTTATCGATAATATAATACATCTACTCGAATGACAAATTCAGTTCTAATGACTACATTGAGCTACTGATAATGATTCTGAGGTTAAAATCGACCTATTGCTAACCCTTGGAATGAGAATAATGGTATAGGCTCACAAAATATATTTATTATATAAAATTACCATGTTTTTAGGGATATTCAAAGTTGGAAATCGGTTCTCAGTATGAGCAGCAATCAGAATCCAATTTTGTTTTTGAATATGAATAAAACTTGAGAATTTTAACTTATATAATGTGTTTCTCTGGCACTAAAAACAGTTACTTTAAACGTAATAGTTCTCACGACATCATACAACTAATTCATTGATGGCATAATAAGTACAAGTGCTACCAAACACTCTTTCAATTCAGCTCTACTACATGGTGACAGATTGTTCAATAACTGCAAAGAACTTGGAGATAATTGGAATTTTCGTGGCTAGCAAGATCTTCAGATTTTAACCTCCCTAAATGGTATGAAAGCATAAACCATGATGACCATTTTATGTTATTTTCTATTCAATCCATTGTAGCTCGGATAATTTTCCATAGAATAAGAAATTAGCATAATTAGTGCGAGTTATTTGTAGAGTAAGGGTATAATTTGAGCATTTATATTTGACTATTTATGCAATGTTAAATATTCATTAAACATATTGACCCCAATAATGTTTTGTCCTAGTGTCGGTAATATTTTTTTAAATTAATTTAACTGTACAATATTGTCAAATGTGCTGCATTTTTTATGTTAATTTCTCAATCGTTTCATAAGAAATTAATAATACTTAAACAATAGAGATTGATAATTAATTACATAGATTAGTAATTAAATAAAGAAATTAATAATTATTTGTTATAAATATTCGCAGTAAATTTGTAAAAAAGAATATTCAGTGTATCATCCCAAAACATTATGAAATCCAATACTCTTTGAATATACTAAATGCAGTTACCAGTGAGTTATAGTAAATTTGGAGAGGGATTGGATAATAAAAGGAATAGTAGAGGTATGGCAAAGGATACGCTTTTGAATGAAATCATCTTAAAACTTTTCGATTTGTAACATTACTGCATTCAACTTTAGTAATTAACTACAGTTCTTCGTTGAACTCTTTTATAAAACAAAGGTTACAGTATGTTACAAATTAATGTATGAAATGGTACGTCCAAAGTTAAGTAAGAGACTTATTTATGAGAAATTTTAGAATATCAATGACTTTTCTTGCTATTGTTTCCATCCGGCAAAAACTGTACTGTACATAACACGTTATACAGTGTAGCAATGAATTGATATGATCCATTATTTAACTAGCTGCTACACTTTTATGAACTGCACGAAATCAAATATCATATTAAATTTGAAAAAAGTTTGCAAAAATGCCAATAACGATGAATCCCTAAAAACATTGCATGTTTTATCAATTATCGGGAATCAGCAATATTCTTATTGAAAATCTGAGAAAATTCTATACAAACTAGTGTGTTCAAAAGTTTTTTCAATATCAATTTTCTAAAAATAATTGAAGAAAATCTCTTTTTTAACTCATCACAAATATGGATATATATTAGATAATAGAATATATTCTTACAGTTACAAAGGCTACTAATCTGCATCAGCTATTTAAGTAATGAATCACATGGTGTCTGTAAACGTCTCGAGGATCTGAACTCTCGAATCTTTCCAAGTAAAACTTTCGTTTAATCAATCTTCATACTTTTATATTAATTAGTTGGTTAAAATTACATTTACTGGAAATTATCTTTCTTATTCCCCAGGAATTCATGCGAAACCTCCAGACCCATACTATGGCCGCGTCATTGGACCACTCAAAAAGTTTGCTCATGGAATCAAGGGTACAGCCTACGCCGTCGATGAGAGTACCATATTCATCAAAGGGTTTTCATATGACGGGACTGGCCCTGACGCATTTTTTTGGGTCGGCAACTCACCAAGACCAAGTCCTGAAGGGATTATAATACCCTACCCCGAAGACTACACGGGGAGGTAAGCAGTAATTTGTATAATTCAAGAATTTAATCAAATAGTTTCTGGACTGATGTTATGATTTCGTTCTTTGATTTTAGTTTTTTTAATCATAAAATACTGGTAAAATGCTAAAAGTAGTGAATTATAGGTCTCTTTAAGCGATTTCTGGAAAAAAACCGCTTTGTTGTTGTTGATTTCCGTCACCCTTTAGATTTTTGAAAAATAGATTCTTTAAGTCAATTTAGCGCATGAATTCTTTGTAAGGTTTGATCCACTGGAAATCTCAACCTGAACTCAATTAGTAACGTTTTTATTCTTCTTGTCAAATTGTTCAAGTGACTAAATTGGAGTATTTCACTGGATTTGCTAGATATATTCTGAGTGAATTTAAGAACTTTAGCTGTATTATATCTCATAAATATTTTCTCCAAAGAAGGTTAAATTTACTTTAAATATTAAAGAATAAAATGGGAATTACCATGTAAAACGAAGTTTAACAAATAGGCAGGAATTGGCATTGAAAATCTCCATATGGTGCCTCAAACAAAGGAAGAAATAATTAATGAAATATAATGAAGATAAAGAGGATGAACTCAAATATGTCACTAAAACACAGGAAGAGTTCATTAACGCTACAAAAATTGCCTATAGAAAAGAACCTAGAGGTAAATTCACTCAAAAAATAACAACTGAGGAAGATCAGTAAGTCAATGTTACATGTAATTAGAAAATATGTTCGCGATTATATCACTAGATTTAGGTTTAAATAAAACGGTTGAGAGGCTTATGAGAGACCTCACGATCTCCTTGCATTAATGATTTCCTTAAAAAATTTAAAAAGCTGAATACAATTCTCGGTAAAGTATTTAGAATTTGTCATAAAATAACGGATAAAAACTTTCTTTATAAAGTGTTTTGAGGTTTTTAATTGAGGTTTTGCCAATCTTAGCGATGTTTCCAAAATTTCAAGAAGCGAGTAAGCAGATATTTCTAATAGATCAGTTATCTTCCACAAATCAACACCACAACATCAAAATCTTCCAAAAAGTGTAGGGAAACTTAGAAACTAGTCAACACCGCAGTTTATCCGTAGTCCGTTGGAGGGTAAGAAATAAAATATGTAATTCCATAGAAAACCCATAATATCTAAATACTCACATATGTTACCTGTGTAATACTGAATTAAATAGGATTAAATCAACAAGGGAATCAATTTTATAAGAGGAATTTACTCTAAGTCGAAATACAATACTGCACAAACCAAGGGAATACCGGCACAATTTAAAATAACACAGTTTTCTCAAAGAATAACGATGGCGCTTTTCTAACTTTGCAAAATACACATAACAATCCTTATGGTGACCATGCATTCATCGAGTATTTTTTAACGCAGAAGAATAACAAACAAGACAGCTCACGAGACTCTTGCTTAAATAAGCAGAGAAGTCACGGGAAAATTTTTAATTAAATTGACCCCTCATCGTAATGTAGGTACCTGCAGCCACCGCTCCATCAAATTCCACCCCTGCAACCCTCAAATTAAATGTAAAATAACAAACAGAGTTTTAAATTACAAAGTTAAATTTTTCGTATACAAAACTCCTTTAAAAAATGGAACAAACTCCTGTTTTTCACCTTAATCTCCTCCAGGAACCGGAACTAAAGGAATACGGCAGAATCCAAAACGTCCCAACTCGCATACGGTTTACGATTTGCAGCATTCGGGGTTGTTGTTTCCTAAAGGGAAAAACTACTATCCTCAAGTCCTCTCGGGGTTGTCATAGTTACAAAATAATCGGCTTAACTCGTTTGAAATGATAACTGTAAGCCGTTTAATGAGACGGGCCGATAAAAAGGGATCAGGGAGAAAAAGAGAGAGGGCGAGAGAGAAAGAGGGGCCGCCCGGTGCCGTTTTGTATTGTTCGAATTCATCAGGGGAAGTGAAGGGAAAAAAATTAGAGGAAAACTCGCTGCTTACGATTTCGAATCTCGGTCCGTCGGACCATATTTTGATTCGAGTGTGTTCGGTTAAGGAACGTAAGAGAATTACTAATTTGAGCATGGCAAAGACACTGAAACCGATAGGGCTTCTGTAAATGAAAATTTAATACCTTCCAGAAATTCTGAAATAAAAATACTAAATGATAAGAAGTAAGCGTGTCATGCTAAGAGAAGGAAAAAACGCAAAAATAAACAGCAAAAGTAGCACAAAATTATAATTTCAAGTGGGGTTTCATTTTTGTTGAAAAGGTATATTTTATCCCGTTTTTAGCTAATTAACGTAACAATATAAAATTTATATGAGCCGAAGTGCTCGCGATCATTAGTTCCAAATAGTCTTATTTCCTGATTTCCCAATTTCGTGGTCCATTTCAACTATTTACACTATTTAGCAATATATACAAATGTAAGCAACTTTAACTGTAATTACAAAACAATTTAAGTTGATTCATTAAGCCACAACTCTATTAGTCGTTTATTAATTGCTGTAGCAGCAGTTGTTTTGTAGTTGTTTTATCAGCAGGCTGCAGGTTATACTACTTTCTGCGTCCAGTCGTAAATTTGCAATAATTTTATCTTATTCTCTTATACTTTCCACTCTCATAGCCATTGTTGGAGGTTGTTTAAATTTGAGGTTATATTATGTAATGGTTTAACCTGTCATAACCAATGGTAAATCTAACTCATTCAATCTATGTAGTATTGGATCAAGGACCCTATTTTACTACTACTTCTACTTCTCTTAATTCTGTAAGGAGTAATTCTGGAAAGGAACTGGAAAATAGCTGAAATTTTCAACTTTTACCTTCATTTAAAGAGATTCCTTATTCAAGTATTATTTTATACCGTATAACACCAGCATACTATCAATAAAAATTGTTATCATGAGCTATTATTTTTGTGATATAAATTATAACCATGAGGGTTGAAATAACGCGGATGTACAGTTTGCTGTATTTAAGTGATCCTTCATAAACCATATACGTGGAGGGAAGGGTGTAACAAAGATAATCGTTAAGTCACTTGGGTAAGAAGATACTTAAGTTTTTATCGCCTGATTTAAAGAAGGTGATGTACAGGTATTTACAGTAATTATTATTCTCAAAAATAGTTGCCCATTATAAACGATTTACTCAACTGGCTTGCTACTCTCACTGTTTGTCATTTTACATGGTTTAAAGAGGAAGCATACCCTCCTAAAGATATGGCTTTTGCAACAATGTATAATAAGATGACACCCAATTCTGTCCATATAAAATCTAATATCCATTCACTCACTTCAATAAGGACACTTTCTAAAGATCAATTTTATTTGGTTGAAGGCAGAGAGTATAGAAACTTTAATTTGTGAACGTTAAACTTAAGTTTTGTATTTCTTCTTGACTTTTCATTACGTCATTTTGGGATTCATGGAAATTGATGACAATATTCGTGATTTTGAACACATAAGAGGTAATTCTTCATTTTGTAATCTTCATTAATTAATTATAAGGAAGCTCCCTCGATCTTTGAACTTCAAGCAGAAATTTTTTTGATTTTCATTTCCATGACAGAGTAGTTAATTACAGTAGAACAATCCTACCCCCCCCCCCCCAGTGATTTTGACTTAAAAAAACATAATACCACTATTACAACTCTTTCTCAACTCATCATATATTCTTTAAATCATATAAACATAGTTCAATTATGTACTAATATTGTTAATGTGCTTTAGGATCATAGAATTAATCACAATTTTTTAAACACAATGAGACCTTCCAGATTAAATTATTAAACTTACTGAACCTTGACTAAAAAATCAGTCTGAGGATTGCCTGACATATCTGAGAATTTAATTAGTACAATAGCAGATAATACAAGGATTGTGTTTGAGAAAGTTCCGACAAAGTTTTCAAAAGTTTCCTTGGAAGTTAAGGAAAAGTTCTTTCTCTTTGCTAAGCAACAATCCTTTATAAACTAAGTAATTGGTATAAGAAATTTTTTGATATTGTGAAACGACGGGTAAATTTTCTGTTTAATACATGAACCTTTTGACTGATTTTGATATATTTCTATAATTCACAAGCTAGATTGGGCTATTATACCAGTTGTTGCTTTCAACATGCTACTAGGTAGTATTTAGAGATTTAACAAATTTTATTTACTCACTAATTCTTATTTCATTTAAGATTCATTTAATCTAACTAAGAAGTTAATAAACATTCATATTTCTGATAATTCTTTAATGTTTCTGTAGAGTTACCAATTTGCTCCGTAGCATTCCAATGTATTATTGCACCAGATGTTTGACAAAGCTACTTTCTGAAAATAAAGTCCCTACAATGTAGTATTAAAATTAATTGAGGTTCCTAATATAGTTTTACAACAATGTTTTCCCAAATTTAGCAATAATTTTTATTCTCAAAATTTTGGCACAGCAGAAAGAGCTAGGCTAGTCAGGCAAGACAGTGCAGTACAGTTATTGCACTGCTTTTATTAGTGTTATATGATGTTTTCTCCAGAACTTCTCACAGTTCCTTAATGGGGTATCGTATGCCTTACTAAGGTCCACAAAAGGGAAATGTATTTTGCCATTGTTTGTTGCTGCCTTTTTCTCTATGATTTGAATAATAGGAAAAATATTGCCAATACAAGAACGGTCCGGCCTGAACCCGGCTTGTACCTCTATATCATGTGAGCTAAATTCTTCTTCAATTAGGTTTTTAGGTAGTTAAGTTACGATTAGGTTACAAGGTAGACAATACCTTTACAACCCTAAGATTGCTGAGTAGGGTCACTCACTATGTTATGGATATCTGGGTTGCAATTCGCTCATGATCAATATTGTTTCTTTGTCATTGCTTGTTGTTTGCCCATGGTCCATTGTTAGTTGCATTTATTGGTGGCAAAAGGTTTGAGTTTTTTGAAGTTTCGAATTGGTTTCCAATGAAGTCGTCAATTCTGGTCTATTCGAGTATGTACTAGTTGAATACAATATTTTAGCATTCAAGTCTTTTGAGTATGTACCTGACAGTTGGAGCGTGGGTACATTGCAAATTGCTCAGTTAAGCCTCTTTCTAGTTGATAATATGTTGATTTTATTTTCAGAAACCATAGCAAATATTGCACTTGAGTGATTCTCGCGCAGTTTGTTTGCAAAGTTTCTACACTTTAGGTACTCTTGATTTTGTGGCGTTTGATCGATTCGCCACAATATTTGCTTATTTAGCGAATGCTATAAGTTTCAACACGGAATTATTTATTCAAATGATCGAACTTTGAAATTAATAAGAAGGGTAGATATCGTTTGCAAATTTCTGCATCAAATTTTGCGTGAAACTTCCCATCCGTCAAAATCCACAAAACAGAAATCGATCACAAGAATTCTAGTCAAAGTACAAAGTCATCCGAGATCGAATCCAGTCAGTCAGTAGACTTTTGTGTGAGGCAAATATTAGACTTCGTCCCTCGCCAAATATGGGGTAGATTAAAGCGATGATCGATGAGACATCGAAAAGAAAGTGACTTCATTGGGATTAAAGAACAATGGCATGTGAGAGATTCTGAAAGTCATTCAAGTTTTCGAATTATTTCCTCGAGGATAATTCGATGTTCGATATAAAGGGGGTTGTCTGCCATCGATTCGTTTATTCGGACCCCAATAAAAAATTTCTGGCAGGTAACTACTATTTGATAATTAATAATGGTGCTATTATTTTTGTAAGTAATATAAGATAAAAACAATGAAGCTAACGCTTTGGCACATCGAATCGTCTGTTAATTCTAAGGTGAAAGTTGAAGAAAGCGGAAATTCAAAATTAATTCAGTAGTTATAAATAAACGAAAATCGAAAAGGGTATGCTGGATCCTAATTGTGATATAAAATATCATTGATTTTCACAATTAGTGAGAAAAGTTTCACCTGGACACCGAGTTACGGGGTGGTTCCATAATTTCTTTCGCTAGAAAAAGATCAATAAACATACGAAATCATTTCATCATTTTTGAACCAATCGACCAATCTGCGTTAATCGTTGAACCTAACGACAGTTAATTTTCTTGAAATGATTATAGGTCGAAAACACAGCATCCTGACAAGAAAAGTATTTATTTTCCTATTGAGAACCACTTTAAAACTTTCCTTATCGAGAGGTAAAAAAGGCATAATTTGTATTTAACAGTGCCTAAATAAATACAACTTTCAATTTTACAGGTTCAAAAAAAGTGTAACTCTGAACTTTTCTTGGTCGAGGGGTGAACTGTAGAATAACTTACAGCTATTATGAAGAACTAGTCGAGTATAAAATATAAAAATTCTGCACGCGAATATTTTAAGTATCCAAGGGGTTCGAAAGCACTGAAAAACACTGAATTTCACTTATCGACTCAATGAAAATAGGACTGAAACCTATGCAATAGTTACTAAATATGGCAAGGTTTTAAATTGGGCTCCAATATGACAGAAAAATCCAATATCTGAAATTCCACTTTCTGAAAAGGTGGAAGAAGTAATGAAATTATTTTTGTCGATTTTTTTAGGTTAGTCCACCGATAAAATATATGAATACCCCGAATTTCATTTACCGAGAGGGTGGGAAAAGGCGACAAATTTATGCATCATAAATAGCTGGAATCTGGTAACTTGTAACGGGTATAAATTCGACTCCCAGAAGGTTAATAGTAATCTGAAAATCCTATATTTTACTTTTCGAAAGAGTGAAGAAGGTAGTTTAGGTTAGATCCGAGCGAGTCCAAGTATATCGACTAGTATAGAATGTTCTAATAATACACATGCGTTGATAATACAATTATTACATTCTTTGAAATACATTTAATTCACAACGTTTTTGACTTGATGAACAAAATCCAGCCCTCCTCAGCATCATCCCTTAATTTGATAGTATCTCTCGGAAATAATGAAATCTAATCTACCGTTTAGATAAACATCATCATCATTATCATCGTCGTCATTATTATTCGCGCAACAATCGCAACGGAGGAGAAAAGATATTTGGGATAACACTCGAACACAGAGGGTACATGTCTGCAAAGGAGATTAAAGTCTACTTGTAATAAATGATATTGAAAGTTTGAAACATCCCATACAATCAGGCCGCAACTTGATGACCCAGCAACTTGGGAATATTGGGTTTTGAGGAGAGATTACCGGCCAGGGCCGTAACTGCGAGATTCGTTGGAAATTTAGAGACCGCCCTCACCACGACCACCATTAGAAATCAATAAAAAAATTCAAGAGCTATAATACTTTCTGTTTTTCTGTTGAAAACATATTTGCATTCTACCAAAAATATTTTAAATTGAAACTGCAGACATGTCTTCAGTACCACGCTTGTTTGTTTCTTCAGATATTTTATGGCAATTGAATTTTTAAAAAAGCAATTTGGAAATTATTTAACTGCAAGTAACACACTCTTCTCTTCAGTAAAGGCTGTATTATATACTATACTACTATATTACTATACGAAATAAATCAGAATAAGAATCGAAAAATCCAATTGTCCGACGTGCCTTTAATAACATGGAGCGTATATTAGGTATATTAGCCGAGACTTAATTAAAATGGAGTTTAATTAATACTTGATAATACTGGATACTTGTACTGGATTTAATTAATACCTGAGCGCTATATTTTCGCGATCCTTTTGTAAAGGCTAAAGACATGGATCCTGAACAAGTAACGCGTGAATAAGCTGGAAGCCTTTGAGATGTGAGCGCATCGAAAAATATTGAGAATCTCATGAATTGACAAAGCTACCAACGAACGAATTTTTGAGAGAATTAACAAAGAAAGAATACGTATTATCAAGACGAGAAATTAGAATGCCTTGACCATAACAGACGTGGAGAACGATATTAACTTTTAAAAGTTAAAAGGGTACCAGTGGAAATGGAATAAAACAGTCTATTTAATGATGTCTTTAGAAAAGCATGGAAAAATGTTAGAAAGGCGCCTCTGAAATTTTGCATTTTGTGTAGCGATATCAACCCACTTATGTTGAGCCATTTAAATAGTTGGTGGATATTATGCATATAATTCATCAAGACTTCTCTGGTATGCTTCAACTCGTCCTGAGGACTGCTATTTCGTAAGGCCCCTTAAAGTGTATTGGTATATAAGCCATAAAATAATTCACACGGCCCGCTTTTCTTTCTTGTCACTTACTTTAGTAGGGAAGGTGCAAATGAAAGCATGTTTCCTGAATAAATCCTGCTAAATGCCAATATTTTTAAAATTACTTATCTGATTTTAGGTCGTTTACTTCTCTGTAAATGAAATTAATTACCAGCCCTTCTGGCCTTTGGACTTTGAATTTAAGAGTCAAAATGTTACATTGGAAAAGTCATGTATTATTTGAGCAATCGTTATGATTTTTTGATTATATTTTTACCATATGAAATAAAGATTTGAAACAATTGAAACAGTTACACTTCAGTTGAAGTAAAAAAATCTGTCCTTCAAAGGCAACGTAACTTTTCCTATACTTTTCTTATTATATGCATAATTTCATTAGAACGATTGATCTTAGCCAATCATAACCCTATGTGGACATACATTATATTTTAAAAGACTCTAAACACTAGAGAGTATAAGGTAAAAGACTAAAAATAATTATTTAAATATTTTTTTGGGAGAGATTGAACTACAATTTAATGGAAGTGTTAATATGTAAGGTAATTATAACAAAATTGCTAAATCTTATCGAAAACAGGAAAAAAATGGGAGCCCTGCACAAACACACAGGACAACTAAACTAGGTCAATGTAAGTGCAGTCTCTCCATAGTGAATTTAAGTAGTAGTGTTGATTAATTTCAAATATGCGCCGATTAAAAATTCTAGCCGGTTAAAACAGTTAAAATTACCTCCGTTCTTTTAAAAAAAAAAATACCATCATGTAGTACATCAAAAACTATACCTATAACTAAATTTTTAGAACACTAGAACTTTCCATAACATTAAAGACAATTCAAAAGCAATCTTCTATTTTTTTTATATCTGCTGTTTTTTCGTCACAGAAATGTCTTGTTTTTTTTTTAAATTCCAGGGTAACTTATTGCTTACAATACGAAACGAAATATGAAATACTTTTGGAAAAATGGAAAAAAATTAAATTTTTAGTAATTTTCCTTAGAATCACATGTTTTATAAGAAAGATTATTCTCAAAAAGTCAGAAGACTAGAAGCATATGCAATATAAGTAGAACTTTAAATGTAGTTTCATTTAAAACTCACAGACTCAAAATATTTATACCAGGATAATATATTACAGGGGGATTTTCGCGCCACACCTCTTGATCCACCAAAATGGGTGGAATTCAGAGGAGAAAACTTCTCAGTGAAGCGCATTTTGTATTTCTGATTTAAATACCTAAGCTATTTTAGGAAATTTTAAACTGTGGAATTAACCGACTGTAATTGGTCAGATAGAGGGCGTGGATATGTGTTAGAAATGTTTGGAGGTGGACCAAATAGTTCATATCGAACCTTATATTAAAATTTTAGTCGCTCTCATAGCTTATCTTCTAATATATATTTAGAGAAAAAAACCCAAAAAAAAATATTGTAATTAATCTACTATTTCTACTCGGAATGAACATATTTCATGCTCTTGAATGAACTTTGATTCAGATTCAACCACAATTAAAGTGTTAATATAGAGGCTGACGCATAAAATTTATAGTAATTACTAATATCTTTTAACCAACAAATTGTTTCCGAAGGGTTATCCGAGCTTATTATTATTATATTTCGGTATCATATGTCGCCTTATAAGGAAAGAGAACCTGTACCAAAAACAGAAAAAAAATGAAGGCTCCTTTAAGGCCCCTTGGCGTCATAATTACAAATATCTACGACCAAACATTTGTATATCAAATATGGCGTTTGAAGAAACATCAGTCTTGATTTTCCACCAAATCACCCAGCCCACGAAAATATGGATTTTTAGTCTCAGCGTATATAGATAAGAAAGTATAGAAAAATATTAAATTCGTAACTTCCTTTAGAGCGATTTCTGAGGTAAGTCACATATAATAATTTGCAGAATTTGTCGTGTACCTCGAATCTAGAAAATAAATTAAATTGTGAAATTAGAAAACTAAATTTTGAAAATACGTTTCAATTTCGATGTTCAATTTTTGGGGTAAAATATCCTTATTTCTGTCGATATAATTGAGATAAGAAAGTTAAAATAGAACAATTTTATGCTATAAATATCTACACCATAATATTTTTTGTTGGCAGTTTTTGTTCTCGATATCTTCTTAAAAGTTCATCATATTTTGAATTTTGAAGGGATTATCATTTTTTTTTAATCGCTATCTGTGGAACTGTTGACTCTAAAAGTAATAAATTTCAAGGGATAATAAAATAGTAAACAAGGAAAAATTTCACTAAAGCAATGTACACGGCGTATATATCCAAGAATAGATGGAGTGATAGGAGATAAATTGAATACTCTCCGGCTGCTGCTCCTGCTGAATTATTAACAAAATTTGCTAATAATCCTTTAATTGTTGTTTCGATAACAAATTTCGATTATGAAAGTTTATGCGTCGAGCCGTTATTTTTGAAGCATCTCCGTAGCTGAAATTTAATTTTGTTATTATGAAATAAATTTGACAACAAAAATTATTCTTTCCGTGATTTCAGAAAATTTAAAAGCAAAAATTCCTTTTCCTGAAATTTTCTGACAAAAACACCGTTTTAACCTTTACAGAAATAAAAAAAATATGGTCAAGTTAAGGTCGTTAGGTAAGAATTTTAAATATAAACTAATCCATGTAACGAAATTCGTTGAACGGTATTAGCCATTAGTGTAATTGTTTTGGGTTGGTTCATACTTGTAATTTACATGAAAAATTCATTACTTCATCGAAATTTCTTACGTTATTTTCTATACTGAAAGGTTGTCACTTCTCGGAAACTGTCAGTGTAAACAGTGTAAACAACTTGTTACTGATACCAGAATTTTTCGAAATTTATATCGAAATTGTAAATTTGAACTTAGTTCAGAAATATGTATTTTTCTACATAAGATTTGCTATCTACCTGTATGAGCTTCTAGCGAAACTCCCAACGAAAAGATAATGTTTTCATTTTCCACCTCAAACTATTATCCCACACTATGTTTCACACCAATTGTTATCCTTCCTATTATTACTTAAGGCAGACACAAAATGTAGGTATTCTGTATCCTTGCTGTAACGTTAATATATCCCCTCAATATGAGACCCGATCCTGCTTTCGAAACGTGTTCCGGGCTCCGAGAGTCAAACAGTCAGAGCTGGAAAGGAGTAAAAGAGAGGAGGAGAAAGTGCGTAGGAGAGAAAGGGAGAGATAGAGAGGGTCGGATGGCAGTCGCGGGGGATGAACGTAATTGTGATGAAGTCAGCTCAACATCTTTATTAACTGCTAAGTGAGTGCGCTGCGCTCCTGCTATAAAGGCAGACTGAGAAAGTAAGAGAGAGTGGGTGCACACATCAAAATGTGGGAGTTTCAATGTTGAAAGTTTCCGCTTTTCATATTAATAAGTAAAATATTTGTGCTGCAATATTAGTAATATTCCGGCGAACCATGTGGGCGACACGGGGGGAAATTGGAATTCCACCTTGTTAGGCACGAGGAAGTGACAATTAAATTAGAAATAAAATCATAAGGTTTTAAAGAAAGTTTACTCATATTTTCTTATTTGTTCTACGAAAATATAACGGGAAAAAGCATACTGTTTTAGATAACTGTTTTTTATTTGATATTGATAATAATTTAAGTAGTAGATTTTAATAACGACAGAGGAATTAATTTTATTATTGAGAGCTATCGAAAGGCTCAAAATGAGCATTATATTCCATTAGAAAGGATCAGGTGAATGCCATAGAAATAACAAACAAAAACTGATTTGCTTTGTGATGACCAACCAAAAATATCAAAATCAAATAAACGTGTCGAAGTAACTAACTAAAAAAAAAAATTGAAACATTATTCTTGTTGCTCTGAGCGAAGTAGGGGAGGGATTCAGAAAAATTTTAAGCGAAAAAGGGTACCTGGATTTGATTTGTTCATAACTGGGCTATTAACACAATTGTATATAAAATTTGTATTGTATATTTTGTGCTAATTTCTTGATAGATTTTTTTGGTCGTGTTGTTCGTTGTTACTCACTTTCTTTTCTACACTGTATGTGTATTTAAATATGCCTACGCAATAAAACGGTGCAGTGTATATTCTGCAGTGGATTTGTCAAACATCGCGTATCCATCGCTCTCCCGTCGCAACTTAATATCGGAATCGAAATCACCCCCTCGCATGTAAAACTACCCTCTTCGCAAATAAAGTGCTTGGAAATCAAAACGCAGACCGCTAAATAGAGTCGGACCAAAGAAATTCGAACAATGCCGTCAGACGAGAGGAGAGCATTAGATGACGAACGAACGTCTATGGTGCCGGTAAACCATTGTATGTCCATTTGCATGCAAATGGGGACTATCGCTCATTCATGTTCCCCCTTTCGCGTTGATTAAATATAGTACAAAACCCCCAGTACGGAGAGAAGGGGCGAGCCCACCCCTCTCCGTTTAAATCATGAGTCGGATACGGATATTACTATTAAGATAATTGGGGAGATCCCTTTTAAATATTTAGTGGAAATCCGTGAAACCCCGTGAGGAAACGTTTTCGAGGGAGGGCTCGTTCGTCGAATTCTCTTTATGCGCGTTGATATCGAAAAACTGCACACGGCCGATTATCTCTTTGCCAGTTGTCATATACTTTGAATAAAATTTTTACAGACATCTATTTCGTCATTCGCAACTTCAAGTTCTGATATCTTCAGATATAAGCATTTGGGTCCGCACATAAAATATTTATTGCCGTCGTAGCTGCTGACGTGCAAAATACTTATAAGAAATCTCGTATAACGAAGGGTATTTGGATCGAATACATTGTACTGAGTGATTGTTCAACACATACCAAGTGTGGTGCACATTACAATTTTGGTGACCCACCATTAGTATTACTCAGGGTGTTACCACTATTTCCAGCTATACATCAGAAAAAACCCAGTGTAGTATTCAAAAAACAGTTGTATTTCAGATAATTTTAGATTAGTCTTAAAAGTGATCAATTGTTTATTAGCTTATTATTGCGAAATGCGCGAGAAATTTCGCATTTCGAGCTGAGTGGTGGCTGCTTGAAGCGCAATGTTCGAAGCCATATTTCGCACTTTTCTCCAAACGTATGTGAAAATTGAAGAAAGCCAAGTTCTAGGTTTTGACTTCCTCTTTCAAAAACCGTTTGAAAAATTAAAGTCGGCCCATCTCAGTTAATACGCCGAATTTTGCAAGATTTCGGTGTATATTGTTAATAATGTAATTGGGTAAAAGCTGACAGCATCCAACTTTTGTATGCTTAAACTAAACGTAATAACCTAACATTTCACACAAACTTAGAGCTTCACCTTTAAACTGGGCAAAGCTGTGAATTTTTGAAAAAGGGTCCATTTTAACGGCTTTTCCAAATTTTCTCGGTGAAAAATGCTCTGATAACCTTTTAGAAACGCTCATCTGGAGGGATTCCAATTCTCTACAAATCGTCTGTACAGCAAACTGCATTTTCGTCAATAATTTTCACGGTATGGTGAAAAAATCGGAAAACTACCTATTGTTTTTAATTTTTATTGTTTAAAAAAACGCAGAAGCTCACATTTTCTAGATTTTTGGATTTATCATCTCTGATCCCTTTTAAACAAAATTTTTTGGTCCTTCTGCTGTGAAATTTTATCAGCCAAAACAACTTTTTTTGCTCTATAAACTGGGCTACATGCTTTATATCGGCTGCGCCCAGAGACCAACCTCATGAGGTTGACATATTTGCCTACATATGCTCTATCAGTTCTATGGACTATCATCTATACTTCCTAATCTCAGGGGGTCATCATTCAATTGTTTACCCTCATGTTAATATAAATATCTACAATTTAACATATTGTACCGCAACTAAATGATTTAACAGCACAACTTACCATTTATCATATGCCATTATATAATATGTTCATCTGGGAAACCCAAAGCCAAGCGGAATGCCTATTACAGTCCAATGGCGCATTACGTCTCGAAAGCCTTTTGAAAAGTTTCTTCTTCGCTGTGGGGAGCCATCGAAGTATCCTCTAATTAACTGTTTCATAGTCGACCCGAACTGGTTTCGTTGAATCGTATAAACCATACGTAAATTACCTAAAACTTAGACAACATTACAAAATAATCTATTTTAGCCTAGCCTTCCCTTGGTTGAAGAAATAAAACGTCACTGTATTACCTCGTTCATTATGTGCAAAAATTATTGGTGGGCCATTTTCTAGCCGGCTTTTCCCTGTACTGGGTAATATAATTAAATTTTCATCATACTCGAATGTTATTCGAAATATTAAGCTGTCAGGTATGGCAACTTCGACTGTTTCTACCTAGCACAGTTGTTAATATCGTATTTTCAATTATTTAACCACGAAACATACACTAACGCCGACACTTTAGCTATTCTCGTCCCTTGCGGTCTCTCTCAGTGCGGTTTTCTCCCGAGAGAGCCCGTTTAGGGTCGATTTATTATTTGTCGGCCCCTTATGATGTTGATCCTCGTGAACCTATGACGGCCTCATCTGCGACTGGTTCTCTTCATGCAGTTTTTCCTCATGAGAAGACTCATCTTAGGTTTGCTCCTTCTGATGTCTGTTCCCCTAAAGTGGTTTTTATACGGATCATCTTATAAAACTCTATCTCGAGTTGTTCATTTTTACAACTCTAAAAGAGCCGTCCTAAGAGAGAAAACCAGTAAAAACATCACTCCAGACGGAGCGTATTCTGCGAGAGCTAACCTAGAGTGAGCTTCTGAATAAAAAATTGCACCAAGAGAAGCAGAGCAGAAGGGCCTATCCCAAGAGGTAAAACTCCATAGAAATTAACACCAAAAGGCAGTGTTCATTAATAAATCGACCCAGGAGCCTCATGAGAAGCAAATCCTGTAAGATCAAACCAAACGGAGAGACCACATCTGAATAAGGTATGAAGATTTTCAGCGTTCACAATTTTTCCGAGTGAATGTCAAAACAACTCAAAAGGCGATGTATTCAAAATTAAAGGTTGAACTAAATTCCATAAAGTAAGCTTGTAATTTTAAGTTTGTTTCTACCATCTGTTAATTTTAAAGTCTCTGAAGTGAAAGCGTAGAAATTTGAAAGTACTCTGAGGTGGCTTAATCGTTCTTAATTTTTTAAGGAAATTTAACACAAATTCCATTGTAATTGAGTTACTTTATAACCTTGTTTAATAAGTAGATATCGCGAAATAACAATATTCCTGACTAGAAAAATTTAACCTTCACCGAATCCTTGTTTCCGTTAAATTTCAGTTGTACGGTTCTGATTTCCTTTAACAAGAAAGAAACACTTTACTGAATTATTTTTAGTGAAACAAAGAGGAAAAACCTCGACAATCAGACTTTCTACACACAAACACATACACCCACTCGACACGAGGTAGGTGTATTTGTACACGATGCCCGAGACAGTTTTCGTTCCGGAATCGTGAGGAACAAAAGCTGCAAGGAATTTTTCCGGCAGATTGAAATAAACCGTAATCCCGGAAAATCGCGGAAAATCGTCGTGTCGAAGCGGCCCCTTATTATTTAGCTTTGTTTCAGGGATCCGCCGGTATTAAGGGCTTACAACAACACGGATGTGATCCTCAGACTGCCGTTCGGAAAAAGAATCAGGGACATACGGTGGCTCTCTGTTTGGTGCCGCAGATTTACGGTAAGTAATCTTTTGTGTAACAGTATGTACCTCTTTTTAGACGATTTGTATTGGATGTATGCTCCGCAGGGGAATTGTTTGATGTTATTTATGATATAGCTTACATCTTCGTGAATTTCAAGATCCATAAGTTAATTTCAATATTAGTAGGTACGTAAGAATACGTAATGAGGTGATAACTAGAACTGTTTAATTCACGAGTGCAAGGAGTTATAAGGAGAGGAAATCTTACTCCCTTTTTTTGCTGATTTTTCGCCACTAACTCGAAATATTTTCATTATTTCATATTTGGAATTATCGATTCAGTCAAATAAACTCACAAACATTAAATGTGTAACGTAGGTTTAAAATATTGTATTAACATAGTAACCTTGCTCAGTTAGAGTCTTTTCACAGCAATTCTTAGTCGCATTAATGTTCAAACTAAATGAAGAAAATAATGCAAGAAATAAATTCAAAATAATGTGAGTATGAAAACGTTTTTAATTAATACACCAAAATGTATAAATTATTTCTCCTAGTCCAGTAGAGATTCACAACCCTAAACAGATTCCTATTCCTAACTGATTTTCCTGATAAATTGTAACTTTATTTACTTTTTAATTTGATTTAATATGAAAAACATGCAATAGATACTAAGGAATGTAGAGAATGCACTATCCATGCATCAATAAGAAATATCACCAATAATCCAATCCAATAATCCAATATCACCAAATAATAAAAATCACCAACTGGCCTTGTCAATGTACTGTGCATAATTTTTCCTTTTACTGCCGCAAAAAGAACTTTTTTTCATACATTCAATAATTTTAATTGCGAAAAACACCTGTACTTTAGCATCATTTATAGGTGACGTCACTCTTTATGATTTGTGTGTCCTGAATAGGAAATTTTGTTGCTGTCATTCTTTGTGAATAACTTTTCGCTTCGTGTAGAAACGATACCACAATCGTCGTTATGGTGTTATGAAGATCATTTTAATGTGAACAAAGTAATTATTGTAATTCATGTTTGACATAAGTTCTTTTATTTATTTTAAATTAAATATGGAAAAATTTGAGGTTAGGTTAGGTATCTATTAATCGTTTGGATAATTAGAAGTCCCACGTAAGAAATGATCCCTTCTGATATTATAATATACCTTAACATGATGATTGCTTTGATTTTCTGCACTGATATAGTCAGCATTAGTGGAAAAAGTGTCATTATGAATAGATGTACCAGTAATAAATGGTCTGATTGGGCTTAAACAAAGCCAGCATCCGTTATTTTACATATTAACACTATACGGTGTAGCTTAAATAAAACGTAATTTCAGGTGGAAATATGTTTCAAGACATTAATTCACACCATTCACAATCCACTAACTCTAATGGTGCATATACGTGTGTTATGTATGCTAACTAATGGGTGACACCACGTCAATGATTCATTTGCATTCGCGTGATTTAAAGGCCAATTTCCAACGCTTTCAAATTGCAATTTATACCTTTGAATACTTTTTCCAAAAATATGAAATAGTGTTTTGTCCCCAAATCTGTGCAAAGAGGACCAGTCCAAACTGGGATCCACTGCACTTCATAAACGCCTTACCATCCATTTCATGCGCCCCACGATTTTCGATTTAAACCTTACAAGTATTTTCCCATCATCAAACACAATTAAAATTTTAAGGCCAACCTTTGTTTGAGATAAATATGCGATATTGTGTCTATTTTTGTCCTGTCTCTTGTAGTTCTTTAGACTTCGCGAAAAGTTTATTTTGGTCCTCCTTAACTTAACTTGTCCTGACGGTTGAATCGAATTTTCGGGAAACCCGAAAACTCGCGAAAGCGAATTTTAATATATCCAAGAACTTTTGTTGAACTGTTCTCTTCAGAGATTCCACAGTCCTGCGCAATTTTAAAGTCATTCCGGCCTAGTTCTAAGCAAAAAAGACAAAGAAGCTAGCTTTTTCTATCATCTCATGGAAATGCCTGCACTCTCAGTCATACAACCAATATTCAATTGTCGCAGTAGTCGTCTAGTGAGGCCCAGTGGATAAAAGTATAAAGAGCCAGCAGACAAAAATATAGCGGAACGCACTCCTCTCCTCGAACAAAACGATGGGGCTTTGTCGTCGTCGTCGTCATGGGGCGAGAGGCGAGAGCAACGTCGAAATTAGCATTTCAACCAATATGCAATAAATAGCGAAGCGATAAACCGTAAAGCTCCACAAGGGGAAGTCCCGACACTCCGCATGGGGGATGTACGGACGCGCCACGTCTCGCCTATGATTTACGATGGTCGAATACTAAATGGAACCGGCCGCCGTGACGGGCCTGTAATGGACTACGACGGGGCTCTCTTCCTGTATCTAAAACTGGGAGCCAGTCGAAACCCCATTGGATGTACGCATCTATTTCTGACTACCGATATGAAGATTAATATTATAAGATTAGTATCGGTATTGGCTTGTCTTTTGTACGATTCGGGAGTATTTTTCGGCCTACGGGTTGTTTTGGGTTCGAATCTTGTAACTTTATGAACTTTCGCTATGAAGATAGTGGCAACGAAGCAATTTTTGAAAACTTTTAGGGAACACTGAAAACTAAAAAAAAGAGGAACGAGATTTCGTTGAAAACAATCTCTGGTGAGAGAATGGCACGTTTTTAAGAAAAAAATTTTCCAAATTGTTAGCGGGTGTGTGGTGCAATTGACAGGTTCGTAACAAATGGTGGATGCGCCATTTAGAAAATCGAACATTTAGCGAAAGTATGAAAACAATGATCCTGAGTAGAATAAAATAGGAAAAATGTGTCGTGGTAATGAAATCTTTTCGAGAGGAAAAGGATTCATGGGGGAACGGAGCCGGCAGTCAGAGCGACCGGCGAATTTCCCCAGAGCCATCCTAGGGCCATATGCACCGGTACATTCACCAATAATTAGACTCCCTTTCACTCTGCTGAAAATTTCAAAAAATTGGAATGGCGACTAAACAGGCACACAGCAAAAAACAAAAACTGTCGTTATTTCAAATACCACATTTAATATCCAATCTACTTCTGAACATGGATCCCAGATAACAAATAATCGTCACTATTCAGTCTTCAGCAAACCATTGAAAAACCTTCAGAAAACAAAGAATTTCGTTAATGGTACTCATTTTGATGGAAACAAGTTCTATTTCATGATTTCATCATGCTGAATGTGAACGCCACTAGAATTGAGCCTTCAGTCTTCAACATGTCAAAAAAGAACTTTTAGAAAATTGAAGACCTTTGATAGTGGTACTTATTTCCACTATTCGGTTAAATATTCTTAAATATTCTTTACTCCGGCAAACGATCTCTTCTTTATCAAAAGCAAAACCATTTTATTACATTTTTCTCACGAAAACTCTATTTCTCTTAGACACTTCAACAATTTTCGACTAATAATCATTAATTCGTCACCTTCCGCAATACAATTATGTATTTTGTTGACGGTAGGCGTCTCTTTATTCGCATAAAAAAAATAAACTTCACGACGAATGGCAGTTTTAACAAAATCATCGATTTCTATTGATTTTCTTCCAGTTTGTTTTTTGGCTAGACACTTCTTCCTTGAGTTTTCCTAGTTTTTCAAAAAACGGTAAATGTTGCTGGAACAACTCCTGTCATCTCTGAACAAATTGCAATGATTTCCCGAACAGTAATGTTAATACTATTATAAACCAGCGTATCATGCACATTCAATGTAATGGTCTTTTCCCGTATGTAATAAGGAGTTTACTTACAAGTTTCCTTGGGGCAAAAGTTGACGTTGTTGCTACTGTAAAACAAAAATTGCACAACATGACTAGCGTCAAAATGTATAACAATTACACTGATAGAAATATCTCAACATAATTGACTTGGTGGTGTTGTTTGGTGCCGGCGTAGTTGTAAAATGCGGTCTATATCTACGTAAATTATACTACTTAAGTAGGTGACGACGTTCGACAATAATCGTTTCGTAACAATGTATTGATCACCTTAAATTAACTTAAAACTCGTTAACAAGGATTATGGGAGACTGAATCACAATGCTGTATATTTTTCCTTGTAAGAGGTGAGTTGTAAATAGATACCTACTTAATTACTTATACAAAGATATGTCGGGTTCCTGTGAAATAAGATATAGTTGTTAATGGATTGCGTTATAAGTAAAGGGCGGTAAATACGCAACTGCATATTTTTAGCATATTCGACATGAAATATTACAACACAACGAACTTCTGGTGGTGGTGTTGCTATGTAGGTGTCGGTGTAGTTGTAAAATGCGGTCTATACCTAAGTAAATTATTTTTCTTAAGTAGGGGATGACGTTCGGCAATAATCGTTTCATCACAATGTATTTATCACCGTAAATTCACTTTAACCCATTAATGAGGATTATGGGAGATTGAATCAGAAGGCTAGATTTTTTCCTTGTAGGAAATGAGATGTAAATAGATACCTACTTAATTACTTATTAAAGATATGTCGATCCTGCTTGATCCCCAGACTTAAACCCCCTAGATTATTTCTTATGGGGTTATCTAAAATCATTAGTTTACGCTACTCCACTAGAAAATTTGGACGACTTACGAAATCGAGTAATTGCCAGGTGTAACTCAATTAGACACAAACCTGGTGAGTTCGAAAGAGTTCGGTAGTCAAAGATGAGAAGATTGAATGCTTGTACAAAGCTGGAGGAAATCATTTTGAACATTTATTCACTCTGTATCTTCGAAATGAAGCGGTTTTTCAAAAATCATCAAAGAACAAAATGTTCTTAGAATAGTCCAAGGAATAACCCCTTAAATTTTTGCCGCATGGTTACTAAACCTCCTGTATATTTGCCATTGAATAAAATAATGTTCCAATGTGTTTAGAAGGTATGCAAAAGTATTACAAAAGCATTGTTTGCTTCTAAAATTAAACATATCTGTTTAAAGATGTTTAAACCTACCTTTTGAAAATTGTCAGTCGTAGTATGAAGAGCTACGGATGAAGCAAATCACAAAATACATAAAGAAATTATCTCTTTAATAAGTAATTCTGAATATATCTATCCTAATTTACGCACTAATAAAAACGGTGCTCGCACATTTCTATAGCATTATTTTTAAGATACAAATATACTTGCTAATTTCGTTAAGGTACTTCACTCTCTTAATTTAGTAATTAAATGAAGTTTTCTACTTCTACAACCTCAACGTTTGTGCCAAGCGTGTGACGTTTGCAACATTTAATGGTTTATACCCTCTGAAACGTGTATATTATCTCTGTAATATGGAAATTGGAACTGATAGAATTGGAAATTGATGCAGAATAGAATAATTGAAACATGGAGGCTACGTTCTCAAAGACGCCTAGGATTCAATAGATAGACAGAATTGAGGCGCAGTAAACGGAAGGCTATGATCCATTTTAGTGTCCAAGAAAGCAGTTTATTAATTAACGGAAATTTCTAATTAGTAAACAATTGTATTTA
This sequence comes from Cryptocephalus primarius, assembly GCA_963576515.1. NCBI lineage: Eukaryota > Metazoa > Arthropoda > Insecta > Coleoptera > Chrysomelidae > Cryptocephalus > Cryptocephalus primarius. The sequence goes on from OY754937.1 coordinate 11,119,497, forward strand.
TGATTAATTATATTTAAATTATATCTATATGTCATTGTTATAAAGTTAGTGGTAATTATTTTAGCTTTTATGTGAACATTCGCCATAATACACAAGTCAAAGCTTCGATGTGCCGTGGAAATAGTTGTGGTGGTAAAATAATCACGTTTAAAGTTACGTTAATTACAACAAATCAATTATTTAAGGGATTGCCGTGAAGCCTTAAGACCCTAATGCTATTTTTTTTTGTGAAAACTCTTTTCCAAATCCTTATAGTGAACCGCGTATTAGGCTAAGGTAGCCTGGATACAAGCACAAAAAGAATACTTAGGAGAAAAAAATTACGATAGGTAACCCTTACGTTTACTCATTTCCTTTGAAGGTGAAATCCTACTAGGATATTTCCCTGCGTAGTGTAAACGGTTCGGGACCATAGAGCGAGATATTCTAAAGTTCATTTTTGCCCCAAGGCATCGACAGTAGGACGGACTTGAAGATATATCTACGGTTACATTTTATCGACCTGCGCCGAAATTTCCACTCGCTAGTAGCAGACCGTATAAGTTATCATTTAAATTTACTAAAATGGCTACACCGAATTATTACCGGCCGTTCTAGTGAGAAATTCTGGTGCTTTAAGTAATCTGCGATGAAAAAGTACTCTCTTCGTCAAGACCAGGAAGGAGCTCCGTTCAAATACCGAATTAAAATATGTAAATTATTCAGCAATTGGGTGGCAAGTTATAACGGACTGTAATGGTTTTGAATAATAATTAAACGAGTATGGGGAACTTTAAAGGACTCGTATCAGTTGAAACGTCAGCGAATTTAATTTTACTAAAGAAAAAGCTAAAAAGTTCTAGAATTCAGCATCGTATTTGAGAAAAAGTATTGGATTTGAATAGCTCTTCAGTTTATCTGTTCCATCATTACACCCACTACCATTTTATACCACTAAAATCGTCTTATGAAAGAATTCGACACACAAAACCTCAAAGGAATAAATCCACTAAGCACTTCAAAAGAGGAGGCTATGGAAGAAAATGTACACAGATGCAAATGGGGCTTCAAAAGAGCTGAACTACGAAAAATCATCAGTGTTTACACTACAAAATTCATGTGTAAAATTCCTACAAACGTTGGCAGACGTCCATTGGATATCCTTAGATAATTTATCCTACTAGTAAAGTCTTTGGCGTTTGCGATATGATAAGTTATAATGGGAGTGGATCCAAGTGTTCATCAGTATTAATTACTGACCGCATGCTCTAAATTAACAAAGGAAAAAAGCAAATCCATCTGTATTATCGAATACCAACAACTACAACGTATTAATATTTCTGACCGCGCTTACACTAAATAATCTACCTAACATAGCAGTTCCCTATATAAGAAATTTGAGAGAACATACCGGAAAAACCTTAAGGAAAGGGGAGAAACGTGGATAGAAGCAAAGATTGAAAAGTTTATCACGACCAATGTTGATGTATAGAACAATTACAACCCTGTAACTAAACAGGGCAGAAAGAAACTACTTACGTAGGTTTTAAAACGTTTCTTGGAATATTTGATTGCTAAAAACGAATAATGTTATAATACAATATTTTCAGTAAATCGCATTTTGAAAATTTATTTAAATAGTTAATCAACAACACAAAAATAATGTAAATATTACTATATTTTCCTCAAACAAGAATACATTCCATAACTGTATATTCGAATGATTGGCGAAGGCCTTAATTAAGATTGTGATGATCAATAAAATTTACTAAAATTCTTCTAATCCGTAAGTGTCGTTTTTGAAAATCCCACGAGGGTTTAGAGCGTCTATTCGGATTTGTTTTAAGGTGATTACTTTTCGTATCGGCACAATTAATCTCCAATTAAAATAACAATTAACATCAAATGATTCGTGTCATCGCCACAGCAACGCTTTGTGGGTTCAAGATCTGTTTTTGAGAGGCGTTTCCCCAGCGATCAATGCTAAATAATAGTGCTTATTCGAGTAGTTGTAATAAAAGCATTGCGATAAAACGGACTGGTGATGAAGCCAAATCTAAATTTCTTTATTCTGCTTTTGGTTTTCGCAATTTATGAAAAGGGATGAAAATTTAAATGAAAATGAAGCGAAATTGACCGAAATAAAAATGCCATTTGGATTAGGGGAAGATAAAACTTATAGTGAATGGTTAACCCAATTTGGGTTTAAAATAATCTATAAGTTGAAAGGTCAATTGCATAGAAGTTTCGTTAGCTGTTGAATAAAAGCAATGAAGACTTACTACCCAATCCATTTCATGAAGTCAGACGTTGGTACAGTTAACTTAATAATAGTTTACTACGGATCAGGGTTAGGTGATATTGGTGCACAAATAATTTCCGCAAAATAATTATCGCAACACCCAATTATTTCCAGAAAATACCATTTCTAAACATCTAAACTATTTTACTTATAAATGTTAGGTCCTTGAAAAGCATAAAAGATAATTAACCTTATCGGTCGACACACATAACGCAGAAAATTTGAAAAAACGATTTATTCAAAATTGAGAAATGGTAAATACAGTTTTTAAATGGCACTAGTATCTCGTATTTCCACCTCTGGCTTGAATTACAGCTTCCACCCTCCTTGGCATGCTGCGTATGAGGTCAGCAACATAGTCTTGTGAAAGAGTTTCCCATTCTTGCAAAAGTACACCTTCGAGTTCTTCTAGGGTACGGAATGGTCGCTGGTGCCGTTTTAAAGCTTGTTCTAGGTGGCCCAGACATGCTCGATAGGGTTCACGTCTTGGCTTCGTGCAGGCCACCTTAGTAATGGCAATTGAACGTCCTGTAAATATCGCTGTACGATTCCTGCGATGTGGGGTCGTGCATTGTCGTCCATAAAAACACAATTTTCTCCAACAAAGTGCGCATATGGTATCACATGTTCTTCTAAAATATCGGTAACATATCTAGCTGCTGTTAATCTAGCTCCACGTAATGGTACTAACGCTGTAACGCTGGCCCTGTAAAGAGATGCCTCCCCATACCATCACGAAGCCTCCACCAAAAGGGTCGTCTGTCTGAAGCCCATAAAGCAAATCTCGACTCATCAGAAAGCACGACATTGGCCCAGTGGTGCATGTCCCAATCGGCATGTTCGTGTGCAAACTGTAATCGAGTTACCCGGTACTCTCTGGTAAGAAGTGGACCTTGAGCAGGAACATGAGCTGTTATCTCATCTTCTCGAAGACGGTTACGGACAGTTTGTGCAGAAACCTGTACATTTCTAGCCACTGAAAGCTCATTCTTGAGAAATTTAGCACTAAAATGATGCGTACGCAGAGCAGTTAAGCGCAGAAAACGATGATCTCGAGGGGTAGTTGCTCTTCTGCGACCTTACCCAGACCTTCTTCTGTAGTCCTCAGTTTCCCTAAATCGTGCCACTGCTCTACTTACAGTTGATGGATGAACTCTTAACAATCTAGCTACACACTGCATGCTACGGCCATTTTTCACCAATGTGATACATCGCACGGTTTCTTCGTGCGTAAGATGTATAGATTCACGTTGTTGAACATTCATAACGACAGTTTAAGCAAAAATTGAACCGATCAGATCAACAGACGACGATATTTTAATGCTGCACCACTGCACGTTTTGCAGTTATCAGGAAACATGCAGTAAAAAGAATGTTTTTTTGATATCTCGTTTAGATATCAGTTTGACAACGCCAAAAATGTTCATATTATCAATTTAATAGCAAACAGTACATTTAAATTGTCGTAAACCCATAAAATTCAGGTGTTGCGATAATTTTTTTGCGGAGTGTATTAAAGAAGGGTACATATGCATATAGGGCTACAAAAACTATGCATATATAAGCACTTTTTCACTACATATATGCAAAAAACCACCAAATATGAAAGAAATAAAAGATGGTCTTTTTAATAATGTAGTACAATACAAGCTAATTGATTAAAGAAGCCACAAAGAACCACATGTTGCTCAAAACTTTTGGTTAAAAACTTTTGCCTTCTATCTGTATAGATGTGTTTATAAAGGGAAAAACTCCCTTTCACGTTAACTGATATAATAGCGTTTTTAAAACTGCACAATACTTCTGGATCAATTTTTCCATTGGAACGTTACATAAGAGATACCACGGTTAATACTGATCCTCGTTATTTTCAAGGGACTTTTTAGGGTAACTAAGGGATTCCCAGATATTTCTCTCAATAATCTTGAAAGTAAAAATAAATGTGATATATGATCGTAAAGTGTTTTTGTCAAATTGTACAATATTGATATTAAAATTTTATCCATTTTGTGCAAAAGCGTGTAAAGAAATATGCAAATAATTTTAAAACCTAGTAAAATATGCTAAATATGCGCTTTACATATACTCTTATATCCTTCTTAAATAATTATCATGGTGAAGAAGAGCATACCAAGGACATAGGAGGACATACAGGAGCATACGTTGGACTAAATGTATCGAGCTAAAAGGAGGTTATGTAAAAAAAATGATTTTTTGCCGAGAAAAATTGTTTTCCGTTAAAAGCCACAGTCTTATCAAACTACCCTCGTAAATAATGATTTGGTTTCAAGCGATTAAATCTTACAATGTTCTGTTTTGGTATCAGTATATCAGAGATAATTTTTGTATCTTTCCATAATCCACGAATCATAATCTCACGTTACGCTCACGGTAACGCTCATGCTGTGAAATCTTTAACGAAAATCAAACTTTGTGAAGTCAAACTTAACAAATGTGATAATTCCAGGTAGACTTTGGCGAAGTCTTCATACCCCCAAACCTGGACATCCCGAAACCCAGGGTGCTACCGGAATTTAAACGTCTCGCTCACGGGCTCAGGTCGGACAACATCAGCATCCTCGATGCGAAAACTTTCTACATCCCCAATCTGCATTACGACGGGGCCGGGCCCGACGCCTTCTTCTGGGTGGGGAACGGCTCTGAGCCTTCGTCCTTCGGGATCAAGGTGCCTAACGAGATAGGCTCGTTGGATCCACTAAGGTGAGGATGATGATACCTAAAGGAAAAAGAGGTTGAGGTGTCAGTTAGATGTTTTGGGGGAGGAATATGCATTGATTTTTTTCCATCGCGGATTGATAGGGCATAACCTACTGGGTGTCCGGTGGCACAGTGCACTGTGCATATTTTTTTCTTAATAGGACAAAAAGAAATCATTTTATATATAAAATAACTTGCAACTGCGAGAACCGTCCGTACTTTGGCACCACTGGTGGGTGACGTCACTCGTTACGATTTGTTCGATGTGAGTTGGAAGTTTTGTTGCTGTTGTTCTTTGTGAACTAATATTGCTCTTTGTTGCTTCATGTTTCGAGTAAATGTACAAATATTATATTGAAACAAGACGCGACAATACAAGCGTTAAAACTCATAGCGGAAAGATGAAATGCGCAGGAAATCATGAAACGAAACCAGAAAAAATAGCCAATATTGGCAAAAACGTTGGTATGGTGTTGTGAAGTTCGTTGAGCAACTTAATATACTAGATCCGGTATGACTATACTATTGGACGAATCATCATATGTACGTATCTAATTTAGGGTGATTTGGAGATTATCTCCTCGGTTCACAACAAACTTTCTTTCGAAATTCCATATAGATTCCGTATGAAGTAGTATTTAAAATCCCTGGCTAAAATTAGTAAGAAGTATACTTGTTCCTACAGGAAGGACCCTACCTTTGTTCCTACCCTACGTGTAGGGTATACTTCTATATCTGTGAGTTCCATTAGTCTACATGGTACTGTTTGAAGTTTTACTCCATTGTAAAGAAATTGCAGTGCTACCCAAACGGATTGCTACTGTATAATCTGTACGACGTAGAATACGATATAATTTACATTCCTTGTGTGAGCTAATTTGTTATGTCAAATGTAAACGAGATTGTAAAATTTGAAGGTATCATTTTCTCCGAGTCACCTTTTACCTGTAAATTAATGATTAATTATTATAAAATGTAAATTACTATTAACAAATTAATGTGTGTGAAAGTAAAAGAAACAAAAAGAAGCCCTCCCCGGCGGGGAATCGAACCCCGGTCTCCCGCGTGACAGGCGGGGATACTGACCACTATACTACCGAGGACATATCTATTTGTCAATTATATTCCTATAAAAACATATTATTTATGTGTATAATTAATATTCAAAAATATCATAATTTATACATTTTCTTCTGTGATTGTCGCACTTGAGACAAGACAATTTTTACTGAAAATTAAATCGTGATTGGTATGAACAGAATAGATTACGATGATAATTAAAAAAATACTATCTCATTTTAGATAGCAATGAATATATATATAGGTTTGTAAATACTTAAATGCTATCTATGTGTACAAAAATCATTATCAAATAAACAACAAACATTTTTGTAACTATTAAAACGGATTTTATTTTGTCTAATTATCTGCTCTGGCCATTCTGAGAAATTTCTAAAACGTGTCTCCTTTTTGAGTAAAGTTTCATTAGAAACCAAGACTGTAAATAATGTTTTATTTAATTTATTTAATTTATTTATTTAAATAATGTTTTATCATTCTTTTTCATAACTGGTTCTCCTAATGTATTTTTGTCATCATCCTTAAGTATTGAGTTTCTAAAGTTTCTAAAACATTTTTGGAAGCAGCTTGGTGAACATTTTTATGTTTTTGAAACGATTTTTCGATGTCTCTCTCCCATTACATTACTTAAAGCATTTCCTTGGAACTCTAAAACGTTTCCATTGCTGCATTTGTCATCTGACTTAGTGCTGCCGCAAGAGTAATTCATTTTATTTTAATAAACAGAATTACTACCAGCCCGAAATAAAATAAACCTCACGAATTTAACATCACCTAACAGAACATCACCTTTATTTAATCTAAATTAAGTTTTATATAAGAAAAATTAGCACTGTTATGAAATATTCCTCTAGTAGGTTGAAATATCACCAAAATAGTTAATTTTCAAGTACTTAACTAAATTACACGTACAAATACAATTTTAACTTCAGGTTATCTATACACATTTTTAATTTCAGGGGTTACCAAGGAGAAGACATAGAAATCCAACTACCGGGTACGTTAACCGTGTACGACATAGACTGGTTGGCCGTCTGGTGTGTTCAATACCGTCATAACTTTGGGCATGTTATGATACCAAAAGATCTCGACATACCACCTGCCTTAGGACAAACTAAGATTTCGGTAAGTCCCAAGTTACAAAAGTATGGCTGGCTCCGTATTAAGAGATGTTGATTTTTTCTTTAGCCGCCTTGGTGGTACAACCCAGTAAGTAAAAATAATTTTAAGCGAAGCTCGATAGTTTTTAATGTCGTTATTATAATATTTAAAGGAATTGATAAAAATATAACCCTACGTATGTTGGTGAATACACGTGGCATGACAAAATACGCCAATAATTACGCAATGCAACACGAGTTTACTTGCTTAAAAGCTTCTCCAGTATACTGCATTATAATTTAAAGCATTGATTGGTAACACGTCGATCATAACTAATACCAAATAAAAGTAAAAACTGTGTAACTAGCAACATATCAGTATTTTTCGTTACGAAATCAAATGTGCTTTTGCTTTCTAGCCAACATAGCGATTGATTCCATGAAAATCTTATTTGAAGCTAAAACAAGTAATATTCGATGATTTTATATTAGACAAGTACCACTCCGAGATCAACTCCAACGAACTGTCGAGAGTTCCTCGACAAACGCCTTCAAGTAAGATGGAGACTCGAACAAGACTACCTTGATATCACCTTATCTGCTAAAATGGACGAGGACCAGTACGTCGCCTTCGGTTTATCCGGTAACCCCAGCAAACCACAAATGGTGAGGCAAATCTTCCAATCTATAAAATACTTCTGTATTTCATTATATCGTTAGTTAACTCATTTTGCTGTGGCGTCAATTTTGGAGCTCCCTTTAACGTTACTATGGATGATCACTAAGAAGATATAGTTTCTTTACTTTCTGATTAATTGGTGAATTTTATTTTCAGGTCGGTGGTGATGTTATAGTCGCTTACTACGATTCAGAAGACGGCAGCTTTCACGCCATCGATTACTACATGTCAGATACCGCACAATGTGATGGGAAACAGGGAGTTTGTCCAGACGAACGAATTGGAGGAAGAAATGATGTTACCTTATTGGCCGGATCTAGGGAAAACGGGATAACGACGGTTAAATTTAGGAGACCGTTGAAGACCAACGAGGCTATCAATGATCAACCCATACCGGTATGGTTTAAGATTTAACTGGAGTTACTGGATTCCTTTAAATGAGCAGGATTTGACGCGGAAGGATCCTAGAGCCAATTTAGTTCAAAATTGCGTTGAGAGTTGGAATATATTTACGTGAATGATTTCATCACTATCGTCACTGCTGAACGTAAGCTTCTCCCGTTTGTCTCCACACGTTTCAGTCTTGAGCCATGTAAACCCAGCTTGGTCCTGCGACAATCCGAATATCGTCGCTCCACCATTTGGGTCGTTTTTCCAGTCTTCTTCTTGTTAATATGGGTATCCATCTTAACAATCTTGATGCCCAGTGATTGTTGTAATGCCTTGCCAGATGTCCAGCCCACTGCCATTTTGCACGAGCTGCTCTCTGCACTTCATCTGGCTTTCTCGTTTGATTTTCTTTTCCTATGTTAACTGCATGTCCCAGATAAATACATTCCGAACATTTTCTATAGAGGTGTCACTGGTTAATATTATTTCTGTTTTATCCATATTCATGCATAACCCTACCGTCTTGGAAGCTTCAATATTAATGCCCTTACCTTCCCAATTCAGCTGCTTGGGGACATCCTCTAGCGCCAGTGAAGCAATTTTGGTGAAATTGTGTTTCCTTGGCGGACTCCTCTCTCAATACTTATTTTGCTGGTTTAAAGATCTTCATCTATTTTTATATGAAACGTAGCGTTTTCGTAGGCTTTTGATTCGTTGTGAGTATCTGGAATCTACTCTCGCGTTATTCAGTGCTTCGAGAATTGAGCATATTTCGATAGAATCAAAGGCTTTCCGACAATTCATGCACGCTAGATAGATGGGAGCATTGTATTCGTTAGTCTTTTCAGTTAAGGTTTTAAGAGTCTGAAATTGATCTATAGTACAAAATCCTTTACGAAAGCCTGCTTGCTCAGTCGGTTGATAGAAGTCTATGTATGATGATTTTACTGTACAGTTTATAGATATATGAGAGCAAACTCTTTCTTAAAGAGAAGGATCACCTTGGCATTTTTCCATGCGGTCGGTACCTTTCCTTCCATTAGGCAAAAATATCATAATTGCTTGTTTTATTACTCCATTTTCCATTTTTAACATATCGCACGTTATGCGGCCCTCTCCTGGAATGTTTTATTTTTCATTTGTTTGAGGGCTTGTATTTTCTGAAAAATAGTAATGTTAGGTATTTCTTTGGAGTCCACGTATTAATTGTCGATGTGGAAGCTCTATTGCCTTTATTATATCCTGTTTGTGTGTGGCAATAATTCCCTCTTGAATTTTTATTTTGATGATTTTTTGTTTACCCTGTGATAGTTTACTTAACACCTTCATATTTGGATTGTCCTGTATTGCGTCATCTATTTATTTATTTTCATAAACTCTTATATCTTTTCTAATCGCCATTTTGTCTTTTTTGTTGATTTCTTTCAAAACTGACTGCCCCTGTCCATCTGTCTATCCATTTATCTCCTTTCTTCAATTAAATTAAGAGTTTCATGTGACAATTTGCTACTCTTGGGTCTTATATCATTTCTTAGCAGCTGTTTGAATACCGTTTTCCAGGTTTTCGTTTAATGCATCCGTGAAGTTATTTAGTAACCCTGTTGGTTCAAATCTTTTCTTAAGATCTAGGATGCATTTCTCTTGATGAATCGTTTATTGGTTGATTAGTAATTGGTTCAATTTGAAGTTAACAAGTGCGTGGACAAACGTACTCTTGGTTCTTACATAAATTCACAACAACTCTGAAGTTTCAAATAAATGCTTCTCCTAGAAAACACTTATCAACAAATATTTTTGGATCAGGTTCTTAATCCTGTTCGTAGATCAATTTAATTAAGAATTTACATTAGAATGAAAAATTCCAAAACCTATCAATAAAATTTTAAATTAAAACTCCCCTACAAAAAAAATCGCTAAATTAACAAAAATCGTAATTAATTCATTAGCACACTTAGTAACACATCCACCACCTTCGAATATCTCATATTTTGTTATATACGATGGTACTCCTTACCTAATTCTTTAGAGACTTTAATATCATACTAAAATATTATATATTGTATAGGTTGACAACTACCAGAAGATTCGGGAAAATTTTGTAATCTCACCCCACTTTGTATCCATGTAATTTTCCGATTATTCGACCCAGTGAAATTTTACTTTCAAACTGTTTGAATTTTAACGTTTTCAGAAGGTTATTAAATGTGCGTTTCTATATCCAGGCCCAAGGAGAAGTGAATGTGATAGCAGCATTCGGCCGACTGAATTCCAGAAAGGAAGCGAACGCACACGAGATGGGAGACAAAACTATGGAAGACGTAAGAATAGATTTCAGCAACTATGACGACCACAACTGCACCTTAAGTTTGGAGGACATCTCAGACTTGGATGGTCCTAAACCGTGGCCACCCTTTCAAATTATAGGTAGAGTATGAACGATTGCTTATGAGATTTGTTGGAAAAGAGAAACAAGGTTGTAGTTGAATTTTCACCTTTCATCAGTATAAAGTAATAAATATTTCTGTTATAATTCAAGCTCGAATCCGTTACAAAAATAATTTTACAAATTTTTAAACTGACAATTGTTTTAATGGCGTGAAGGATTTCGTTGAAATAGATGATTGCTACCATTCAATTCAACCGCCATTAGCCAATTCAAGACGAAACTTTCAACGGAGAAGAACAAGAGCTAACAATAAAATGCAGTTACTATACCAGTACTACACGAAATTGAGGCACTGCAAAATAAACTTCGGCTTAATTTGTCTTAACAAAGTGGAACAAGTAACCAAGTTCAAATACAGCAGGACCGATAAGCTCTTATGAACCTAAAAAGGAAAGTCAATAAGGCATCTCCATTAACTGTTAGTTTGGGGAAAAGTACATGGTCCTATAAATGCCCACGTGTCGATAGCAAAGGTGCGGTAGCAGTTCTCCAGCTCTAGAACAGGTATTTGGATCCTGAATACCTTCTGATAGCATAGAGTTCCGTATCTTTCTTGAATGTCCCCCTTGCATTTAGTTGTCCACTTTAGCTTCACTACCCTTCCTTGCTCAAAACTGGCATAGAGTGCCCTTTACAGTTCATATACTGGATATATGCCTCTTGGTACTGGATATTCTAAGGCACGAAGGACATGAGAATAGAATGAAAACTGATAGACCCTCATGCATCGTATCAGAGGGGAAATCAGCAGGCAAAATCGCCCACTACGAAGACCAGCCAAAAGATTTACGCACAAGTGGCAATCAACCTCCCAAGACCTATCATCAAAGCAAAACCAGGATTACACATCACGTCATCCCAAGTGAAAAAGGTGTGATACTGTAATAGTCTGCAGATAAGCGTCATGAGCTAACAGTTCCCTAATAGTTATATTTTCTTCATGAAATTTCTTGTGCTGCGTTCTGATGACTTCTGTTCAATCTAATAGTACATCTAAATTTTTGCATAAACGAACTACAACGAAGCAGTGATCAAGTCCATTTGTAGGTGAGACCACCTTCACCGCCAGGATCGGACCGACGGGAGGCAGGAGGGGCTACACGGTGCTCACGGGCCTCCCGTCCTGGGGTATCGCCTGGTACATCAACGACCTCCTCATACCGGAACTGGTCTTGGAGAGGGGTCAGACGTACACTTTTATAATAGAAGGCGGCGATGACAGCTCGAACCCGTCGAGGTACCACCCCTTCTACATAACGGACTCCAAGGAGGGCGGCTACGGGCAGAAATCCGCCGAGGAGAGGGACAAGCAGACCATCTACGCGGGGGTGGACTTCGACTCGTCCGGTTTCCCGTACCCGACGGCGACGGGGCACCTCTGTCAGTGGGTGCACAAGGACGTGGACAGGTCCTCGTACTCGGAGACTTTCAAGGAGTTCATGGAGACCCTTGCTCTGGAGTGCGACCCCGGAAAGTCTGGCTACTTGAACTGGACCGTTCCGAAAGACGCCCCTGATCTACTGTATTATCAAGTAAGGAATGTAAGGGGGGTACTCAATGCTCTGAATGCCAATGACTAATTGCTATTTGTCTAGTCCTATGACCTTTCCTTTGTCCTATAGTCCTTTGTCCTTTAATCTAGTTCTATGACTTTATTCCTTATTTTATTGTTACATTGAGATAATAGATAACAGCAGTCAGTAAGATCTTTTATCAAAATTGGACCAGAAAGTACATCAGAAACCATAGAAGCTGCCCAATTGGATTAGCACAGTGTAACGACTGTTGTGTGACAACCAACATGGCTTTGTTTAAGATAGATCCACAAGAACATACTTAAACTAGGGTATTCAAACGATACCTTGAAAATAGCGTTATGTGGATTCTACATCTACACCTCAACACGAATTTTGCAAAGGCATTTTAATAGAGATGAACATTGCTTGTTTGTAAAACTTGAAAATTACCTTAGTGATTGAATCCAATTCGTACAATTCCTAAAATTTAAAAACTGGTTCTGTTTCATTTTATTTATCGACAAAAGGGGTATTTCTTAAGTTTTTATAACCAAGAAATCAATTATAATTAAATATAAATGCATGAATAAAACGTTTGAGTGTGTTAAAATTATTTTTTATTAATTTTATTAAATGGGGTGTTTTTACGTCGTTTATTTTTGTAACCTATGATTTTTTTGTAGTGTTTTATCCACAAAAACCTGGGATGGAAAATAAAAGTCGTGAACCCGGGCTACTCGGAGCAGAACAACAGCGCCGCCAGTCGTATTGAAAACTTTTTTTTATCTGCAATTACATATCTACTAGTAAAGTCAGTGATACAGGTTCAAATTAGACATCTCATTTTCTAACAATAGGTTTTGTAAAAATTTACACAATTCCACTTTTTATTCTATAAATGTATATGTAGGTACGTGTATTTGACTGATACTAATAATTTTCATCTTGCGTCTTGATATAAGGGGACTACTGTGACATACGACAATAATAAATACAATAATAAATATATCGTAATGTTTGTTGGCGACTACAAACGTAAAAACAATTTATTGATAGATGTGAAATTTATATAGACAATAAACAAGTCAATTATCATTGGAAAACTGGGAACGTTGATCAATCAAAAGCAGATCAGTATTTCACATAAACAATGCCCCGTACCATATCATTTAGATGTTATTGATTTAGAACATTTTTTGCTAATGTCTATAGTCTTTTTGCGGCTATATATCTTAAAAAGGTAACACGAGTAACAATAAAAAAATTAATGAACGGAATTCCTAAAAATTGCCAAACTGCATAATAAACACAATTAAGAATAGTTCAAAATTGTACCAAAACCTAAACATCTCATATATTTTTATTGTTACTTCGGGGCCCCCATAGGGGATTTCATGGTATATAGGTGTTAGTTTAGGTGATTTTAAAATAACTCTCCAAGTATTGTGAAGAAAATGTGCTTTTTGTAACTTGACAATAATATTATAAATATGTAATATTTTATACGGGACATCGTAGATTAGGAAACTAATGAAGCTGTATTTTCTTTAGCAAGTCGAGCACCACGATGAGAATCGGGCAAACAATTTGTATTTTACTTACCTATTAAACTTTTTAAAGATTGTTAGGTTTAGTATTTTGATACTGAATGTGATCATTACTGGGTAAAATTAAGAATGAATTGTTAAGATTGAAATTTTATATTGTTGGCCTCCGATCGAGGCGAAAATGTTTGCCATATGGTGTGGTGTTTAAACATAGGTTGTACCTTTATCCTTGTACATTTGAAGCCCTTTTCTATGATGCCTTTGCGTTTAAATTAGCTCTAAATTTATAATTAAATGCAGATAAAATGATTGTGAATTCAGAATTATTGTAGAATTTTGAAAACAAATTGAATAACTGATGAAGTAAGAAAAATATCTAGTCAATTATAGATCATTTAATCTGCATCGAATCACAGACGTATTTTTCTCGATAATTTTTTAAATAAACTTAATAGATAATTTTGTATGTGTACTTATTACTAAACTAATGACAATAAAGTAATGATAATAACTGATACATTAGATGATAAAATGTTAGTTGTACATTTACTATGAACAAAAATAAGCACAAATTAATTATCTAGATATGTAAATCACCATCTACAGAAAATTTACTATTCACATAATAATATTTATTAATAGCATCTTGTGACTGCAAACAATTAATTTGAAATGTTTAAAAAATGAATTGTATTAGAGAAAATTTTTAAAAAGTTAACTAACATGGCGTCTTAATATTGACAATTTAAAATTTACAACTTTAAGACATTGAAACAAAGAACAAATATGAATTTGAATAGGTACCCTATAACGTTACGTTGTAATAAACTAACTGTAAATAGATAGCTAAATAGGTACCTAATTGTGTCATCTATTGAAAGTTTGATATTTTGCATAAAAATAACAAACGAATTTTCAATATTGCCAGATTAAAAACTTAAAAACTAAAACTGTAAATTTTCTGTTGACATTTTAATGTGTCAACAAAGACTTACTTTTTATAACATGTATTACGTTTGCTAATATATAAATGGAAACGTTAGATGGACAGAGAATAATTTAAATTTTGAAATCAATAACTTAAAGTAATTTTCAAAATTTCAGCTCTAGTCATACATCACATATCAATTAACGAAAAGCTTACAATGGTAAGCGATATATTAAATTTTCCATTTATTTGTTGGCTAAATATAACGACAAATATTTGATGTCTTTTAGGGCTGTATAATTATGACAATAATGAATTCTGTAAGTAAATATGACATTTGTACACGTATTTTGACTTTGTAAAATGATATATAGTTGAAAAGAACTTGACAGTGTTTATATACTAGTGTTTTAATGAATTATATCAAATAATTCTAAAAGAACTTTCATATCAACATGCTTTTTAATGTTTTAAAATAAAACATCTCGCAACTTTCAGAAGAATTTTCTTTGATGTAGTAATCTACATATTTATCGAGTTTGTTCAATAAAATCTTATTGTTTTAATTTCTAATGCTTTTATTTCCCATACCTCTGTTCTTAATTCAAACAATACACTCCGTGTTACATTAGGAGCTCATTTACATTAGCGTTACAGCTAATTGTACCACTTGTTCTAATTATTCTTCATAATGGAATCCAGGTATTCAACTGCATTGTAGTAGTATATATATATATATATATATATATATATATATATATATATATATATATATATATATACATATATATATATATATATATATATATATATGTATATCCTGTGCCTGTGAGAGACAAAGGAAACTAGACCACTCGGAGTAAATGTCGTTTTTACAACCTTTTATACAGACCACCCTATACCTTGCTTGGTCTACTATTAATATATCTATGGTTTAAACTGTTCCGAGGGACATTAATGACGTAAAAGTGTTACAGATGTCGCTTCGAAGGCAAAAATTTGACGTTTATCCTCGTTGGTCACTCGCTTATGTCAAAAATGAAGATGGCTGACGGAGCTACAATTTTGCGAAGGAATAGGCCTGGTACCAAAGCTAAAGTGGGTTTAATAGTAATATTTACTGCCTGCTCGTTTTGTTCCATAACTTGGAGACCATAACCATTAAAATACTAACATTTAAAGCCACCTTTACGATTATTTCATACATGGACTCCAGACACACATAGTATATGATAGGAATATTGTTTTTGTTTGTTTTAGGATTTCTGCAGATGGCCCGACGAACCTTTCGAAGAAATGGACAGCACCCTTGCGGTCCAGCAATATATCCAACAGCTCATCCGAAAGGATCCTAGCAATATTGATTTAATTTTAAAGATGCCAGAATCTCAGGATGAAGGAGTCTGGAAATATGAGCATTTAAGGTAATGCTTTAAATGAAAGATTTTCAAAAATAATACGTAAACGGTAATACACTTCAATCACACATACACACAATCAAAGCTGATTTATTTTAAATAATACGAATTAAGTACCTTTTATTACATTTAACTCTACAAATCAGTCAGTGCACTTAAACCCTTCATTTATTTAATTAAACTGGTGTTGGACGTAAAACACAATACAGCTAATAATTTTTAACAGGCCAGTTAATGGTTAGTCACGATAATTAAATTTTAGCATTTCTAAACACACTTCATGTGTGTTCATGTATTCATTCAACATAAGAGAGATTAAAAAACTGGTTCAGATAAATAGTTCATGTGTTCATTGCAAAGGAGGAAGTTAATTAGCCAATTAACTTGATAAGTTAATAAGATCATATAATAAAAATTAGTTATTTTTGAATATAAGGGACAGCTGTTTTAATAATTTTCGTAAATGACGCAGGAAACTGAATGAAAATATTCTACAGCTCAAAACTTATAGATCTGTGGAATACCAAAGTAGGCAACGATTTAAGAGTGCTCCTTAGCTGTCGGTTTAATTTTCTCAAGTTATTAAAATACGATTGTTAAGGGCATTTCACTCTCCCTCTATATTAAAATGTTTATATTTTTATCACAAAACGTTAAGGAATTCTATACTGCAACTGCAAAAATTTTCTGCACATTTAAATGAGATCTCGAACAGAATGTGTATCTAGCGGTCATTTTGCATGATTCATACAGACATTTTGAAGAGAATTCAGATTAAATTTGTAAGAGTATGCATATTTAATAATTATAAAACAATAATATCAATGCTTATTGTGCCCAAACTAGAAAGTCCTCATGAACAAAGTTTCGTTTGTTTACCAAGTCATTCCTTAAGGCAAGAGTATTAGATATCTGCAGAAAGGTCAATATTTCTCAGGTTGAGTACAGATAAGTTAAGCAAGATATAAAAGTACAGAGTGAGACAAGGTAAAGAAGTCTCCGTTATTCCCATTTCATCAGAAAACACCTAAAGCGTACCTACTAGGATAGTCCCTTCTTAATGTAATCTTTTTTCTTTCTAGGCAGTTCTGTATGGAGTTGAATGGATTAGCAGTAAGACTTCAAGGCGAATGCCACCCCGAAAATTGCACCCAAATGACGGCAACAGAACAGTGGATATTCCTGTGTGCCGCTCACAAGACACCAAAGGAGTGTCCTGCTATAGACTATACTAGACATACTCTGGATGGTGCTGCTTGTCTTTTAAACAGTAATAAATATTTTCCCAGCCGGTAAGTACTCAATGTGGCGATGTAGGTGGATGAATTAAGTAATATCAAACCTCAGTTCAAAGTAATTTTTATGAAATGTTTCGAAAAAACTCGATATATCTTTCATAGATGTGAAGCAATGTTTCCCACAAATGATTGGAAACGAACATTATCAAATGGCAAAATAGTTTTATATTTACTAACAATGTTCGAATGCTTTAATGTCCGAGTATCTAAGTAACTGTTTAACCAATTATAACAGTTGTTACTAGTTAATCCTCTGAACTAAGACCCAAAAGTGACTTATAATATTTATATTTTAATAAATACAAATTAAATACTTATAATGAATTAGTCATTATTTAATGGTGTTATTTTAATCTTATATATTTTGTTCTAGGGTCAGTATTAAAGAATCTTCGGTAGCGAAATTAGGTTCTGTGTGCCGAAGGGTGTACAGAATCTTCTCTCATGCCTACTTTCACCATAGGTCAATATTTGATGAGTTTGAAAGTGAGACGTGTTTGTGTAAGCGTTTTACTCAGTTTGTGACCAAATATAATCTAATGTCTAAGGACAATCTCATCGTTCCCATCTTAGAAGAGGAAAATACTCCAGGAGAATCGGAAGCATAAGTTTCCCTTAATAATCTGTATTTATATATTTTTTATTTTCTAGGGGGATCAAAATTTCTTTGAATCTGTAATGTAATACGTTTGCTAGTTACTTTTCTAAAAGAAGTATAGTAACAGAAAAGAATGTGTAAACTAGATGTTGGAAATAATAGATAGATCTAGTTGCGGATCCCCTGTGAATATTTTTTCTTGTATTCCATGCTTATGAAACTATAGTTTATTGCATGTTTACTGTATCTAATGAAAAGATGAACTATTGGTCAATTTCTAAAATTAAAAGTTCTTCGACAGTTTAAGCTTCTTGGTTGTATATCATAAACAAAGTTCTATATGTCACAATTTTATTCCCTGAAACATTCAAATTTAGTATAAATTATCCTTGGATATTGGTTGGCTAAGTACAATAATTAACAGATGCCAGTTACATGCAATAAATTTATATTTTTGAAATTAGGCATGTTTGTGAAAATTAAATATTAAAGAACGTCTGTATTTTATTTTTAAGGTTCAAACTTTAAAACGTGATATACTGACAAATTTGATAAATGAGTTGATGATTACAAATGACGTTCAAATTAGTAAACAAATTCATTATGCCCTTTTTAATTGGGTTTATACTAATTATTAATAATAAAATACAGAAAATTGAAATTTCAGTGTGAAAACTGAGTATGAACATTTTTGGTGAATGTTCCACCATGTTTTTGTTTATTATTTCAGAGAAAAACTTGATTTAGGTATTTAATTATATATTTTTTTAATGTGTATTGTATAAAGACTAGTCTTAAAATAGAATTTCAATTTTTGGTTTTGTAAAACTAGTTTTCTGATACTATTACTTTGTACCTTCGAATATTTAAATGACAATGTAAAAAGCTGAAAGCAGAGAAGTAAATACATTTTCCACAAATTCCCACTATGACTTTTCAAAATTCCATCTCAAAATTTTTAATGTTAAAAACAGCATGTTTAAATGGCAATACTGCCGCCTTTATGTAACAATTAGAATGAAATGTGAAATACATAACTATCTGGTAATTAAAGAACTATTGTAAAGAGAAACAAAAATATAGAAAACATGTTTGTCCATTTTTTGTATTACTTAATTTTGAGTCTATTGAATCTATTTTGAATATTTGAGTCTATTTTGAGTCTAGAATTGAGAGTATGGCTAAAATGGAACTGATCTATATACAAATTAGACATTTTGTATTTAATTATTTCAAAATTGCATAATTTCAATGTAGAACTTTAAAGGGAAGTATTTAAACTTAATTATTTTGTAAATATGCAACAGAAAAATAATACATCAAATATTATTTATTTTATATTACACTTTAAACCATACAATTTAATGACTATAATCTTTACCATTCGAGCCTTTTTCCATCCCACTGATAAAATCCTCCATTGTGTTCAGCAGAAAGATTTTTGATAAAATTTAATATTCCATCCACACTATCTTCTACACACATGGGAGCATTGGGACCACCCATGTTTGTCTTCACCCAACCTGGATGAAGAGATGTCACTAGAACGCTATCACTGTTGAGGTCCAAGCTCAGTGACTTCGTTGCCATATTTAAAGCGGCCTGAACTGACGTTTTAAAGAAGTGCTTCTAATTTTATATATACCTACCTTCGAACATCTGTATGGATATAATCCACCATCCTGATTTGCACCTATTGAACCTAAAATTGATGACATATTTATCACTGCAGCTCTTGTACTACTTAAGGGTAAATCCTTATTATTCTGCGCTGCCTTTTTTAATAATGGAAGTAATGCCTTTAACAAAAAAAATACGTTATCTTCATAGTAATAAAAAATACAGCATCCATATTACTTTTGTTAACATAATTGGTCCGATTGTATTAATCTGAAAAGTCTCTAATAATTGCGACGATTTTACCATATTTATTCTTGTCGATTTTGGTGAATATCCGGCATTATTGAATAGAACATTCAATCCTTCTTTTAGGATATCCCCCACTTTCGAGGCGAAAGCATCAAATGTATCAGTATCTAGTACATCTAAAATAATGTAAAAATTAACTCAAGAAGAAGAACGGCTTTAGATTTTTAAATGCACAAACAATATATAATTAAAATAAAATCACTTTAGAACATTAACGCGATGTATAAGTCATAAAATAATGATGAATTTTAAATGTCATACTAGATATGTTATTATTTATTAATAGAATATTATTTAGAAATAAAAACACAAAGGTCCACTGAACTTACCTAGCTCTAGAATATGTACATTAGCATTGGAGGCTTTTATTTCTTGAAGGTCCTGCGAATTAATAATAAAACATTATGATTTTATTTTTAAAAAGACACAAAGTAACACATATTGACATAAAATTGACCCTAATAAAACATTTAAATATTTGAAGTGCCAGATATAAGTTCATATGAATCCACTACCTAAATAGCATTATCGAGTACCAAATGCATCCGACTTGGCATTTAATCATTGTGATAATTAACGAAAATCAATGTGATAAATTTAATAATGACAGAATTTTCATTGATAGTTGGTTTTTTATAAAGCATTCCATACGATTTTAACACATTTTTTTTGAAACTTTAGTGTTCATATGTGTTTCAAAATTCAATCAAATTGTTCTTTGTATATTTTCCAGGGTTTAGTAAGTACAAAAACAATTTTACAATGAGTTGTCTTGTATCTGTAGCATTTATTTATGCACACAATGACGTTTGGTTATTTGACGTGTTAACGTAATAACACCCTGTGTAGTATTAAATCCGCTCGAGACGTTTATCAATAGATAAGCAACCATCTATCAAATATGGCCTTAGACATGTGCGGATTAGGGCCTGGCTATCTTTTAACGGATCATTTCCTAAGATTTTTTTTGATGTCTGCTCTATCTTTTAACGGATCATTTCCTAAAATTTTTTTGATGTCTACTAACTAGATATTTCAAGGACTTACTATATCATGTATAGCATTTTTTTCGATTTCCACATTCAATACGAAAACTGTAAGCTCTGATTTTTTCAATAAAAACCTGGGAAAAAAGATACAAGTGGACTTATTCTAGTAAGGTTTGAAGCTACCTCTATTATGAATTCTGATAATCTCGCAACGCTACTACTCTTCGAATGATCTGCCCACGATTAAATAGAGAATAACAGAATAAAACCGAAAATATTCATTCTTTTCCAAAATTCGATGTAAATGACCTGCAACCAATCACTACTAATTTACCAATCACTACAATATGTGTATATTGTTAAATGATAAGTCCCTGAGCCGCTTGACATCAGGTAAGAAAAAAGATAGGCATAAGTGCGCTGCTTAACAAGTAATTCATTATAATTTCATCATAATGCAAAATTATAATTACTTTAGAAACAAAATTTATATCACAGACGGTCTACCTGTGTAAGCTCCGGAGAGAGCTTGACAGAAAACTAATTTAACCCTTTTATTCATAAAGGCATTTTAACATTAAAATCGATTTTAGCTTAAAATACGTTTAGAATGTTTCACAGATGTAAGTACAGTGTTTTGTTTCATGCATTCTTAACACGGAGGTAACTATAGTTACCTTATTGAAACATATTTAAAATGGATTTTAGTTTAGAATGTGTTTAAGGCAATAAGGTAACTATAGATACTTCCATGTTAAGAACACATGAAACAAAATACTGTACTTACATCTGTGAAACACATTCTAAAAACGTATTTTAGGTTCAAATCCATTTTACAGTTAAAATGCGTTTATGAATAAGACTAACTATAAACTATTTTAAAATGTGTTAAGGGCTGGTAGATATCTACAAAAGACTATTCCATTCGGTTTATAATGAGTCCCAAATAACTCTTCCCCGTATAATAATTAAGACTAGTTATGAATCTATACATGTACAGTTCATTCAAAATAAATTTGGTATCACGTGACTCAGTGACGTCATACGTATACCAACTGTAGCGAGGCGTAGGCAAGCCACTGTTACATGCAAATTCAACTTCGCGCGTTAATTTCAGTTGGCAATAGCGATATTGTCGGTTTCATTGTATGTTAAACCAGACTGTTTTGGTTCGTGGCCTTAAACTTTATAGATTGCATTCGATATTATCGTAAAGACTGTTCAGTAGTTTACTGTTCATGTAGTGACTGTAATGTATATCTGTATACTATTTAATACATTAGGTATATAGCATAAACAATATATGCCTGTTCACTTATTGCCAAATGGCGATAGCATTGCAGTGTAAACTAAAAACTCTGACAAACATTGCAGCAATATTGCTGTAATGTTTTAGCAATACAATGTGCTGTTGAGGTGGGTATTCCCTTGCTCTTGGGTTAGGACATTTCAAAAGTCTCACCACTTACAGCAATTCTCATCATGTTTTTCGGTCGTGTTCGTATTAGAAAACACTCGGAAAAGCAGTCTGCTTTCTGATAGACATGCATGTGTCTTTGACGACTTATTAGCCATATTTCATATCTGTGCAAAGTATAATTGAAACATTTGTTTTTATTGGTCGTGCAGATTTCTTTGTTACTTTCTACAGTGGCACAAGATGAATGATCAGTTGGGGTACTTCCATTGTTTGGCCTACCCATTCCTGGGTACGAGCCGCCACTGCTTTCAGGCACGCTGTGTTTTGATATGTTTTGGGTACAATTTCGCCTTCCTATTGTGTGATAAGAATTTTATTCACTAATCCTAAATTTCACGATGAATTCGTCGGTAATTCATCGCAAATCACGACGATTCAAATATTTCATCTGATTTCATCATCTGCATGCCGCTCATCGCGGGAATCGATCGATTAAACAATTATCTCCTAGAATAATCATCTACATGACTCGTAGAATTGAATTCCCTTGGTGACGTCGTCGCGTATAAAACGAGTAATCCGGTAGAAGAGGAAATTAATGTAGAAACGAACGAACGCCGGTAACTCCGAGCACTCGCGCACGCAGACGATAGGAAAGTGGTGGCGAATTGGATTCGAGAGGTCGAGAGAACTCGAAGCAGGCGGACCGTTTCGAGTAATAAAAGGTGTACGATAGAAAGCTACTTGCTGTGATACCCGATTACGTCAAATAACCCGCAATTCGCCCTACGACCGCTCAATTGAACTCCACGATGGCTCCGATCGGTAAGCAAACCACACACACGCTCACGCGCTTTTATTTACCGTCATTAACCTAAAAAACGTGCCTTACTACTGCCTTGAAGTTACCTTTGCTTTCTGCGAATCTCGACAAGTGACGATTATACTTTTCGGGGGATTTTCTTCTTTCACCAGACGCCTCACCAGTCCTAAACCTAAGCCCCTGTTGCAACCGGTTATCAGTATAGACTTCATGTTCGACCGTGACTGAATTGACGGCAATCCATTATCGCCCGCTCGGCCTCTTTTATCGGCGAGCCGCGAGCGCGCCACGGGTATTCGGCCTGTCAAATGGCGTCGATTTTTTGTTTCAATCGGGTAGCCCCGAGGTGCGTGCACAAAATTTTCGGGAAGACCTTTCTGCTGTTGAAGAACACACGTTCCACACCAGGCCTGGTCAGAAATTTATCGAGTGCATTTCCTACAGGTAAGCCTCCGTCTACGTCGCCCCGACGGATCGGCCAGTCTAATCATTAGCTGGAAAACGGTTATTACACGATGTTTCATACCTAACCTTCAATTATTACGTCAGACGTAATGTCGCTGTGAGTAGTTCCTTTCACTGGTTGTTCAGGGTTGCCCCGTTTAACTAAACTTTCTAGATCGGATCATTCACGGCTCTGGTGCCTTGTTAAAACTCACACAACTCCAAGTATGTGGAAAGTTTTGCATCCTTAGATGTATTCCTTATATCTGATAGCCCGCAGGGCAGTTCAGTGGAAATCCACGTTTCCAGAGGGAAAAACCAGCCCAGAATTTCTGATCCTTAATAAACGAGACCTTGGAAAAACCGAGGGAAGTTTAAATATTCAAATCACCGCAATTTTTACTTATATCGGTCAAATAACACCGAGTACTATTCTCACTTTTTTGTTAATTTCGGTTTAATCGACTCCGTAGTAGAGCGTTTTAGTGCCCTAAACTTCTTCTTCTAGGTGTTTAGTTCACAACACAATGTGGAGTCCAAAAACTGTATAAGAAACACATAATGACTCATCAAAATCTGACCTGCAGCCCAAGGGTGATGAATGAGCAGTGGCGTAAGGTTTTATTGTATAGTAGGGTGAAATATAACCAAAGTTTATAAACTTACTTGAAAAGTAAACAAAGGCTTTCGTTACCTGAAGGTCTGAGGTATTGTCCATGCGCCATAGATGCGAGATTTCCACCGAAATGACCCTTGCGCAATAGCGATTGAGTAAAGGTCGGCTCTGATTGGTGAAAATCCCTAAAGTTTAGAGTCACGCCACAGTTTGCGTCGATCACAGTAAGACCGCCACTCAATTACTACTGCGCATGAACCATCTCGGTGGAAATCTCGTCTCTGTCATACACATTGTGTACTTCTTAGGGTTTTCTGATTTTAATAAAGAAAGCTGACTAAAGGAGGTCAAAGTTTTTCCTTCAAATTATTTAAAAAACAGGAATTTATCCAAGAAAGTTCTTATAATTACAGCAACCCTCTTGTGAAGATCATTTTTACCACAATTTTCTCATTTTCATTCAACCACACTCTTCTTGTGTAATACTTTTGAAGTTCGTTTTACAAATGTTCATATAATTGTAGATCAAATTTATTGTAAACAATATTACAAAACTCCTCCAAATGGTATTGTATGGCCACATCTATCTCTGGTTTCATGGGTTTTTCTTCAACCATTGGCAACGTATTGGTTTTCAGTCAATACTCATCTGAGTCAATGGACAACAGAAAACAGGTTGATGCAGTGTATACAGTTTTCTCAAGGGCCTTTGACAAAAATGGATTGGCTTAATGGCACCTATCTGTTGCTTCCAAAATGAATCGATGAAAACACAAGCACATTTTGCTCCAGCACTTACTTATCAACTAGTAGAGGGGCTCATGGGCCCAATTCAGGACCACTATGATCTTTATTGATTATTGATGTAAGTCGCTAGAATGTGATGGATAATTGGTTGAAACTTGAAACTGTGCTCGTCATGTCCAAGAACGTGACGTATCGCAAAGCTGTTTCAGAAATTGTTACACATGCATTTAAATATATCGGAATGTAAAATTTTACCGTTTTACCAAAATAAAAATACAATGGAGTATTGAGTATGTTAATTGAATAAAAAGAATGTTAATGATTTAGGAATTTTATTCATTTACTTACATTTAACAGTTGTATCATTAACTTAATGAACTCCGCATACCTTAAACATATAGCTTTATCATCTGAAATGATATTGTATTAAAAAAATACTAAAACATTATTTTCGATCAATATTTTGGCACATGGGCAAGTATCCAAATATCATTGTTATGTTAGAGACCATACCAATGTAATGTCATAAGTACAATATATTATTTGTACTGCTTGGCACAGTTGTTACCTTTCAATGATCTATTAACCCTTACTTGCCACACTTCTGTAGAATCATATACTTGCCACACAGGGGCTGATTTATGTTGCAGTGACAAAAGAAGCTATGGAATATTTATACTTACCAATTATTTAGGAACTTGTATAGAGTTTACTTTAAAGGATTATGTACATTGTATAACCTAAAATGAAATTTAGATGTACTAAGAAAAGTGCAATATTCAAGGTAAATGGAAAATCATCATATTTTTATTTCTCATTATTATGGGTTAAAATTTTATCAGAGTCTTCTGTTGTACTTGTCACTTGACCTGTATTGATTTCCACTCTTCCAAATTTTCATTTGGTTTATATGTTAACACTAAAATCTAAATACACATGGTAAAAAAACATATTAAGAACCTTATTAACTCTTCTAATTGTACTCAAAATTGCAATATTTGTTCAAAATGCAATCTACTGAATCAGTGTAGTATACTTCTGTGGGGGTGTTGACCATTAGAGTAAATAATTACTTCGATACTAATGTTGGACTAAATAACTCGTATCTTTACGTGCACCAGTTTGATCGAAATGCATTGTGGACTGGGATATGAAGCAGTATAATTGGATCGTGAAGCACTATCAATGGATATATGCTGTAGATATGTTCCAAACAGGTATTATAAACCTGAGCCCCATTGAATTTTTATTATTGTTGTTTATATGAGAATGACACAAGGATGAGCCATAAAAAAAGCAAACTAAAGTAAAAACTTTCCCTTCTCTTTGCACTCACATTGCACTAAGTAATGTTCCTTCCTAGCATATTTTGTAATACTTGAATAAATTTGCAATGACTTTGTACAAGTTACTTTGCCAGTGAAAGACACGTCTATATGTCAGAAAACAGACTGCTTTTCTGAGTGTGTTCTAATACAAATACGACCAAGAAACATGATCGAGATTGCTTTGAGTGGTGAGATTTTTTAAATACCTTAACCTGAAAACACGGAAATGCCCACCCCAACACATATTGCTAAAACGTTACAGCAATATTACTGCAACTTTCGAAATGTCATACCTTCATACCATTGTAGTTTTACAATTTATATTAAACTACTAGAGAGAAGTGTATTTAATTCACCATTCTTGATTTAAATCTTATTGACCATGAAAGGTTTATTTTTTTAGAAATACGAAAATAGATTTGAACTATGACCTAAAACAAGCAAGTGTAGCATTTAATAATAACGTTATCTGTAGTTTCAATAATTGGAAAAAATGTTACTTCAGTCTGTTGCGTAGTTCTGAATCATCCGTATAAAATAAATGAAGAAAAACGGCAGAAATTTCTTAGATTGGATTTCTATCGGAGAGTAAATACATTAGAAATGGCTATATGGTATTAACTAAGAGCTAAATAGCAAAGTACAAAACCAGATACCAAAGACATAATGTAAATGCTTCTAAACTTGATCTATCTAGAGGAGGAAATGAAGTATGTATAAGCTTTTAGTAAAGAGGTTCGTGATGAAATGGTGAAGCAGAAACAAACAAACGCCACTAAACCTGCATAGAAAATTGAAACATTTCACAACATTGAATAGTAGTTTCTTTCTGCAATAAGAATGTGCAAAGCAGAAATAGAAAACAATGGATTTCAGTTGGAGACTAAATCCAATAGAAATCGTGCTATATGACTTGGAACTAAGAGCTAGTTACAAAGTACAAATTCAGGCATCAAAGATCTAATGTAAATGCCTCTTTTTAGAATTTATCCATCTAGAGGAGGAAAAATGAAAAATTGGTGAAACAGGAACAAACAAATGCAACTAAACCTACATGGAAAATTGAATCATACTTCACAATATTCAAGAATAGTTTCTTTCTGCGAGGAGAATACAGACAAACTACAAAGAAAATATAAAATACCACTACAGTCTCATCCCAGTATTACTTTAAACCAAATCCCATTTATCTAACGTTTAAATTCTGTCATGTCATAGCTAAATTAAAAAAGATGATTAGATAAACAGTCGGGCCTTTGAGATTAAGGGCAATTAAAACGTTATCGCTATCTAAAATTATCGCATGTATTGTTTTCATTTAAGGAGTTCAAATTTACGTTACAACTCGACAAAAATGTAATCTTGCCCTATCTCTGACGTTATGTGATCACATACTACATATTTTTTCGATATACTTGGTTTATCCTCTTCTGATTTCATTTGTAAATGCTTGTACGAGTACATAGGTACAGGTTCAAGAGTTATATACATTGCTGTAAATGTATCTACAAAGAGATAAGCAATCAGTATAGGCAAACATCATTTAGTTTATTGAAATTGTAAAAAATCGGAAATTATTCGATCACTTTGAAAGGTACGCCAATAGGTACTTCAAACTGAGACTGGTGAGCTTACAAGTCCTGTATAATTCAATATGTTGTGCTGTGCGAGAAGGACAGTTGACGTAAAAATAATACGTAAGAACCTCAATTTGAGTATAAATTACGATATTAAATTTTCTTCTCGCGTGACTATGCATGAACATGCTACATACAGAAATAAAATATTCACGCCACTAATGATAGATAATGCACTTGATTACTTTATATCCAATTTTCTTGGATGAAATATCGATTTAAACAACTAATACTCTAATATTCAAATATTAGATTTTACTTTTATACATATTTTGTATTATGATGTATTTTGAAACAACATTTTAGATAATTAACTTTTAAATAGTTTTAAATTTTTGAAAAAGTTTACTTTGATTATAAAGTGACATTTATGCATTTGGCATTAAAATTTCTTGTCACTATAACACTGACATTGACTCAGAATTGTATAAACACCATGCATATTTTGTAAAAGTATATAATGAAAGGTGATCATAGGAGTATTAATATGAGAAAGCCAACTGATTGCATATGTTTGTTGAAATCTTACGTCTTTATTTTAAGTGACAACTAAAGAAAATGTAAATTTTCTAGTAATCAAGGTTCTGTGCATAACATCTTGCAGGTAAGAGATAGAAAACTTACTTGTGTTCATAAAATACTCAATGTAAAACCTTGATTTACTTGAAGCTCTTTATAAAAATAATTTTTTTAGTTGTCACTTTTTGTTTATACACATTTCTTTCTCCAGTTTTACTTGGAGAAATAATTAGCATTCAAAATACAATTATTAAATGTGCCATACTTGCCTACATACACCTATTATGAATTCAAGCTTACTACAATATCATTGGCCTTCTGTAAAAACGGTTGTTATTTGCATTGCAGTACATGAAATATGTGTACCTCATGTGTACATATTTTCATAGCATTAATGTATCAAATATTTAATATCCTAGAAAACAAATACTGTTTTCATTGACAATATTTTGAAGTGTGTTCAGATTTATTCTCATAGACCCCATCAACCATTAATTTGTCTTTGAAATAATTATTAAATCTTTATAACTCTTGAACTGTTTTCAGGTGATTTTGAATTTGATCTTCTCGTCATTGGTGGCGGATCAGGGGGTTTGTCTGCCGCTAAAGAAGCTTCAGCTTTAGGTGCTAAAGTAGCAGTGTTGGATTACGTTAGTCCCAGTCCCAGAGGCACGAAATGGGGCTTAGGGGGTACTTGCGTCAACGTGGGGTGCATCCCAAAAAAATTGATGCACACCGCAGCATTGTTAGGAGAGGCTATTCAGGTAGGTGTAATGGATAAAAGTTTTGTTAGAAAACGTTAATTGCAATTATATTTATTGTTTATATCTATTTATATTACAATTACCGTCTCTGTGTTCCCTGAATATAGTTTTGTACTCAGGGGTCAAAAGGGACGGAAATTATATCTCCATTTTACAATAGATGTTTGTTTAGGCTATAAACTTGTGTCTGCTCTAAATGGATACATGGTTTTTCAAAAATTACTATGTTTCAAATTTATCGCAATTATAATATTTGAAATAATTCTATTTTTATTTACTTAGGATGCGAAGAGCTATGGCTGGGAAATTCCTCAAGGAGAACACATTAAGCATAATTGGGAAGCTATGAAAGATGCAGTCCAAGGGCATATCAAGTCTGTCAACTGGGTAACCAGAGTAGAACTTCGAGATAAGTAAGTAAGCAAAAATAACTTTTGACTTGAAACTATACATGCAACAATTCTAGAAAAGTGAATTACATCAATGGTCTGGGTATCTTTAAGGACCCTTACACGGTGCATACTGTCACTAAGCAGGGTGAGAAGACGCTAACTGCTAAATATATTTTAATAGCAGTCGGTGGCAGGCCACGGTATCCGAATATCCCAGGCGCATTGGAATACGGGATTTCCAGTGATGATATTTTCAGCTTACCTACTGCTCCTGGAAAAACTCTAGTTGTTGGAGCTGGATGTATCCTTTTTTTCTTAAAATCATCACAATTAAAGATTACCTTCTGACTTGAAATACATTCAATTTTTTTCTTAATGCACTATCAGATATCGGGTTAGAATGTGCCGGTTTCCTGAATGGGTTAGGCTATGATGCAACTGTGATGGTTCGATCGGTACCTCTCAGAGGATTTGATCAGCAAATGGCTGGCATTATAACCGCAGAAATGGAAGACAAAGGAGTTAAATTTTTACACAAGTAAGCCTAGTTATCTAAATATATACAGTTTAAAGCCACAATTATTTAGCAATTTTTTATGGAATATTTACATTAATTTTGTTAGGTGTGTACCGACGGCAGTGGAGAAGTTAGACGATGGTCAGTTAAAAGCTTCATGGAAAAACGAGAAAGGCGAAGTGTTCTCAGATACCTTTAACACTGTTCTGTTCGCCATTGGAAGGCGTGCCTTGACCAGGGAATTGCATCTCGATAAAGCTGGTGTGAAAACATCTGGTGATGGTGAAAAAATCGATGCCGTGAATGAGCAGACCAATGTACCACACATCTATGCTGTTGGAGATGTTTTATATGTAAGCCTTCCACTTTTTGTTTAGTTTCTTTTTAAAAGTTCTATTTTTCACAGAAACGCCCTGAGTTAACGCCGGTTGCTATCCATGCCGGAAGATTATTAGCACGCAGGTTGTTTGGAAACTCCACCGTTAATATGGATTACAGTAATGTTGCTACTACAGTTTTCACTCCATTGGAATACGGAGCTGTTGGTAAGTCATCATATAAACACAACTTTACAGCTTTCAACTATCTAGATCGAGCAAATTGCTTCATTTCTTAGTATATCACAAAGTTAAAAGAAATTGTTTCTAAATAATCGGGTTTATAAAATTTTGTTTTAATTTTGTATTTTTTTTTCCATATAAATATATAATAAGTTGAATTATTTTACAGGTATTAGTGAAGAAACTGCAGTTGAAGAGCATGGCGCAGATAACATAGAAATCTATCATGGCTACTACAAACCAACCGAGTTCTTCATACCTCAACGCAATATTTCCCACTGCTATCTTAAAGTTGTTGCTCTGCGAGAGGGCGCCCAAAAGGTATTGGGTATGCATTTCATTGGTCCAAATGCTGGTGAAGTCATCCAAGGTTTTGCGGCTGCTATCAAGTAAGCATACTTATTTTCTCTTTATAAGCAAATTTTCATTCATATTAATACAATGAAATTATAACAGGTGCAACTTAACAGTCGAAACTTTAATGGGCACTGTGGGCATTCATCCAACAATTGCCGAAGAATTTACAAAGATCAGCGTCACCAAAAGGTCAGGCAAAGACCCCAATCCAGCTGCATGCTGCAGTTAAATCAAGTTACTTAACACAAATCTTAACACTTGTATTACCAACCCTAAATTTAACACTAATAAGGCATACATAAGATTACAACTTAACAAGGTCATACCATTGATTCGTTTTTGTTATTGACTGTTACGAATACTCCTGCAATATAGCACCAGTGAATCCATTGAAATATTTCCGTAAAAAAGTTTTGCTTTACATGTCACTCTCGAGAAAACTAGAGTTTTTGTATGAGTCGTTGATGATGAAAAATATACTCTAATTTTATAATGCCATTAGTTTTATTTTTCATAAATGAACACCTTAAGGAATACTACACGTTATAAAATAAAATTTGAAAAGGAATATGCAAAGATTTTTTTCAAATTGTCATCATTTAGTTGTAAAATAATCGTTTCATTTTACTTGGTTCCTCGGAACATCCAAACCAGATCTCGGCTGTGGGGAAAGGTGATTTATCTGTAACCATTACCCATTCGTTATCAAATTTCCAAAATAGTTCACCTTTGAAAAAGTATGTAATACCTAAAAAGGAAAATAAGGAGAGGAGTTGAATATTTGTTAATCAATCTTACCGTCTTTCCAGGTAGTTGCAGCATCTAAACTATCTGGCACTCCTCTCCATCGTTCGATGTGACGAGGATAGTCGGAATCCATACTTTTTGTGCCCTCATTATACCTCCAGAATCTTTCATTTTTATAGAAGTAAGTTTTACCTAAAAAATTTTGTTTATTGCTTTTTGACAACCAGTTCTACCTTTTTCTCACCATTTCTTGCCCAGGTTTGTACAGCATCTATGTTTGTCAAATAGTCTGGCAAACCATAATCTGTTAAAGGCCTCGGGCTGTTCGCAGTAAATCTTTGTCCATTGTATACCCAAAAGAATTTACCTAAATTCAAAGTTTGAATGGATAGTATATTACCTACTAAGACTGTTTACCTGCAAATATGGCGATCATACCATCAGGTCGCTCATAAACTGCATCAATTTTTTTAATGTGTTTTGGTAAATCTGGAAACATTTCCCTTATTGACACTGGATAACCTCTTTCGAGCTTTCCTTTATCTTTAAACCTCCAAACAAACTATAAAGAAAAATAGTTTTTATCCATAATGTACAATTTTTACGTATACTTTTGTTGAGTATGTTTTAGACATTACTTGATCTTTGAAGACGAACAGTTCACTTCTCAAAGTTGTAATTGCATCCACAGTTCCGTCGCATATATTAGGGAGACTGGGAGAATTTGTGTCTGGTATATTGTGTTTATCATCATGTTTTTTGTGGACTTCTACTGATTCATCGTCTCCTTTGTAAGTCAATGAAGTTGTACTCCACGGTGGATAAGATTCAGTCGTGGAAGTTGTAAAAGGAGTAGTTCTGGATGAGGTAGGATATTCATCCCATGTACTAAACATGTATAAATAATGACATATTCTTTTAGATTCTAAAGTCAAACTTACGAGGAGTACCATTCGGTGGTCCTTCTAGGATAAGTTACTTCGGTAGTAGACCATCTTTCAACTTCTCTGTTAGAAGGAGTTGCGTAATCTCCTTTCAAAGTTCTTGTAACTGTAGATGTAAAAAGCTAATGAAAATAACCGCATAAAGAATTTATTTTGAAGAATGCTAAAAATATACTCACTGTATAACATGTACATCCCCATAATATCATCATGGCTCAATTGAGGCTCTTGATTACTCTCATATCCCTTATAATAAGGAAACATAACCGCAGTTGGATCAGGAGAATGAGATAAACCTAACGAATGCCCAAGCTCATGCAACGCCACGGTATAAAAATCAGTACCGCTAGTAGCGGAAGGGTTCTGTTTTTTATCAATCCAGATTTCATCGTTATCGAAATGTATATCGCCGCCTAAGTCGGAGGATTCATAAGGAAAGAAAGCATGCGCTAAGGTATTACCTCGACCATCAAATGGATAACTGAAAGAAAGAACAAGAATTATTTCTTATTTTCAGCATGTGTTATTTGTAGTCGCCTCCTATGTATAATCTCATCAATAAAAGCAAACGGAAAATGTTTAAGTTACGTTTGTAACACGATTTGCTACTTGCTGGAGCAAACCTTATTTGTAATTTCACTTACTGATCTCCGTGATAACCAGATCCAAATGCTACTATGATATCAGCATCCGGGTCTGACACTCTTTGGAAAGTTAACCTTCCATATCTACCCCAGGCATCTAGAGCTCTTTGGATGTTTTTCAGAACTGTGTATTCACCTAATTGTGGAGCCCAGTTAGCTACGCTAAAATTAATATTTATAAAACATTTTAAGTAACAGATGGGAGTTATTCGATATTAAGGTTGAAAACTTTGTTTTAGGTATGCTTTCGCTTCCTTAAGTAAATATTTAAATGGTTTAAGGTTTTTATACATCTTAATAACTCATTTAATTGTTTTTTCAAAATGAATTGCGCACATGATGAAGGCACTCTTTTATTGTAATGATCAAATTTATTTTCAATACAACCTTCAACTGTAATATACTTCTTATATGTATACAATGCATGACTTCATAGCTACTTACTAGTATGTAATATTCCTTTTTTCCCAACCACTATTATTTGGACCCAAAACATAACGCTTTTGACGTTTTCGTCTTATGACGTCTGGTACACCACACCTAGGAGCCGTTAGAAGCTGCAAAATTAAGTGAACAGAATTGATATTTAAAGTTCACTATTACAGTAGTACCTTTATTGTGGCGTTATCTATTTTACCAGTTTGCTCTATAGCACCATATTTCTGTACAGTTTTTATTATACCTGCAATACCTTCTTCGGTGTAGAGTGCTTCAGAATTACCATCTCCTTCGTCTAGATACCCGTATTTTTTCATGAAATTTAACTGAAAAAGTAAAGTATAGTAGCTACTTATAAGTAAACGACGGATTTTAGGCAAATACCTTTTGCGTGCCTTTTGGCCTATTTCTATTGTCTTAGGAGACAGGTGCGTCAATTTTTTTAAATGGAAACCATGCTCAGCAGGAAAGGTAAAACAGGTCTTATTGATCATTTAAATATTATTTTTAAGCAAATTAGAGCTCACTAAGCTCTGCCGCGGTGGACTATTTTTAATAAACACACATTGTTACGTCAAATTAAATAGAGATAACTCGAAGTGGACTTATTAAATTAAACGCAAACAATGACACTACTTATAAATCGGTCGATCACACACATATAACCCGGGTAGTAAAATTTTGGATTGTATGCAATACTTACCACTTCACCAGAGGGAACATCAGCGTACTTTGTGGGGGCACAAATACCATCGTAACGTAAGAAAATTACAAAAGTTACAAACAGCCGTATATGGAACATGTTAAAAGAACTCATGAAAATCAAATTTTAACCCAATTAGACGTTTACTGCTTGGCTTTGAATAGAAAGTAGAATATATTGTATAAATTTTTTATGATTTTCAAATCAACCTTCCACAACAACACAATGGGTTCCAATTAAAAAATCACGTTCATAATGGAAGGTTAAGGAGACGCATACTATAACAATCTGGATGCTTCTATAGGTGTACGAGTTCTTTATACTCAGATGATTCATTAAAAAGCCGGTAGCCGATAAAGCCCGTTGAAGAAATACGGGAAACGATTATGACAATTAGGAAACCTTCCCAGAACGTGTTCCGATCGAATCAGAGAAATATTAGCGAAATTTGGAAATAACTGAACATGAAATGTGGAAAGCCCACATACCTGATGATTCATTCGTATTTTTTTTATTGTTAATAATGACCTAAGTAAGCGTAAGATTTATTACCGGGATGACTCGTTTCGCCACATTTTAAACCACGTTTATTTATTTATATTGCATTTATTTACCATTGACAATCGTATATAAATGTTATTTCCCTATTGAATAACACATTCGTTGAATCAAAAAACTGCAATTAAAAGTGAAATAACCAGATATCGAATGTCGCGCCAATAAGACGACACTTCAACTTCAAGGAAATATTCTAAAGGTAAAAAACCGAATTTCGGTGTGAACACGCCTTAAAATTCAAGTCCCTGTTCTCATGAAACATAACAATGAACATAACCTTAACCAAGAGGCTAGAAGTGTTTCGTGATATAAATGTAAGGTTATGTTTATCTTGGAAGCTGTTTTTTAAAATTCCTTGCAGCGAACAAGTTATGAATTCAAAAGGCAAACAGAAGAGTTTGCAGCCACCTTCTGCATCGATTTCTGGTAATATAACCACAAATTCCTGTAAATTTTAATTCATAAATTTACCAATTTAGATGATGACGAGCAGGACTCCGAAGATGAAAGCGAAATGTCGGAAGAGGAAAAGCTGTTGGAATCGTCTTCGTCAGAAAGCGAACAGGAAGTTGAATGCACTCAGTGGGATAACGACTGTAAAGTTATTCCCAAGTCTACTTCATCACTTGTCGGTTGTAAGTACAAACTTATTTACACACAATTTTAACCTTTCAACACTACTACTTGCTGATGTGTAACAATTGAATTTGTAAAGTATGTGATCTGCATTTCTTTGCTTTATGAAAGTAGAAATAAATTAGAGTAAGATAAGAAATCTGTTACATTGTAAAATTGTATAGGTATTTTTAGTTTTAGTACCATCAATGTTTGTTCTTTTCTATTTTGTTCCTATAGTGTATACTTTTTAAGCGCAGATCACTTAATGCCAACCTGTGAGAGATTTATTGAGAGTCCACGAAATAAAAAGAGGAAAATCTCCCCTGAGATAAATTCAGTACTAACCAAACCTGACTTCAAAAGTGCTTTTATACAAAACTGGGAGAAGACCGAGACATTTTTTCGGGATAATGTGGAGCTAGTCGTCAACCCTTTTAAATCATGTATCATAAACAATTTCATTCAGAATGAATCATTCCTCGACTCCCTAAGGAAAGAATTTTATGAACTGGACTGGAATCAAAGAAACATGGACCTTTACGAATTCTTTCAATCCAAGGATCTCAAATATTTGAATATGGAGTGCTTGAAGAGCTTTTTTGAATTCCTAAAGAGGGATGTCATGCAGTGGGTAAGAATTTCTTTTATTAAATGTTAAGGATTTATAACAGCATCTTTGATTGAGGCTATGGTAGTATTAAAATATATTTTATCTTATAGCCCACACTTGGGATTTTAGGAATTTCAATTTCAGGTATCCGAAATAACCAAATTTAATTTGACCCATACCTCGGCAACTTGCAGCATTTATTCTAATACAGACTACCTGTTGGTTCATGACGATCAGAGGGAGGACAGAATGGTAGCGTTTATTTTATATTTGACGGGACCTGAAAATTGGGGTGATAGTAAAGGAGGTGCTCTCCAACTCTTTAATAAAGACGAGAGAGGCCATCCTCAGAAAGTGGTACGAAGCATTTTTCCTGCGAATAATCAATTTGTTTTCTTCCCGGTAACGGATGACTCATATCATCAGGTAAAGTCTTCATATATCGATAAATAAAGTATTTTTTAAATACTCTGAATTATTTCTCATCACACCATTTGTTCACAGTTGAATGTCTGATTGATCTCAATTTTTAGGTTGCTGAAGTAACGTCCTTGGACAGTTGTAGGCTAAGCATAAATGGCTGGTTTCATGTTAAAATCCCACCAGTTTTCAATACGCCAATGTATGAACCATTAAGTGGTTTATTCTCAAAAAAATCTTTAAAAGCTAAAGTTGTAGATATAGATTTAGAATCTTGGATCAGCGATGATTATCTAAATGTGAATACAGCTTTTTATATTCAAAAACAAATAGAAACAAATTCTGAAATATCGCTCAGTAAATTTTTTAAAGAGGAATCATTTTCAGAAATTTTGGAGACTTTGCAGAGTAAAGGTAGATTTATTTTATGCTTATATACAATGATGGCATAAACTATTTTTGTTTTAGATATTTCCTGGAACAAGGTGGGTCCTCCAAACAGATACTGCTACGAAATTATAAACTTAGAAACATTACCTCACATCTTAGAGAGATTCCTGAACTTGTTTCAATCAACACAAATGTTTAGTCTATTACAGAAATATACAGATTTAGAATTGGAGGATAGGAATGCTTCTATGAAGTTCGAACTGCAGAGATGGACACCGGGCTGCTATTCCGTTAGTATAAAATGCATCATATTTAGATTGAGATAATAAAATTTCTTTTGTAGTTATTGACCGAGTATGATTGGCAGGAGAAGAATGAATTGGATTTGATTATGTACTTTGGTTGCTCACAATCATCTGACATTTTAGGTGCCAGGACTCAATATGTCACAGTCGAGGATGAAATTCAAAACGCTCTTATTACATTGGAGCCCGAAAACAACAGTCTTAATATTGTTTACAGAGACTCTGCCAGATTTACCAAGTACTACAGTAAACAGAGTAAGTGCCAATGTTTCTTCACCTTGATTTGTTCTTATTCTGAATAAACAATGGTGTTAAAATAAATTTTAGTTAACTAAAGATATGAATTTCTTTTTCTCGATGAGTATGAAAAAATGCTTCTTATATTTTTATGAAAAGGATTGTAGTATCAGCTTCCTGCTACTCTTTAATAAGTATTGACAATATTTAAATACCTACATTTCATGGCAGCATATTTTTCTTTTACAAATTAACCCATTATCCATGTAGTTTTCACGATTTACTATATTTGCTATATTATTAGTGGAACAACCAACTTACTCAATTATGTTCGCAAAAATGGTTCAGAAATGGAATGATTAATATAATTTTATTGGACTGTAAATGGTTGTCTTATAATAGGTTTGGAATAACTTAACGCCTAACTCTTTTCTTATGGAGTTATTTTTGAAATATCTAATCTGTCGTTTATTTCATCCTTTACCATGTATAAAATATGGTTATAAAAATAACATGTATTTAAACATTCATAACAACGTTAAACACGTAAGTATAATATAGTAATAGAATATTTACAAAGATTAACATGTGTCCTTACAGAAATACAATTTTATTAAAATATTTGACATCTAAATATAATTATCTTATTCAAGAATCAAAAGTATTAGGTTACACAATAACTTTCTGCTTTGATTAATATCATAAATCATGTTCACCTCATGTGTTCCTAAACTATTCACATTTTTTAAATGAGCCATTATCTGTAACACAATGTTTTTATATAACATTTAAACATTTGATTACTCCATTGAACATAATTTACGTATGTATTTCCCTAGCAAACTCCAAATCCTAATTGCATTTCCAAATTAAAATTTTGACCATGCTAGCAGCAGACTATTAATTTCTTACATCAGTCTTAATGATTCCCCTGACCATCACAGCCTGTAAGTATCATCTTCTCCACCTCAGTGCCAATTGTTGACATATTCCGTTTTATATTTATTAGCGGACGTGTGATTAAAATTTGGTAGAAAGTTAACATTTATCGTCACAGGATGCAGAATTACATTGTGCATCGTCGGCATAACTTCCAATATGTCATAGTTTTGTAAAAAAGGCATCAATGTCTTGTAATCGATGGTCAATGGGACATAGTAAGAACCTTTGGCGTGTAAGACGAAGATCGGCACGCTGAAATTGTGTTTCACTTCATGCGTATGAGCTGATGAGGGTTTCATGCTGGGGGAGTAGCGCTGCAGGTCGTTCCTCGGAGGCGGTTCGGTCTTCATTTGGCTATTGGTAGGGGATACCGTGCTATCTGAGGAAGGGAACCTCTGGTGGACATTCTCACCGTCCGATATTCGGGCACATACTTCGCTGCTCGGGGGTGAACTGTGACTGGAACTTAAGGGAAAAATCGTAAATTATAAAGAAAATTGTATGAAACTTGTGAAATGGTGGTAGGGAAATACCAAATATCGGAAGTTATTTTTGGTCAAGATCGCTCTAATTATAAGATATTTTTATAAATTTTTATTTTAAAGGTATAATTCGTATTGACAGGCCGGTGGAATTAAAATTTCTCAAAGTAACGTCAGATTCATAACAAATTCTTTCATTAGGTATGGTTAAAATACTTTTGGTGCAAAACAGCAAGTATTTATTGCATTGCTGGCATATTTTGCAAAATGAAGAGAGATGAAATATTTCAAATTTTTTCACTCGTGTTTAACATTTTTGAGAAATTTGCTTATTCATTTTAGTTGACACTTAATAGGTGTAAATAACATGTGACTTACCTATGATTTTCGTTACTGCTACTAGTTAATGAGTTCCTCCTACCATTTTCCATTTTCTGTCTCTTAACCATTTCCTGCCCACCACCATTAATGTCTTGCGTAAACCTCAACTTTATATTAGTTTTATACTTGTAGGACATACTATTATTGTTTTCTATTTGATTTTTATCACAGTCAGACTCTAAGGACTCAACCATCGGTTCCTGATTCAAACTCCCCATTAGAAACGAACTATTGTTGTTATTTTGTTCCGGTTCCGTTTTGGAAATGGCGCACTCATTCGCGTTGATCTGTTCTTTATGACGGGCCTGCTCATGATTGTTCGGAACAGGAACGATGTGCTCAGTGAAGAAACTCGCGTTTCTGGAGTTGAAGTGGGGAGTTCTAGATATGGACTCGCAGTGCTTCTGGAGATGGTTCAGGAGGCGTACGCAAATCGCCTCGCGGGGGAAATGGCCCTCGATTTCCACCATGAACCTCATCGCTTCCGACATACACTCCTGATAGCCTAACCTACAACATTCAATGGACACGTTCAAAAGAAGTTTTCTTCTATTTCCCTTTTAAAGAGTTCCACAAAATGTTTCTGCTTTGACTCGTTCTCAATAATGTTCAGTTACTACATCGTCTTATAATAAAAAATACACACCGGCATGTCTAACTTCTACACAATTCGAGAAAGCAATACCTAATATTTATCTAAGCAATTCCTATTCATTATCTAATTCCGAAAACCAAAATAGTACCAACAGCAAAGTAGCACCCTAATCAGTAGCACAGTTACAGACCTTTTAAGTATTCGCGTCATTACAATATTTTGCCAAATTTATTTACTGGGAACATTTGCACATATTGAAGCCAATATATAAATGCCATTTTCTATATAACTTTTCATTCTCTTACCATGTAGAGATAACTAAAACGTTTAGTGGATAGAAAATGTAAATGTGCAGATAAGTTCAAAAGGTAATACTCATCTCGATAGAAATAATATTATAAGGTTACTTTCTAGGCCAGTCTCTCAACTGAAAATTTAAAATGTAATTTTATCACGTTTATAACAGAAATCATATCATTTATAAACACAATTTTATTCAGCATTGAACCTAAATGTCAAGCCTCGTTGCGAACAACAAAAAGAGAAAATTAAACAGATATCTAAATTAAATCCAACTTAAGCATGTAAATAAAATGATAAAAATTAAACCTTGAAATTGACAGCAACAACGTGAGTTCACATCTCGTGACTCGAGGTTGATATTTTTTTTGATAAAGAGTCTTAATATAGTAATTCATAGCAATTTCTAGAGCATAAAACTCTACAAACATCACATGTATCAATGACGATAGAGATAATACGGTATATGCTCCTAAATTTAATGAGTGTTAAGTTTCTATCAAGGTGCAGGTTGTGAACTTCCTATCGTTTGTCATTATTGTTGAAAACTATTTGAGTTCCTGAATATAATGCGCAATAACATGACTTTCAATAAACATATTTGAGAACTTATTTAATCACTTAATTTTACATACTGATAAGGATT
The DNA here is from genome assembly GCA_963576515.1 of Cryptocephalus primarius. Classification (NCBI taxonomy): domain Eukaryota; kingdom Metazoa; phylum Arthropoda; class Insecta; order Coleoptera; family Chrysomelidae; genus Cryptocephalus; species Cryptocephalus primarius. The sequence goes on from OY754937.1 coordinate 11,160,499, forward strand.
TTACTTCACAAAAAAATATGTTAAAACGTTTATTGATTTTACTCTTCTCATTCTTAGATATTGAGACTCAAGACATTTACATAAAAATCATCTAACCTACACCACTACTACGATATATGCAAAAACATTCTGAGTAAAGCATTTTTGAAGTGCCATTAAATTTATACTCTAGTAGGATATTACTTTAAAGGTGATTTACCTATAATGTTCCGTAGGATTTCCATGCTCCTGCTGTAAATATTTCATGTGTTTAATTGCCATTTCGATGATTTCGGTCTTTTCGATCCTGCCCCTGCCCTTTTTCAAATATTCTGTGGGGATCAATCGTGACAGATCCGCAAGACAGTTATTCATTCTGTCTCTTCTCCTCTTTTCTATTATTCGATGAGACATTGGATCTTGCTAATAAAAAAATATTTACCTTCAGTCTCTCTTATTTCTACGGGCCAACCCAAAAAGTCTTATGCTAAAACCAGTTACTGTTTAGAAGACTATGAGTTATGCACATACACGAGAGATAACTTATAGTTTTGAAATTTGCTTGTAATGTCCATGCAGAATACCTAGGGTTGAAAATATTGTACCTTTTGAATGTGCCACATTTGGTTAACACAAGTCAGTATTATCAAACAAATGTGTCCAAGTCGTTAAAAATTGCCAAACTACAAATTATTAAAAATGTCAATAGTTTCTATACGAATTTTCTTTGTGTAGACAGGTTTTACTTCAAGTCATAACTTTCAGCTTTAAGCATCAAATTAAGACAAAATAAAACCATTACACAAAATTTACAATAAAAATAATTCATTTTATACATTACTTGTATGAACGACCGTATCGAGTACTCTGACCTCAATGTTTGCTCAATCAGAAAAGACTCGAATAACCACAAATAAACAAATCACAATATATAATTTCACCTAAGTATTTAACAAGGAAATTATTGCGTACTTTACGTTAAACATATATTTTTAATAAATTCAAGGCTCAATTATTACGATTATTGACCATGAAAATTGTAAAATTTACAATAAACGCATTTAATGTCACTAGAAATTTATTTTCATTAAGAGGACGTAAATTATCGTTAAAGTTGTGCCAAGGCATGCATTGAACCTAGTTTACAGTGCCAGGTAATTAAAATTAATGGAGAAATGAACAACAATTCTAAGGATAGTACTGGAGCCGATTCCTAATAGAATGAACAAAATACCTTAGTGAATTAGCCCAGATACTTTCACATTCACGGTTCATCAGCAGTATGTGGCAAAAATTCAAGGGCCAAATACAATCATTTATTAAGTTTGACTTCTGATAAATTTCTTAAGCAACGCAAAAGAATTCATGGACTGTTAAGGATCTACATCAGGAATTTGAAGATTGTTGCTAACTTTAATTGTCACTGAACGTTGATAATGAGATTCCTAAGCAACTGATAGGTTGCAGAAACGACATTTCTGCAAAAGGATGCGCTCAAAATAATAATTGCCACCTAATTTGAAGTTACTGTTGGAAATGGGAGACGCAATAGTTCTGCACAATAGAGGACCAGGTTATTACTGAAATAAATCTTCTGATTTAAATGATATATATAGTCCCAATTGACACATTAGTAAAATATTACAATTTCAGTAAAAAATTGGGCAACAATGAGAACTAGATTTCCTGGTGATTTAAATTTGAGCAGTGTATGTGAAAATTCCGAAGGTTGAAAAACTTTATAGTATTTACCATTTATGTAGTAAAAATATTGTTTCAAAATACTTTTACCTCTTCGAGATAAAGCAATTTTTGATGAAATAAATGCTATTTAAGAAGTATCCTGTACATCCAATATCATTTGAAAATTAAACAATTTATGTAAATGAAGATAAATTGAATGAGGTTACATTAAATAATGTAGCAAAGTTACCTTCTTTTTTCTTATCGGGCTATAAAATGATAAACTGTTCAATTAAAACGGCCATGAATACAATAATCATCACTTTTTAAACGAACTGTTTTTTCAATGGATACGTATGTGAAGTATTGAGCCTTAAACTTATTTCTTAATAACGCTATATGTAATATTAGTAATAATGCAATTACTCACCCTGGCGACTTTGTTTTTTTTATAAGAAGCATAGTCACAATCGTCCTCACTGCAAGTAGCAGTCGAGAAATTTAAATTTCTGAAATTAAAGGGGAAAAGGGGGATAAAGACATTTTAAAATAGTGCTAATAGGCACTTTTAATTGATATAAAAATACATACGTGTCACAACAAGTGTATACTCCTCGTTCATCTTTACGGTTCGTCTCGTCGTGTGAAGAGCAACTGAAAAACAAATTATATATAATTAATAAACTTATTTATCCTAAGATTGACGTAATAATAAAAATAATAATGATGAAATAAGTATTAACGACAGTGAAGCAAAACAAAGTGCGCACAATAAGGCCCACATTGAAGATTGTAAATATATACGTATTTATCCACTTAGTTCATTTGAAATATGTATCCATGCCCTGGTATGATAATAAGCTATTACTAAACTATCTTTTAATAGTAATCGCAATGAATGTGGTCCTAGACCAAACAAAATTATCTTGTAAAACTCTTAAGCAGTATTTTTTACGACGTTTGCTGTTATTCATTTTTCTACATAGAAGGAAGTATTACTGGAAGGTTTTAAAGAAATACTTTAAACATAACTTGTATTTCATTAAAATTAGCACTTTTTGTCCTGATAAAGTCGCGCAATTTCGAAGATTTAAAGTGACTGTGCTTTTACATAAACCTTAGAAAGTTAAAATAAATGAATACTAAAATGTACCTACGCACAGATAACTATTAAAATTGTGTGTGAACATTTCACCTTTTCCATTCGATAAAAACGAAGAATTTCGTATTAGCTGAAATGTTAAAATACCTATAAATAAATAAAAGGAGTCAGGCTTACGGTGAAATTTTTACTTAATGGATTACCTAACGTCGAAGTGTCTCTTTGCATAAATAAACCATCGAACGGCTGCTAAACCATTCTGAATGTATTAAGAGTCGAACGCTTAATACATTTTTTATTCACAAATATTATACAATAACCTCAACTTGACATTTTCGTTGCAACTTATCATAAAGATGTACAAATTTAAAAATTTCTATAGTACAATAGTGTCAATTATCGAACATTCAATTATTAGAACTGACTTAGTGGCAAAAAATCAAATCTCCCTTGGCACTCATATATTTTAGGTAAAACTCGCAACATATCGGTAGGAAAAGGAAAAAAGTAGTACTTCCATTAAATAGCGAAAATGGAATTATTAGCTGAAAGAAAACTAACCCGTATTTCATCTCTAATTTTTATCAACTTAAGATTTCGAAAATTCTTTAGAATGCGATTGCAACTCCGATTTTTTTGAAACTCCGCACGATATTTAATGGAATCGTGCTTTAGGAGTTTGGAAAGTTTTGAGAGTCTAGCTTTCGGAGTTGCGACTGATTATGCAGCAACTTGACATATTTATCCAAATTTCAACCAATCGCAGATTTCTAAAAATTTTAAAAAAGCCAACACAACTTCAATTTCGTTGAAACGTCGCACAATGATTGATGATAACATACTTGAAGTGTTGAAAAAGTTTCAATTTGCTAATTTGGCGATTTTCTGAGTTATTGATGATTATGTGGCAACCTGACCTAACCTTGCAATTTTCACCAATAACATATTTCCAACCATTAATAAAACGTATGTTAACTGTAACGTAATTGAAATTTCACAAGATGCGTAACTGAAATGTGCTTTAGGAGTTTACAGAGTTTCAACTATATAACTAGAGAAGTTTCGGAGCTATGACTGATTATGCGACGACCTAATTCAATTATTTTAAAAACTATAACAACTCAGATTTTGTTGAAGCTTCGCATGATGTTTAATAGAAATGGACTTTAGGAGTACAAGAAGTTTCAACTCCCTAACGTACGGAGTTCCTGCAATAATAAAAAATATGTCAACTACAATTTAGTGAAACTTCACATGACGGGTGTATTTTATTCTAATGTTAGATAAATTGGTAACTTATGGAGCTTAGAAAATTTTAATTCTCGAACTTATAAGAGTTCTGGAGTTGTGACCGGTTTCTTGATAATCTGACAGGTTTAGTAGATTAAGAAAAATTACTGAGATTCTAACCTTTTCTGCCTGAAACTCCCCTAGACTGATTGTACAAATTTAAAGGAATTTAGAATTTTTTGACGCAAAATGCAGTATGAAGTTTCTTAACGGTTTTCACTCGATCTAATCTAAACTTTAACTTGTATAACAGTATAGTGAAGTAAAATTTTAATTGATGTAAGTCGTAAAGTATTTTGTTTCTGATTGGGACCTTATTAGAATCAAAATTTAGGTGAAAAGCAATAATGCAATCGAAAAAGCATTAGTTTAAAATGACGGCTTCTTTGATTAATTATTGATTAATATGTAAAAATAACAAAAATGATTTATTTTAACTACATTAAAACATGCGTCGTAACAGACGTGCACTTTTTTGTTTATAAGTTTTTAAAAAAGGCTACATTTTAGACCTGCTAAATCAAAATTCGTTAATAATTTATTTAAATAATTGCAGAAAAACCATCGAAATTTGAATTTGCAATAAACAGAAAAAAAGCATCAATAATTTCGAAATTGACATTAAAAGTTGTTTTTGCTACCCTCAAGAAACCCTCACAATTAGTTAAAATATTAGTTAATTTAACAAATTAATTAAAAACATTAATTTCTTCATGAGTATTTGTTGAGTATGAGTTATTGTATGTATGTGTATGATATGTAGATAAAGATTTTAATATCAACGATCTCCCAAAAAGGAACTGAAAACTTATAAATTATATTAATATATAACTTATAAATAAAAATTAATATTTTTAATATAGTTAATGCACGCTATTAACAGCGTAATGGCCACAAACGGTTCCTGCAGTAGGGTTTAATAAATCGCCTTATGACTCACATGCTGTAATCGTAATTTTCTTTTCTTCCTATGTTCAGCGCTGTTCCGATGGGGATTATGAAAACGTTTTGTGGTATTTCAACCAGGGGTTGATTCGAACGCAGTTATGACCTCCGTGAATTTTGGAAGTTGCGACATTTTACCGTGGCAAGACGATTTTCGTGCGGTAATTGAAAATCCGAAGGAGTCTGCATCGAGGAACACCGGCGTGAAACGTGCAGGAAAAATCAATTGACGACCGACGTGAAACGTGCAGGAAAGTCAAGGGACGACCGACGTGAAACGTGCAGGAAAAATCAAGAGGCGACTGACGTGAAACGTGCGCGAAAGTCAAGGGACGACCGATGTGAAACGTGCAGGAAAAGAATGGAACAAACGGTGCACATGCGGGCTTTTGTACCGTCGAGATGGAAAAATTGAAAAAAGTCGTAGGATACGACGGAGTCTGTTTGCTGTGGAAGCAAGTGAGATGGAAGACCTTTGGGCAACAGACAAACAACCAATGAAAATGGGCTGAAGAAGACCACCACGAGGTGGGCACATGCGTCCCCTAAGCAGCTACGTATATAGATTTCAAGATTTACTATCACAGGTTAAAGAAGTAATCAAAGGGCCTGATGCCGAAAATATATATTAAAGAGTTTAATGAAGCTGGATGTTTTTGGGCATAAAGGAGCAATTAGTGAAGCGATCTCGTGAAGAGTTGGACTTGATGGCCACGATCAATGAAGATGGGTAATAATAGGAATGCATATCTTGACTGGTGGAACACCTCCCCATTCCGGGAATGGTTGAAGAAAGGTGTGATCAAGCATATTGATACCCAGAAGAGGAAGACCAGTTCCATGGGACCGTTATAAAGAATAGTGGCACCACTAAAATCACACTTGTAATCGACTGTTCAGTGCATGTGACGAATGAGCTCTCCATGAACCAGTGTATAGAAAAGGGGCCCAACATGATCGAAAGGAGTTGGTTTACAGACGTAGACGCGTTGTGTTTGAAAGTAAGCAATAGTGTTGTGTTGTTAGTTGCTATTGTAGAAAACCATCTCACAAAATGCATGAAGATGTGCCAAGAACAGTAGAAACCTTAACGTAATGATACTATAAGGAGATTGTCGAGCAGTTTTTATGTGGACAATTGCGTTTCTGCTGAAAGCCCCCTCAGACGCTTCATAGTTTTCATCAGGAACCGAAATTTGAGTTAAAGAGTGGGGCTGAATTGGCGCTCTGACGAGATGACTTGGTGAATGACACGGTAACCAAGAGGAAACTTCTTGCTATATATTTAATAGCTAAAAATTTTACTATTTGTTTCAGTTATAGTTGACTCGAGTCTATCGTTAGTCCAAATTTTCTTGTGGTTGTTTCTAGAGTAAAACGGCTATTTAGGTGTCTTCAAGTAACGCGAAATGTTCTGTTTAACATAAGCAAGGAGAGTATAAGTATGGAAACTACTTAAGGTTCTCCTGTAAAGAATGGTGCTTTAAGCCAGCTTTTCAATAAAATTGCTCAGAAGGTTCACATCTCAAAGCAACAAAACTTCAAATACATGAAATATGGACAGTATGCTTTTACTTCTAAGAATAGAAATCAACGATTAAGTAATTGGACAAACGACGTGAAATGACTACTCCATAATGACAAAAGTGAAACCGACAAAAAAATTTTTACATTGACACGTTTTTACCTCTTCACACTGTTTTAATAAACTAAACATTTTGTAGTTTGACAATAGAAAGTTGTATTATTTTAACATGCAAAAAATTTGAGCGAAATATTACTGTAACTTACTGGGAATTATTAATTAAAAAAAGTCTTACTCAGTAAAAGGACGTTCCATATTTAAGGATGATCGTCTTGGAAGCAGATGCATTCTAATTAGTTACTCAAAAATTTTGCAAGATTATCGTCTACGACGCACTTTTACCGTCGATGCAAACAAAACAAAAGGCTACAAAATAATTTCGGTTCGACAAAAAAACACACCGATCGAATTTTAATATCACATACGCAACAATAAATAAATTTAAACGTTCGAACCACATAAACAAGTCCATTTACCAAGACAAATCGATATCATAGATACAACACGTTTGAATTAATATTTTATTTATTTTCGTCGGATATCGGGACTTACGAAATGACAGTAATTTATATTGTATCGACGATTGTCGTTTCTTGCACGTGATTTCATTATTCTCCAAGATTCACGTGTTATACCAGAACGTTTTTCGCTGACCTCGAAACACAATTCCGCGGGGATCAGGTTGAAGATCGAATGCATTAATTCGATAATCCATATGTACATATATCTGTTTTGCACGAGGAGTAATGTTTTGCAAGTCAAAAATAAGCTTGGTCGAATGTTTTTAGTAGGCGACGCCTGCATAGATTTACATGTCATGGAAAAACAATCGGCATCGTATTAAAACTGTTTTTTCCACGTTACCCGAACCAACCCCTTTTACGACATACTATAAAACGGGGACGTAAAACAAAAACTTTCGAATTTGCGAATCGATCAGAGGCGAGATTAAAAATGTTTAACCCATTTTCAACCTGACAACGTCGTTTGTTTTCGGATTCTTGGCGAACTATCGACATTGTTTTTAGAATTATTCCAATGTTTTCGAGAAAGGGAAATAAATAGATAGCAGTGGATACGTAATTTCTGTCGACAACAATGAGCTTGCCTAAAATACCGTTTTAGTGACCATATTTTTATCGTTCATGAGGCTAGAGGCTTCCTCAGTTTTTCTCAACAATCTATTGTCATATTTTATACAAAAAATGCACTTTAAGTACTAATCTGGTTAATCTAAATCTGCTAAACTTTGTGCGTATACAGATCTAATAAATGAGCTGCTGAAATGCAGTTTATTTAGTCCCAAATTTTTTGATGAATGACAACTGGCTTCTATTCATAAACCTTCTAAATGTATACTGCTTTAGAACTAAAGTAAGATCATCATACATAACCTTCTCACCAAGCAGAAATAAATGTTTTCTGAATTTTGAAATTCTTCTTTTGAATATAACCGAGAGCTTTAATTCAAATCTAATATGAAGGATAAATAAATTGGATTGAATTATTTTGGTCTTTAGGATAAATTGGTCACCTCATTTAAAAGGTATTTCGATGAGCAGTACATTTAGAGTTGTACTTTAAGTACTTTCTTTTTGGCCTTTAGGATAAATTGGGGATTTAAACTTTAAAAATAATGCCAGATTTATTTCACCTCATTTAAAAGATATTTCGATGAGCAGTACATTTAGAGTTGTACTTTCCATGTATTTAAATACAGAGTTAAATACATAAACTTCATTGATATTTATCATGTATTTAAAATAGATTTTTGTCTAACATGTTTAATAGATACTGTAGTTAAAGTTCAAATACTTTTTTTGGAAACGTTCAGGTCCTTCCAGTTGCTTATTTCATTTACCTTGAAGTGAAATATTCACTAGTTTTCTGATTTTTCATTGGGCACGACTTCGAAACAGAGTTTTCTTTCAAGTGAAGGGGGTTCTAAACCCAATATTTTGTAAAAAAATCCTGGGGCACAGGCAAGCAATGGATAATAACTCTGCTAATTGCTAAGTATTTTAATTAACGAGTGGAACTTTTGAAGTAACATCATACGTTCAAAACAAAATTACCGCCAAGTGTCTATTATGAGCTGGTAGCAATAAAACTAATAATTGATCACCGAAAGCTACTACACATTTTTAACTCTTAACTTAATGTTTGGGTAAGTTAAATATAGTATTACTTTTCTTATTTATTTATGTCTCTGTAAATACACAGTAATTAAATGCATAAGTAGTCTGTAGTCATCTTTTGGAAGTATTATGTATATTTATTTTCATTTAGGTATATTTTGAGTATTTATAATTCGGTCAAAATACGTTTACAATACGTAGAAGTTTGACAAAGTATAATGGAAAATATTTATGGGTGGGTATAGAATAAATTTGCATAAGTTAGTACCTGTATACAATTTGTTATTAACAAATGAAACCTTTTTTTAGTTATTTGCTTATATCTCGATTAATTTAAGTTTTGGCTAATTTTTTTCTGATACAATTTTGAAATTGAGGTAATGTTTATATATAGGTATATAGGTAACAATAATGTTTATACATTTTTTTAATAAAATTAATAACAAATTAGATAATTCATTTAAACAATTTTTTGGTACTTTTATGGATCACTACCAAATATAATTAAATTTTGCAGGTAAAATACATAAACTTACAAACAATTCAATAATGGAATAATAAATTCACACGGAAATAAGTGATCTTCCCTTAATCCGGGAGATACTATTGTTATTATTTCATCATATTTATAGACGTACTTTAGCACGCAACTCAGCAGCGAAAAACAATTTGTTTATGCGCTTAAAAAATGTTTTAGGGAATTTAATTTTTGTTAATATTTCAACACAAGTTTAAAATTGAAATTTCAAGTAATCTGCAGGTTTTTGACTTGCCTAAAAATATTGTTTTATAAAGTTATGAGTGTTATAATTTTTAAACTATTAACTTTTTGTATATGACGGAGCTTTTTTCTTGTTTTGAGCTATATTTTCTAAAAATAAAAATTGGCTGCAAATTCAAAAAATTAAAATTTGATACTTTATTTAAACAATCACATTTAAAACAAATTTTACCACCAAATTCGGTTCTATGGGTCAAAATCTATAAGAAAAATCCTGGTTTGTTAATATTCGTGAAAACTGGACACATGAGAAGATCGACTGCTCTCAGACTACCATGACTATTGCGAAGAAACATATGTTTAAACAATTTACTGTAGCACCCTTGCTTCTATTCGGAGAAAAAATACTTTATTATTAAAATTGTATGAAATTACCCAAGCTTCAGAACTATATAAGAAAAAATTAGAAAAATTAAAATTTACCCAGATCAATTAATTTGTTAATGACAAAACGTATGTAAAACATTTGAGGTACTAACTCCTACTCCTATTCTACTAATTATAGAAACTTATTATGCACTCACTTATAAACATTTTCTGAATTAAGTTAAAACATGATGTTTTTTCGTATTTCGACTGAACTATTAAGTACGTGTACCTGTTAATAGCTTATCTACTTAAGTAACCAAGCAGGTGCTTACCTAACTTAATGTGTACTATTAAATACTGTTTGATTTTTTTAAAACTTATTAAACATCTATTCTTTACTATAAATTTATCCAGCGGAAGGCTTGCTTAATAGTGTAACACTACCGAATTTAAAGGAAAAAAATAATTTACAGATTTAAATACAGGAAAGAGATATTTGTATTTTTAGATAAGTTGTCATGTGAAGTGTTTGAATTACAGTTAAATGTATTTTTTAAAATACTTATACTTGTATTTAAATATAATTTTGAAAGTATTTTCACTGTCACTGTCGCCAAGCGAATAATTTTTACACGTTTGGTAGCGAAAATGTCATTTTTTACTCACTTTAAAAACAGAATATATATTTATCTGGTGTAAAAAATTGCGGTATTAATATTTCCAAAGTAGTAGTCTAATGGGTAAATTAATGAGACTTTTAATTGGATAAGATTATAGTAACTTATCACTTATGCGTAAAATGTCATGACATTTAACGATTTAATTTATATAAACTGTCTTAGAAATATTTTAATTCTTGTTACTCTAGTGCTACATCTCAAAATATTGATTAATGTTATCGACACACTTACAAAATTACCATTGAAAATTATTTGTAATAAATTTAAAAAACACAAAGATAATATTTTTAGGCAACTTTTATCAATAGTATGTGTATACACTGCATATAAATTATTATCTGGAGTGATGTGATACAATCATTATTTAATTCCAAGAAATCATCTTTATAGATTAAAATAATCGCCAGTCTTCAGCTGGATAAGGTTCAAAGACTTGTGGTTGATGGGTCGAACGACAATTTTCCAGGTCACTGATTGTAAGGAAAATGTGCATACGCGATTGAACGGCCGTTTCGCTAACTGATTTGATTCCCCTTGATCACTTCTGACCTAAAATATGTTCAAGGATTTGATGAGAATTTAAGCTATTTTAGGAAAAATGAACATTATTCACAAAATGTAAAAAAACCATATTTACAACACACTCGGTTATGAGTGAAGAGGATGATCGATGTAATTTCGTTCAGATCAAATTTCAAGTGGGTAATTCGCGGAAATCACTTATTTATTTTATACGAAATTTGATGGTGACGCAACGATTTGTTAGTTATGGAAAAATTTTTAAATTCGCCGGAAAATCCCGATAAATTTGGCATATTGTCTTTAAATAGATACCTTACTAATTAATATGATTTATTAGAAGTGCATTTGTCTTATAAACAAAACATTTGATATTTTAAGCCATGAAAAAGTTATTTAAATAAATCAAATATTGAACTAATTGTCACAAAGGCCTTTTTACATTTCTATGGAGGAGGAGGATGCTCCTCCATAGAAGGAGAGGATGCTTCTCTCCATAATGCTGAGGAGATATCATAGATATCAGCATTTACATATATATATATATATATATATATATATATATATATATATATATATATATATACCGGCTGATTAGAAACTTTCATTCGGGTTTAAATTTAGAACTAACGACTATTATAAAAATTGACGAGACACGTCGATTTTTATTTCGAGGGGGAACCATTTTGCGCATATTTTCAACCCTATGGCTTCAACCCTTCAGCCAGGGTGAGTTCCACCCCTAAAATTTATTAAATAGGGAAGAGGGGTCAAGTGACACCCCATTTTAAAGCTTATCAAATTCGGAATTCCACGGTTTTTTGTTTTTTAAATTTGATTCAGTACTTTTCGAGAAAATGAACAATAGGTATTCCTTAGATAAGAAATAAAGTGCTAATTTAGAAGATTTCGAAGTTAATTTATGCTTTGGTGGATTTTAATCGTATTAATTTTTTTGTAAAAAAAAAAAGAAACGAAAAATGAAAAATATGGAAAAATAAAGAGTTATAATATATAGTTATAATTACAATAGTCTATTAACTGAGTAGAATCCAGTTGGATTTTGATGAAAACATAAATTTTAAACACATTATGTTGATCAAAGACAAGGTGTCGGAATCTGGCTTAATAGACTTAAATTTCTGGTGCAGATGGTGATTCCTCTGGTCTTAATACTTTAGAATTAGCTGATGAAAGAGGCCTTGTTCTTTGGAAGCTAGCTTTCTTATGGGAGGTTAAGATATGATGGTTCAATAAAAAACCGTTACGAGACGAGACGGAAGTGAATTTATTATATCAGTTCTCTCTCTCTTCTTTTTCTTTCCCCCCCTTTTTCTTATGTGAGATCACTCAGATCCCGAGAAAAACGGAATATTCTCTATCTCTCTCCCTCTTTTCTTATGTGGAACCACGCGGGAGAGAGGACAAGACGCTCTCCCCTGATGCCCGTTACTCTTTCTGATTTTTCCATATTTTCTTTAAAATTCCCAAGCAATCGACATTGTCCATGTTTTGCGAACACCTGTGTGCCTCGTGGAATAATAATATAATTGTTTATACGGGTGTGTCTCATGTAATAATAATTTTGTTTATAAACACCTTGTTATAAAAGGTGAATAAATTATTGTGATTAGCGTTCCGCTCTTCTAAATTACACAAAACTATGCCTCAATCAAGTAGCGAAGATGATGAATCAATAAAAAAGTAATTGGAACTAAAAGAGACTCAACTATAATTGTAATGATTCGCGATGAAAGATCGAGGTAAATATGTTTACTATTGTTATTATACCGTAAATGATTCTTTCAATTCGTGTATAAAGTGTATATAGTGCATCTAGTTTCACATTTTGTTGTAACAAACCCAAAAATGTTCCCTATTAAGAAAGATAATAAAAATATGCATATTTCTATTCATTATTTTTTAAATTAACTCCTGCTGAGTCAATAACAACATACGGTACAAAAATTGAAGCAGTTTTTTCGAAATAGTTAAATCAACTTGAATATTTCATATTTCAGTTACCATAAACTAATTGTTTCTTTTGCAAAATGTTATGAAATAGAATAAAAATTGTTGAAGTCTTAATAAATTTATGAAATCATTTGTATGGTTTTTGGAATTTTTCTTTTCACTACTGTACATAAATAAAATACTTTTATAAATATATTCAAGGCTATATTGTTTATCTAAAAAATTACCATGCCATGTATGGTGTCTGCATAATTTATTCTCCATAGATATTCAAAGAGGTCCTTAAGAAAGCTAGCTTCCTTTTTCATTGGTCACTCCCGGAGTGCTACACGCCTTTTTTCATTTTTAAAATAAGTTAGTTTTTAAATTTAGTCCTCCCATAAAAAATTTAGACACAGCTTTGATATGACATTATTCTGAACAGAAAATAATAAAAAAAATTACTTCAGAACCACACCTACACAAAATCGCCTTAATGGGTCAGCAATGTCACCTGATTTGATGACAATTAAATGTGAAAGAAGTTACTGACGATTCTGCAGAAAAAGTGTAAAAGGTGTAAAAATGGGTGAAATTTATTTAGCAGTGCTAGAATAATTAGGAAGTTTAAACCTGGAATGCTTAAGCTTAAGTTGCTTAGAAAAATTTAAAAACCCGGAATTTCACTTACCAGGTATTGAACACTATCTAAATAGTTAGGAGCAATAGTTTGACAGGCTTATGTCGCTTCAAAAATGTTAAGGAACGTACCATATTACAGAATATCTCCATCCAAGGGAGTGGAAAGTATAGATGGATTTTATTTTTATCGGTATTCTTCTGAGGTGCCTCTCAAGTGGTTAAAAGCTTTAAACTCTGCGCTGAAATACTTCAGGCTCCAGAGTGGCTCGAAAAAATTTAAAAATAATTGCTAACTTTTTCGGAAATTTCAAAATTTGAATGTCTTTTTAGGTAATTCCAAACCAATTTTAATGATTTGCTTATTAAATTATATTTAGTTGCTGTAAGTAGGTACCAATTTTCTTACAATCCTACATAACACACAACACATTTTTATTACCGGTTTTATGAGAAACAGTTATTTTTGATAAAAAGTTCTGCACGGCCTGAAACCTAGAATGCATGCAAAATGCAATGCAATGAAAAGTTTTGCAATACATCCAGAACGCCCTTTTGGACAATCGATTTTTGTTCTACAATAGAAAATATGATTTCAAACCCAATGCCCCCATTGGCTCCCAGTTTTCATCGCTTTTCATTAAAATTATTTTGAATATTTCCATTAGCCTTGAGGGTTGGACAGACATCGTTTTCATTTAGGTTTGAACTTTATATACTGCACTAGTGTTTTTTGTTGTTTTAAAAGCATTATTTGTGCTAGTTTAGTTCCAAAGTTTCCTTGTTTTGAATATGAAAAAAAATTAAATATTTTAGTTAGACCGTATTTCTCCAATTTGTTTTTGGATGACTGGGGGCGGCACTTTTAAGGTTTGCCTACGACAGCAAAAATACAAGGGCCGATCTAGCTAGTTAGTAACAATTATATTTTAACCTTTAGTACATTACTAACTTTTCGAGATCTTGCAACTTCACACTGATACTCACGCCTTCTATGTATAATTTTTATGTTTTTTTTCCAAAAATAAAATGCCTTGCGTGCAGACCGGTCCACCCCGATCGCCCGGAGCGAAAAGCACGATCGCATTTCGCGTCACTTACGCAAGTACATTGCAAAAGTAATAAACGTGTTGGCGTATCGAATTCGGAACGTGCGATAGCGATCGTCTCGTCGCGAGAACCGCACGAGGCCCAAATACCCGAAATATTTTTCCTGCTTTAATCGAACGTTCACAGGTTGTTCGACGGCGAAATTTCCAACGGAGAGAGAGATAAATCCTCCGCGATTCGCCAAACAGGAGTCACTATTAATAGCCGTAACGTTTTGGAACATAAACGGGTAAATAGGTACTCGCGACAGAAACGTTTTTGATTTACGTCACGCAAACGGAAAATCTATAAAACCGAAACGTATTAAATTTTTTCCGGAAGGATGAGGGAAAGGCGTTCGCGGCGGAGGTGCGTTTCCGTTGCTTACCTTTCGTACTTCACACGTTGTAAGTTCGAATTCTCCTCCCAGTAAGTCGGCGTCATATCCATTTTGGCGGAAAAGTCGGGCGAGCGATACCGGAACTGGCGCGCACAGTTTCGGAAAACCGGTGAAACGGAAGGAAGGGAAATCACCTCTGGATCAGAGCGGGCACCACCACCATCAGAAAGGCGGCCGGGGGTGTAGCGAACCGGAGCCGAATTCCCGCAGGACCGGGCGTACAGATGAGTTATTCTGCCGGGCGAGATTTTTGACAGGTGTTTCCTTTCGGTTCTTCGACGAGCCTGCCGGGCATCCAGTGGGGCACTGCCGATTAGACGATACGCGGCGATCGGCACACACACACACGAACACGCTGGGGTACACGTGAGCTTACGCGATCAGTAACGACGTGCCCCACGCGGGCGCCGTCCTCTTCTCGAGCACGTACGGCGCGCGACGCATTGGCGTCCCGGCGGGGGGCCGCGGATTTCCCCCGAATCCACGAGCTGCACGGATTTCCGTCAGTTCGAGGGAGGCGAAAATCGCTGAAAATAATTCAGGAATTAAAATTTGAAGAAAAATTAACTACCGAAACAAGGTTTTTATAGAAAAACATTTTTCTTATTGAACATTGATTTATAAAATGGCACTTTTTATAGTAGAAGAGGGCTGTATTAGAGTGCTGGGAAAAATAACTTTTACTTTAGGAAACCAGTAGTTTTTGAGAAAAAGAAAGGCTGATCTTTATCTTATTGAACACAAAATTTAGAAAAAAAAACTATATATCACTAGAAAGTATATGAAATAAGTAGTTCGGGAATAGCAATCATACTTTTAGGAAATGTTCCGTTTCCAAGTAATGGCCCTTCGAAAATGCGATTTTACATAAGGGGTTCACACCGTGAAAATTAAACTCACCAAAAAATCACCAATGATCAATAAGAAAGCGTACATAACGATGTGCGTATTCCATTTTCGGCGTTCCTTTTACTTTTAGAGAAAAAATTTATTTTCCAACTAACCTCACTTTTCTCCGAACGGCTATTTCGTCGACCTCTAGTCGATAAGGCAAGTACGAGGGAACCCCAATTGCACTTTCTGCTACATCCGCGGGATGTTTTCTTCATGTGCCGCACTAATTTTCACGCGATATTTCACAATAACATACAATAATTAACAAATCTCTATCGACATGACCATTTTAACCTCAAAACCCAAACTAACCACAAAGACTTAACAGTTGAATGGTAGTGTTTAATCGACCAAACGGAACGCATTTCAACTTACTGCTTTATGCAACATTACGTACTTGGGTTTCATTTGTTTTATAGAAACGTTACAGACTACTTCTTCCTGTGGGAGTCTTTTACAGACTATTTCTGCCTGTGGGAGTCCTGGGCGCACTGTGACGTTAGGTACTTGGGTTTTATTGGTTTTATAGAAACCCTATAAAAATTTCTTTTATATCATTTTTCGATATTATAATTCTCTTAAATTCTATCTAACCACTCATTACGTTTCTCACACTTATACAACATCCGTGACGCGGTCGTGTAGCCACTACCAGATCTCGGCAAAGCACACCTGCATTTAAAATTTCAAAATGGCGAAGGCGCGAAAACCGCGCCGTTTATAATCGTTTTTTCACGTATTTCTCTAGAATTTTTTAGCGAAATTGCTATATCGGCGTAAAGTAGAATAATCTAACTTTATCATTATCGTTTATCCCATGGGAATATCGTACGGGAACATATAAAAATTTCACTTTGAAAACCGCCAAATTTGGCGAGATTTCTCACATTCTATTATTTTTCTCCAAAACTACTGATTTCCTAAACATAACATTGTTTTTCCCAGCACCTCTATACAGTCTTCTTTTAGTACAAAAAGTGCCATTTTCTTATTTTGTGTTCGATAAGAAAAATCTTTACCGTGAAAAATTTCTCCACATTTGCTGGTTCCCAAAGTCAAACTTTTAAATGTTCCCTTACGTTACTCCCACGGGTTAAACGATAATAATAAAGTTCGATTATCCTCCTTTACGCCGATATTCAAACTTCGCGAAAAGAATGTGGAGAAATAAGTGACAAACCGATTATAAACGGCGCGGTTTTCGCGTCTTCGCCATTGCGAAATTTTAAACGCGGGTGTGCTTAGCCGGGAAGTGGTAGTGGCTAAACGACCGTCGAATTCATTCCCGAATTCGGTACTATTGAATTCATCGATTCCTAGTAGAACCCTTCCACTAGGTCTTGGTGCACTAATATATCCATGTTTCCTCTCCCGTAAAAACCTATAAATTGTTGATTCACTAACCCCCGTCATGTTGGAACTATCTCTAACGAAACTTGAAGGTTTTTGATAAACAAGTGCGTCGTGCACATTGAGTATTAAAGCCTTTTCTCTTAGAGAGTATGCTACACTTGTATTGGGCTTAACTGGTGTGAAGTATGAAACCGATGCCATTTTCATAAACACTGCTTATGGCCCAAAAAACAGAGAAGAAGTTGACAATTTCAGTGATGTAATTAGTGAATGAAAGACACTCTTATTACATTGTAGGGGGGATATCAGAATATCTCCAATCATTCGTGCCACGCCAAGTTCATTCATATTTCGGGGCTGTAAGGCGCTAATGTTGCAAAAAATGTTTTTTTATCCTAAAAGATAGAATAAACTATTTAAGAATATTTCAATTGTAAACCTTTTTTTGTCGCGTAAAATACGTTTAATCGGAGCCGCATTAAGTTAAATTTGGATAATTTGTTTATGCATAATTAGCCAAAAACCGCCTAAAATGAACGGTTTTTTTTTAAATGAGTGTATTTAATTCAAAAACAACTTTATTGCATACTGTTTGATCGTAAAAGTAAACTTTTTCAATGACGATCCAGATGAGAGTTCGTAAAACTCGATTGGTTAACTTGTTGCTGAGATATCGTTAATTGTTTATCCCACAATCCAAAATGTCAAATGCAATTACTTTTTTGTTTATTAACTTTTTTGGCCAATTGAAAGTGGGTTCTTGACGAGCTGTGTTTTCCATTTATGATAAAAATTTACAAAGGAAAATTTTAACCCCTTATTTATGGCTTGGAAAAAGGGTGTATTTTTTTATAAACATTTAGACCTACAGCGTTGCTCCATCACACAAGATTTTAACTTATGGGAATCGAAAGCTGGCTTCAAAACAAATTCAAAGATTCGCAGGTGCTTTGGTTATAACCGCTAGGAAACCGATCCAGCGGCATTAAATAGGCAAATACTTATATTTTACAAAGATATCATTTACTTTACCAATTTGCATTAGTTTAATAGAAAATGCGTATTGTGTGAAGCGTATTTTTTCGTGATTTTCGAAGTAAGTAAGTACTTTAAGTACTTACTCTGTATTTACTTAGTATTTACTTTAAGTAAAGTATATTTATGCGACTTTTGTTTGAATATAGGTACCTCGGAATTATTTTAGCGATGATTGAGAACGTAATTTAACTTGCATGATGGATTAAATTTTAGCCTTTAATATAGTATTTCCCTGATTTCCCTCATTACTGAAATATTTCGTTTTTGTAACGTTATAATAATTATAATGCAATGTACAATGTTCTACTTATAATATAGTTCGCACTAAGTTCGCTGAATACCCAACCACTATCGCACTGAATGGAAAATGGGAATAAAATTAGAAAAATTTCATAACATTTCTCGGCGCCTCTGTCAGGAATTTGTGGCTCTCGTGGCGCACACTTTGGCAGCTACCGACTCGTAGTGTGACATCCATTAACACCTTAAAATCAATTCTTCGGTATTTGCATCCTATACATTTAGACCTTAAGCTCTCCAACCTTTCATTTGTAACTCCGCCACTTCTATACGTCGCCCAAAAGCGCTCATAAGATATTTTGGCGAATGTGCGCGCCCTTTTGGGATGTAATGTGGCGAAGGTACCAACCATAGGAATTAACTGTATTTCTTCCCTGTCATTTTTTAAATTTTTACAAGGTAATATTGGTTCCTTCGCATTTATTGAATAATAAATCGTTAATTTTCTGCAGTGTTTAATAAAATTATGAGTTGGAAACACAGCACTAATTAAAGCATCGACATACCTATATTGAGTAAGAAACTTTAATAAATCACATTACAATAGGTCCCTTAATTAATTCATTACGTAACATTTTCGAACAGGAGGTCTCCAAAATTTAATATTCGATCTTTGATCAAATCAATTAACCGGCGTCTATCAAACGGAGGAAGGAGACATGGACGTAAGTCGTAGCGTATTGATCGCGACGCACATGATCCGAAGTAAGCGGGATCACGTTTGGAATAACGTGGGAGACCACGTGACTCTTCCTCACAGTTGCCATTTCAACGTTTCACATCACCATTACAGTTTTCACTTTTACAAGATTTATAGAGGCATTGCAACATCTCAACTTATATAACCGAAACATTTATATAAAAAATAGTCCTTTATAACACGTCCTACGAGCGGTATCTGCACTTTTAGTCATTTCTCATTACGTAAAGACTGAAGAGATATCAATTGTAGAATGCACGTGTGTACACTCGCATGACATTTATTTTCGCAAGTAAAATGTTGGAGTTGCGCTTTTTTCCGACTACACGCATGTTAACACGTACTTGAGAACTCAGGAAATCTCGATTTATTTTAGCGTATCAGTGTGTCGTAGGTTTATACTTAGAAGCCGGCGCGACGTTCA
Organism: Cryptocephalus primarius; assembly: GCA_963576515.1. Classification (NCBI taxonomy): domain Eukaryota; kingdom Metazoa; phylum Arthropoda; class Insecta; order Coleoptera; family Chrysomelidae; genus Cryptocephalus; species Cryptocephalus primarius. Next base: position 11,180,300 of record OY754937.1, read on the forward strand.
ATAAATTAGGCTGAATCTAGTTTACAGAAAAATTTATCTGCATCGAACACTTACTTTTTCGAGCAGATGTAGGATCAATTAAAACTTTTGGCACGACCACAAATTTCTCCACAAAACAAAAAGAAATGTGAAAATTACGCGCTAAGAATATCTAGATGGAAGTGTTCCTAATAATTTGGTAAACAAAACATGGGCGTCCTTGCCAATTCCCATACAGAAATTATTGGTGTAAAAGTATTACATTGTATTAAAAATAAAGCTAAAAAACACACATTAATGAAGTCAGTGATAAAAGAGAACTCGATTTACAGAGTGTCCCTGATGGCTGTACAAAAGGATATCGGAAATATCTCAAACTGTGGTCAAAATATCAGGGTTTAACCCAACTTATGATCTCTACACAAAAGGACATCATTGCGCCGGTTGAGATGAATTTCGGAGTGTTTGTAGAGTAGTGGAGTTGCCTCTAACGCCATCGTACGTCCCGAAAATGTAGCAGAACTTTTCTCGTGGTGAATCGAAAGAAATCGAAGCTTTTATCAAATTCCTGGAAAACCTGGAAGGTTCTTGAAACAGGAGACTACACGTAAGAGCGAGAACAGACACAGGAAGACAGAGCAGGCAGACAGTGGAACTAAGAGAAAACGTGGCGACAAATTATAAACATATAAACAAGTTTCTTCTCTGCATCATCACCAATCATTCTCTTGAGAGTATCAAGTACGCTATGAAATATTTTGGATTATTGTTTCTAACGAAACTGTCACAGATGAAACTGTCACATCTTGCTTAAGATGATAAATATGTACAATTAGAAAAAAATTCGTGCATATTTATTGACGCGTTAAAAAAATGAGAGTTTCTTTAGATGTGATGACCGTCTTTGGTGTATTTACTTACTTAAAAGTAATCACTTTTGGTTTGGTACATTTGGAGAGAGATAAATTAGGTTAAATCATTATATTATGATCTCAAAAGTGCGTGGGATCATTTTATTCAGGCATCACAGGGACACCCTGTATATCTAAATTAGATACTTGAACAGTCTGTAGATATTATTCAAGTAACGACAAATAAATCTGCCACACTGTGTATAATAAGTATGAAAAAGCACAAATGTATGAAAACGTAACAAAAATATGTACAACGGTACACAAAAAAATATTACAAGAATAAAATTTTTATTATTGTTGCATTAAAAATTAAATTAAGATCAGAGAAAATTACTAATACCAATTTTATAAACATAAGCAATCAAATACTTTTTTTTCGGTATAATGATTTCTCCTTCTCTTTGAATGTATTCATATAAGGATGGTTCAAGAAAAGCGGCAACTAAAATATTGACATGATTCCTCATAAAACTGGAAGAATTCTAGGAAACGTAAATCCCGCATAACTTCGAATATCGGTCAAAGCAAGTACCAAGAAATTTTTCCAACTTATAAGTTCCTAGAATTCATCTCAGGCTAGCGCCAGTTGAAATATTTGCTCTCATTTCTTTTAGTGCGTGTTCCTTTTAAACTCACCAGAATTCTAGGAAAACGAATTGAATTTTAATGAAACCAGGTGCCCATAAATTATTTTTACGAGCTTTGAGTTCCCTGAATTTCTTCCAGAGTAGCGCGAATTGGAATATCGGCCTTCCTTTTTGTTTTTTTTTTTAACTTTTACAGCGTCTTAGGTTGTATAGGATTTAAAATATAAATTTGTACGTGTAGCGATCTATTATCCCTCAAATTCAGTAAGAGATCGTAGAATTGTGTTTTTACTTAAATTAATTAATCCTTATAACATAAATTAAAAAAATTAATAGTCGTTCTCTAGTTCCGGGTAAGGGCTATAGTGAAAGTTTTACTTCATTAAATGAAAAAACTTCTTTTCATATCAACTGAAATAATCAATGCTATTTTTAAACCCGTCAAGATTCCAGAATCAGTTATTAGAATGAATAAAATTTCCTATTAAATGCCATAGTTATATATTTCAGAAATCTGCTGAAATTTAAATAGGTTTATCATGTCGCATTGATATGGCCATTGAGGATCGCATAATTCACAACCAGTAAGACGTTTGTTTATACAGTGCGGTTCCTAACCTAGAGTAAATTCGGTAAATCAAAGACAGTTTTTTTTGTTGGAAATATGCTCGGACATGTCGATTAGTTTTTTTAATTGCGGTCTATTTGATGTAAGAAAATGTTATACAGCGTGTACCAAATTTGAGAAACTTGAAAACTTTGATTCAACAATAAAATATTATGTAGAAACATTGTTTTTGCACTAGGTGGCATGTTAGATACTGACACAACGGCGGCCAAACCCATAGAAAAGTCGCCGGTTACAATCTTCATCAGGTACAAATACCCAAAATTATAAAGTGTTATAATTTTAATAACCAACAGTAGAGTATATACTTTCTTGTTTTACCAAAATAAATTAAAGCACAAATGCGAAAACATTGACGAACAAGTTAGTTAGTTACTTTCGAAAAAGTTCAATGTATGATATGCCTTATAAGCAAAAGGAACTTGCCATTCCATTCATTCTTCCACTCCTACTCATTATGAGTTGTTTTCAAACTATACATACATGACATTTAGCTTTATGGAACTTTTTTCATTAAGATGAAAAGTTGTTTACTTATAAAGTAGTGAATTGGCGATTTATTGTCGCGAGTGGACAAACAACACATTTAAAAATAACAGCAAAATTTCTATTACGAATTTTTATTTAGACACTAATATAAGAAGCATCGACAAGTAAATAGTTGCTATCCCTTACAATCCAATTCAGGAACTTCCTCAACTGGTATAATTTTGATCAATTTACCTACATGCTTATCGGTCCCTAATATTTCCATAGTTTTTCAGTTTCAATTAAAAGCGTTCTTTTTGACTGAAATAATTGAGAATGTATCAGAATTATCCCGGTAATAACTGTTCAGATTTAATTCTTCTCTTTTCGAATTAATTGAACCATCGCGGTGGAAAAGAAACATTTTCCAATTTTATTACTATTTAGAAAATTGTCAACCCTTTAACTTTACACCAAGTAACTGCATTTTTTGGCAGGAATTTCGTAATTTCACATTTTCGCTGTTATTTATAAGACCGAACATCCCGAACGTCCATGGCCTAAAACGCCCACAAAAAGCTCTCTTTATATTTTTTATTTTCGGAATGTGCTGGCAAAAACTACAATATGTGAAAAAACACGGCCAAAATAAAATAAATCTTATTTATCGCCACATGAAAATCTCCCGCCGTCGTGAATCAAAACTGCGTATCTGGAATCATAAAAAAGTTATACGTGTTTTTTTAGATGATCCAATAAAGCGATTACCAGCATAAACTGCGACAGTAACTATAAAAGTATCTTTTCAATTCAGGTTCTTCAGGCGTACGGTCGTAAATAAATCTGTCAAAAGTGCAAATGCAATAATTGTAATAAAAAGCAGTAAAACAAAATAAACAAATAGGATACAATTAGCGTTTGATTAGCGCAATAAGACTAGAATGATATGAAATTGTAAAAGGTAACCGTGCAATGTGAAAATTATAAGTAAAAATAACATATAGATCGAAAGCATTAACAGCGGGGCCAACGGTCTATAAATATGGCATTACCGATTCATGATTTCAGCAAACTGAAATCGACAATATGGTATGAACTCAATACCTATACCTAATTATCCCACTGCATTAAAGACTTGCCATGCAAACTTTGTCATCTACCTCTCGGGTCCGTTTCCTACTTAATCGCGAGAGGGTGATCAACTATTCGTTTCCTTTACGAGATCTCCCTTTGGCACCTAAATAAGCGTATCATGGTTCATGGAAGTGATGGAAGCAAGCATCTTAGATTCTTTTTCCTTCATTTGTATCTTTACCAAAAGGTTAGCCTCCGACTTGAACATTTTGATCGACGTTTGGCCAAAACAGCTTTGTTTTTAGCAGACTAGTGATCATGTTGTCAGCTTTTATAGGCCTCCCCAAACTTCTGGACTAGATACCTCCTACTGTGTCATTTGGTGCAACCAAAATGGTGTGTTCCACATGATCACGGACAGCTGTGGTACTCACAGTTCCAACCGAATTTCCTAAAGTCTGGACAGTTGTGAATCTGCTGATAGATACGTTTAAAATACTGTATAACGTGGGTAATACTCGTATATAGCATTTGTTGCTTCATTTTGTGCGGTAGCATCAGATTCGCGCTTGCAGGGTGTGTATATTCTCCAACTTATCCCAAAGGATTCTTCACATGGAATTTACAATACTCTTAAAATGCATAAAACAGCTCATTCGTTGCTGATTTTCTTGTTTCTAATCCTTTGCTAACTATAGGTAGGTAGACTACAAAGCCTTAAACTTCGGTTATGCTATCTTTTAATAATACCGTCAAGTTCTAAGAAGAATAGACACCCTAAAGTCATCACTAAGCAACCGTCAAAGTAATAATCCTAAGATATTTTTAAAGAAGTTGCAAGTTTCTTAATGAATATACATTTGAAATATATAATTCATAACGTTTTTAATGGAGTTCTGATACTTTCAAAGAAGTAGAGGTTTCTAAGAAACTTTTGACAATTCAAATAAACCGGTTACATTTTAAAAGGGGTTGTAATTATCTTCGAGACAACTTGAACTTTAAAATGTAACTGTTGATATGAAGTTAATGAATTTAGAAGTTACTTATGCGAATTACAGTTTGTCGATGATAATTTTAATGACGCTACGTCATCTTACACCAAATCTAAAGCTTCATAAGCAGTTGAAGACTGTCTAAGAGTTTATGGAGGTTGTAATGTTTGAAGTAACTTGTGAAGTTTAAAAAGGAGATATTAAAACAGTGGTTGAGCGACATCTGAAGCCTTTCGTCCTGTCGACTTTAAAAAATTATTCACAATTATTTTTGGGATTTTTCATAGACCACGTTGGTCGTTCGTTGGCCTGGAAAATTCCTAAACTTTTCTCATGGCGGGGACTACAATTACGGGACTGGAGTCATCCGAATAATGGCACGACTATGAGCGCACGTTAATAAATCACGAAAATGTACAGGTGCGATTATAATTCCATTGTCGCTCGTCGGGAGTCATTAGTCCCGCTTTTATTACATGATGGATTTGTCCTTTGGCGTGTGTGCAAGCCTCACGCGTTTACATAAGTTGTTGTCGACACAACGACGGCCTGTTAATATTTACGAAGCGCGATGGGTGAAAACATGTGAGAGAAAAATGGTTTCCGTGACGGCAAACGTGAATGTCTATCGTCCTGCACGTGTTCTCCACCAAGGATAATGATCCAGGTTAAAATTTTATCATACAAGGAACAGTGAAAACGTTCCACAGCGCACACGTTTCCATTCCCCCGAACTGTTCCACAATTATTTCACCGCATTATAATAATTGTGATAATTATCAATTTATCGACCATGAACAATTTCCTTTGAATAATTGTAAGAAAAACACAATAACATACTTATTATATATAAAAAAACCTAATAAAAATACAACATACGTACGTTGTAGTTATGTAGCTACAACATGTACCTGTTGTAGGTACGGAAATTACAATGGACCGATCGCATTTAAAAGTGGCTGGTTGCCCTATACCAAAGCATTGTATTTATTCACGATTCTTGTAACATACCCTCATGTAACTGACCCCAGTCGACCAGGCGAAGCATAAGAAAGCAAAGAAAATGAGGGAACCCGCCCACAAACCATACAAGCTTTTCTCTGCTATGGACGCCTCTTTTATAGTACCATTGCAACTATTAAGATTCAATACTTCTTTCGAAAAATAACTTCGTTTCTTATCTTAGTTTGGCCATATGGAGCTTAAATAATAATCCAGACTTAACAGTAACCTATAACACCTAATGTCGAACCACACCTTCTTTCTTAAAGTTGTTAAGGAGAAAAACAAAAGAATATATCATTTCTACCGAATGCCAGTAAATTGGCCCCGTTATAAACTGTATTATTTCCGTCTTTCTAAAATTATTTCAAACACAATTTTTATTTCTTTTATTACATTGAAGAGGAAAGGTCTTCAATAGATTCCTTAACATTAGAATCTACTGAAAAATACGTTTCTTTGATACATATTCTCGTTTATTTCGCATGTTAGATGTATGTATATTCCAGCATTATCTCCAAAAATGAAAGTCTGGTTGTATTACAAGTTTATTTAAAATACACACTCAATATATACACTATCTGCCCAAATATGCACATTAAAGTTACAATTAATAAAAACGATTTATATACACGAAATTGCTGATAAGATAGAAGGTACAATTACGTATTAATGTCTTTGATTAAAAACTATCCATATCAATCAAAACCCTTTCCTAGAAAAATGAAAAATACTATTAGATAAAACTCAAGGGAAATCTAAATGAAACAAATGATTTTTACCTATTTTGTACTTAGAAGAGTTATAAAAACTAAGACTTGATTTTAAGCATATTTACGTACTAAAGCCTGTAAAGAATGTTTTGATGAACATCATCTACACCAATTTAGCTAATAATATACAACGCTTTCCAATATATACATGGTGTGTGTGTTGGAAAAAAAGTGTTTTGAGGATATCAACAAATTAATCTTCGAATTGCAAAGCAATTACAATTAACTACTTCGATATTACAGAATCATGGTTGAACACATCAGAAGTTTTCATATTACTAAATCAGGACTTGCTAAAATTTTGTTTATATAGAAACGAAAGTGCTTATAACAAACCAGTCGTTAATTTACAATGAAATAAATTCCCGGAACGTTTTGGATTTAATCTCAGATACTAACTCAAGAGAATGAATTTAGTTATAACTTGTAACAAAAGTTAAAATCTTCATAATCCATCCTGAAGGTTGATCTGTTATAACCTTCACTATTAATAACACAAGTCAACAACTTTTAAACTCAAAGACAGGCTTCAAAGTTTTTTGATACGCTAAACATTGTCCGGTTGTCGCTACTATAGCACGATTTGAAGATATTCTAGGTTCAAAGTGCAAAAATGGTAATATTCATATGTCTATAAGATTACAATTCATTTAAAACAAAGACCTAAGTAACCGATTGTAACCAATAAAATCGGAATAAAAACAAAATTAAACATGTACAAAGCCATTTTGAGCCGATCATTATCTGTGGTTCAAAATGCAGGACAATTATGGAGAAATGAACATTCTAAGAAGAGTATCAAGCGTCTCTCAAGTTTGGAGCACAGAACAAATGAAGAAAGATGGGAGAGAACACAAAAGAAAGTAATAATAATCAATGAAACATATCGTAAACAACTTATATGGTTTGGACACTTTATGAGAATGGGCAGGAAGAATACCTAAAAACATATATGAATACCAACTGACAAACGCAAGACGTTGGAAAGGGCAAAGACTTAAATGGTCTCAAGGAATAGAAGAGAGCATGAGCATTTACATATGTAAATATTACATAACTGGAAAACTGCCCGAAAACAATTGACTAAAGAAAAATTCCCCAAACACAACTTATCCAATGTAGGTTGTGCAGGTGAGAACAAAAACTCGATCAAATTCCAGTTTTTAAACCACTAGATCTGCACGTCTAAAAGACAAGAGAGTTCTACCCTTCCTGTAAAAAGATTGTCGACTGACTTCCTTCTTCGGGTACTTGGCCAGTAGTGATTAAAAGAAAAAGGGACCATGATCTGTAGTAGGGTTTTATTTTGATATATCTTTGCACTTTTGGACTAGAATATCTCAAAAGACAGAAACAGACGATTAATGTTCAACTCACCAAAAAACCTTTGGAGTCATCCAGACTTTGGGTACCAAAAAAAACACTGCATTATAGACTTATGAAATAAGACAACAGGTTATTTTTTTTTGATTTCAATAAGAATGTACCAACAAAACAGATTTAATAAATACCGTATTTCATTCCAATGAAACAATTTCGATTAGAGATTTCATATCTTAAAATGTGCATGTGGTATATTTCAACGAATCAACGGATATAACCTTTTTTATTTACCTAACTGTATGGTTGGACTCAACCATCTTTCACATCGATCTGTACATCTAGAAAAAAACCAACTGTCGAATTGTTTTAACTAATCTGGCAACTTACTCTCTGCTGCTCTCTCTTCCGCTCTGGCCTTCATCCTGGTTATAAATGCGGCTCCCTTATTCTTCCTGAAGTTCTCATAGGGATCGTTCAGATTACAACCGACACCCTTGAACTGGTCCTGTCGGTCCCGAACGTCTCCGCCGGATATAGGTGCATCAATGCCCTGCTCCTTAGCGCCCAAGCCGCTGCCGCCCCAGCCCATTTTACGGAGCATCTGGTGACCTTTATTCGATTGATCGAGTTCTTGTACAGTATTTTGTACAAAATTAAGGTTACTAGAACATAAAATCTTTTGAATCCTCATATTTTCCATTAAAAACAAAGCCAGAAAATTGTAAATTCATTAGGCACATTACATATCATATCGATGAAATTAGAAGAATAATTAGATGGTTTTTAAGTTACCATTAAAGCTCCAAGCTATATATTACCCTAACCAAGAAATCATGGGCAAAAATGGAAGTTTTCACTGTGACAAGTTTCATTAACAAGAAACTAAACAGTATTCATCATCGATGCGAAATAAATTTGCATGAATTTTTCGAATCTGAAAACTCTGCTCGCACAACGTGCAAGAAGTAACGCACATGACCAAACCTTCCTGTTTATATTCCAATACATCGAATTTGAACCATATGCATAACTATTTATACCAATCTAACCATCTATTTGTGTTCATTTAATATTATTTATTGGTTGGGTATTTTAAAGCTTAAGCTTTAAAACTATTACCATCTAAAATTTACTTACGCAAAAGTGGCTTGAGGAGGCGAAATAGACCTTCTAACAGGCGACCTGGTCTTAGATCTCGACCTAGACCTCGTCCTTCTTTTCCGAGTCTCCCTGCTCCTATCCCTGGAGTCCCTGCTTTTGAACCTCCTCTTCGGACTCCGCGATCTGCTCCTGCTTCTTGACCTGGACCTTGATCTTGACTTTGATCTACTCCTCGATTTGGACCTAGAACGTCTACTGCTCCTGCTGTGCGCTTGTGTCTGAAGTGGTGGGGTGCGTGATTTACTTCTGTATCTCCTTTTTGGAGGTGGTGGTTCTTTCTCAACCGGCAACTCGACAGGAGATGGACTTCTTGACTTTTGTCTGAGACCTGCTTCGATAAGGTCTTCTTTGTCTTTTTTGGCAATATTCTTCGCCTTGTAATATTCATACAAACCTAACTTTTCCCAACCTTCGCTGTTTTTTACATTTTATAAAAGGTTTACAATATCAGTTATCAACATCAAAATTTGTAAAACGGAAATAAATGGAAAAAACTGCGTTTCACGATAAGGGAACTATGCATTTTTCTCGCATGGCATGTAAGTATTGCTATACATTAGGGTACCACACAATGACTAGACACTACTCCCGAAAATCGTAACTTCCAAAATTCCTTTAAACAAAAGTAGTTTACTCTAGTCAATTTTGATAAGTCAATTATCTTGAATTTTTAATTCATACTTCCCTTACCCGAAAAACTTCAACATAGAAATCATCAGCTAATCAGGTAAAATTGTAAATAACCTATTTTACCTGTCTCTGGGCCTATCGTGGCATGGCAGTGAATAGAATGCGTCAACGGCCGCAAGCAGACGCTCATTAGGTGGAGCAGGAGGAGGCAACCTAATATCTTTAGGATCTAACGGTTTATATGATGTTTCTTCCAACTAAAATAAGCATGCCAATATAACAGTATGGTTCTATTACATAGAATATTTTAAAAAAGGTGGGTGGTGATTTTGCAAAGTTGCAAAATGAATGAAGGGGTTTGTTTTGAAATTATTGTTGGATTTACTATACACTTGATGCCAATGTTTTGACAGGTTAATAGTGCATAATTCCTTTAAGAAAAACACTCATACTTCAAATTATTGGCGATCCTATTAACCATAGAAAAATCGATGAACCGACGGAATAATAAGTACACTTGATCAAGGTAATCCATACAGTTGTTTCAGTGGCGTTGTATAGTTGGTCTGTGAAAACTTTGTGTCAATTGACTTTTGAGACTTTTGTGTATACCTGATATTTGTCTAAGAAAAAAGCGCTATTTTGAATATTGTATATATTATTTATTATTGGTGTCTTAACCTTATCCAAAAAAAGATTTAACAAATACTTGAGCCTACTTTTAGCAATGAACGCTCAAGTAAATCGCTTAAGAAGAATAAAACCTGTGAGAATGTTATCAGAAAACGAAAATATAACAAACATTTTGGAGATTTTAACCCGGAAGTCAACCAGGCAAAACCGGTAAAATTTACTTGAAGTACTTGTATTAAGGAATTATTTATAGAATAATAATGATTATAATAATAACAATGATATTAACATAAACTACACAGTTACAGTTTCCTTTATTGGTTTAATTTTAATTTTAAGCAATTGTTATGTGCCACTGTTTGTTACGTCTATGCACTGACTATTTTCCATAGGGTTATTTACCAACCAAATGAATGTATGACCTTCAAATGACTACTCCGCCGATTCGTAGATCCAACTATCATTGAATTGTCAAAAGTGTATTGAATAAATCCAGCAGTTCTTTTATGCAATCAGAAAACCTAAAATACAACTTTTGAAACAATTGGAGTATTCACAATTTCCAGAATTAACGCCAAACAGTTGTAATATTTTACTTTGCTGACAAAATACCAGACTAAATGAAGAAAGTGTGAATAACTCATTGGTCAAGTGCATTATAAAACATGTCGTTATTACACACATATATTCAAAAATTCAAAATGTTGTATAAAAATCTTAGCCGAGTACAATATCTCTTTTTATGTGCACTAAGACATTACATCGAGATTACCCTTCTGCTCGACCAAAGTTACGTACCTGCTAAGCAATTTATTTGGTTTTGTGAACAAAAATTCACCAAACTTTGAATCCTGGTTATTTAACAAAGAAAATGGGTTCACGATGCCTTGATACAGTATTGCACAGGATAAAATTTGTAACTTTAATAGCACAAAATTATTTTAAAATTCTTGTTTGCCTTTTATCAGTTTGTAGTATACATATTGCAAGTCAATAAACAAAATACACTTATGGTAATTACAAATCTTATTCAGCAATTATTCTAATAAAGAATAAACTAAAAATATAGGAAATATTTCAATAAAAATAAATTAAACAAATACACACACCTATTTGACACAAATTAACGAGATTATTTCCATAACATTTCCTGAAATAGACATACCTTAACGAGAGGAACCATAAGTCCAGCGGGTAAATCATAATACGGAGCAGTAGGCATCAACTCCTCCAAGAGAGGGTCCGGTTTTTGTGAAAAACCTGGCGGTGGCTTAGAAAAATCTGGGAACATTCCTGGAGGTGGAAAGTATCCCGGTGGAGGTTGCGTAAACTGAATGCTGTCTATCCCATTTGATGTTTGAGCAATCGGTGGTGGTTGTTGAGTTAGATCAGGCGTAGAAGGAAAAACAGGAACATTATTCAGCTGCGTCTGTTGACTTATAATTGGAGGTGGAATAGAAGTATTCATCGGCAGAAAATTATCCCCAGGATTTGGAGGATTTATATATTGAGACTGATTCTGGCTCTGGTTTGTATTTATTCCTTGACTTAAATTTTGTATGGTTTGTTGAAGACTAGCTTGGATGGTTTCCAATGGAATTATACTGGAGGTATTTGTAACAGTAATGTTTTGTGCTTGTTGCTGCTGTTGCTGTTGTTGCTCTAGTGTTTGCTTCTGCTGTTGCAGGTCCATAATCTGTTGCATGGCATGGCAAACGAAAGCTTGATGTTGAGCTTGATAACCATCGAAGGTCACTTTGGTCTGTTGGGCCAAATTTGCCACTTCAGTGGCATATTTCGCCATTTGATCCGACTGGTACTGTTGATAACTCTGCAGGGGAGTTCTTAATTTTTGGAGAATATCTATATGCAAATAGTTTGTTTTTGATTCCCACAACTTTAACAACTTCTCCAACTTTAAACGCTGTTCATCAGTTGCTGCTATGCTAGCATTACAAAACATTGGAACTACAACATGTTCTAAAGCTTCCTTTAACTCACTGGCATTTTTTCGTGCACTGAAATTAAATTAAGTTAATAATTATGGAGAAATTTAATATTATGAAATAATAGTACCTATGATGAAGAAGATCATTTACTAAGTATATGACATGGAGTTTTGGAGAAAAGGTACTAGACTGTAACACCCTGCAAATATAAATAAGTTTACATAACAGAATAAAAAAAATAGTAACAAAAACCACAAACAATTAAAGTTATTTAAGTGGATTCTAGGCACGTTTAGTTGACATGGATTTCCACGAAAAATCTCACCATACAATGGAGAATGTATTTATTGAATTATAGTCCCAATTTGGTAAAAAATGAATTTTTGATCAAAAGTATATACTTACTTGTACAGCAGGTACTCAACAATACAAAATGACTTTCGTTGGTCTGTAGCATGTTGTAAAAACCATGACTTTCCATTACTTATACTATCTTTTGTACAACTATCAATAATTGGCTGTAAAATATTGTGAATTTCCTGCAGAGTGATACCACACTCATCAGCTTGCCTTTGTAAATCAGCAAGTTCACATTTAGCCACACTTTGTTCCACTTGTGCTTGCTGCTGTTGCAAGAGGACAGTATGTTGGGCTGACAGGTTCTGCTCACTCTGTTTAATTTGCTCCCGTAATGCATCCTGTTGTTTGTTAATTTGTTCAATTTCAGCACTTTGTGGCATGTTAGGAGGTGGTGAATTCCAGTTACTGTTTTGATCTGTTACGGGAGTGCTAGCAGCTTGTTGTTGCTGTTTAAAAACTACAATTTGTAAACGGAATTGAATTGTCTACATTGAATTATCAGTAATTAGAGTTTTCAAGTCTACTTGAGGTTATATTTGGTCGATTGCTTGATAACAATTACTTGTATTCTGGTGCAACAAAGTACATCATAGAATTTAGCTTCAAAATAGTTTTTAACTCAAAATTGCTTTTCCAAAAAGACAATGGCTCTTTTTGAAGTTTTATATATTACTTATGAAACAAAATAAGTTTGGTAAGAATTGACATGGGATATGTACCACAGTCGACAATTTGGACAAATTCTTTTACAACTACAATACCAATAAATAAACATTCTGATACTTACTAGCTTGTTCAGCAGTAACTTTGTATTGATAATAGTTGAAATATTCACCCCCGTATAAGAATTGAAACTTTGGATTACCCTTTTGTTTGTTTTTGGTCATTTGTTCAAACTCTGGACCATTTCGTGCGACGAATTGAGCCAGTTTGTCGATAATATTTCTTAATTCTGTATCTGCAGCAAACATAACCTTTATAAGTGAATACACTCATACCAGAACAAAATGAGTCGTAACGAACCTTGTGGTGGTTGGGTCAGCTCCATGTTATATCTCTGTTAAAGACATAGCTGAAACAAATGTGAACACGACATTAGTTGTGGTTTAACTTTTTAAAAACGAAATAAAACAGACAACATGTCTGGCATCAAGAAAACGACCACAGAACATAAATATTCTGTATACAGGACTCACAAAACATCAACGAAAATGCACAAATTTCTTTATAGTTTTGTTAGGGCTAGTACGTTATTTCAATGGCAGTAATCTTAACAAAAGTATTATTTTGATTGATGATGACATAATTAAACTTTTGCAATTCATTGCTTTAAAATAGCTTGGAGTAATGTCAGATAATTGAACAGACGTGTTTCGTGGTACTGCCACTGGTTAATTTTTATTTTCCTTAGATGTTTTGAGAATGGAACACTTTTCAACTCTTCTTTTTATTATTTTAAGTGCAGTGTTGGTGAATTAATTTTAAAATATAAATAATGACTTAATAGGTAAAAGAAAGGCAGACCAAATTAACATGAATTTTGCAGTTATAGTCTTCAAGCAAATCATTATTGATTTAATGATTGTAGCCTGCATTCAAGGTAAGGAATTACTAAAATTTCCTTGTAATTGTGTATCCTCTTGTATTTTACAGCTTCGATTCATAAAAATTTAAAATATTTTGAAACTATACATGCTGATGAGCTAAATCACAAGATTGTCAAAAGGGGTGCCAAGGAGAGCTCCCATCCCTTCAATCGAATAAACGAAGTAAATTTTAGGACTCATGGTAGAGATTTTAGGCTTATTGTATCTCCAAAGACTGATATATTGCACAAAAATTTTAAAGCTTATGCTGTAGATGGTGATGGCAAAGAAACAACGGTTCATATAAGTAATCTCTTTCTTCTATTTTTGAAACACTACGTTTATAATATTTTGATTTATAGATAATGATGATTTTTATAAGGGCCGCGTATTCGGTGAGGTAGACTCACACGTCAGTCTACATTTGGAAGATGGAATTATGACTGGAAGTATACACTTACCAGATGAAACTTTTCACATTGAGGTATTTCCTATTTCACTTACATAACATTAGACTAACACTGTTATTTTAGCCCTCCTGGCGGCATATATCAGATTTTGGTAATCGAACGATGATAACATATAAGCAATCAGACATTAAGTTCAGTTGGGATCAGCAAAACTTAGCAGGAAATGGAACCAGGCCCAAAATCTGTGGTTATGTTAAAGAAGGAGCTGAACTAGAAAGAGATGATGAATTTGAGGAAGAAGAGACAGAAACTAACAAGTGGACAATTGATTCACACCGAAACAAAAGGCAAATCGATCAATACGAGTATACCCCAACTAAAACTAGGTGCCCTCTTCTACTTGTTGCTGATTATCGGTTTTTTCAGGAGATGGGCGCTAGTAATACGAAAACGACAATCAACTATTTAGTAAGTCTGATTTATTTTGGTAATATCATATTGTATACTATTTCATATATTTACAACATCAAAAATCCGTTATTAAATTATAATAAAATGGACTTATTCTTCGAATTTTTATTTAGGTATTACAGAGTCATAAAAGTCATAGAAGTTTATTTATTTATGTCCAACAGTTGATTTTATTCCTTTGTAACTGTGAAAAGAAATTTTGTTTCAATTTCTTTTTAGATCAGCTTAATTGATCGTGTACATAAAATTTACAATGATACCAGCTGGCAGGACCGTCAAGAAGTGGATGGTTTCAAAGGTATGGGATTTGTTATTAAGAAGATTGTAGTTCACAGTGATCCCACGAGGATAAAATCAGGAGAGGCGCATTACAACATGGTGAGAGAGAAATGGGATGTTCGAAATTTATTAGAAGTAAGTTAAATAATTGAGATTATATTATTAGTTAATTTTTATGTTGGGAAGTACATATATTTGATGTCTTTAAAGCTAAAACTTAAAGTTCACTTGAGAATTAAACTACCTTTTATTTAAGAAAAAGTTTTTGAATTTAGTTTTTGAAACATGAAACATTATTCACCAGCTGCTGAAAAATTTTAAAACGGTTTTGTTACTTTTACTCAACTAAGGAACTGTTGTTGATTAAGATTGACGCATTTAGCCTCTGTATTGACATCTAACTTTGAAGAATTCAAACTTGTCATTGCTACTGAAACCACTGTACCTTATTAATATTGTTTTATTTTCTTTTATTCTCATTTTACTAACAGTTATGCTTGTTTATATGTTAATTTTAAGTTTTTTCTTTTACTTCTGTAGATATTTTCGAGAGCTCCCCAAAATGGTGATTTTTGTTTATCGCACTTATTTACCCATCAGACGTTTAGATCAGGCAAATCGGTAGTCCTAGGTTTGGCTTATATAGCATCACCCCGGCTGAACACTAGAGGAGGAATCTGTAGCAATGGTTTATATATATTTTTATATATTATTACTGGTGGTGGAGTGGAGGTCCTATGTTCCTTGTTGTCACTCTGAATTCATGAAAACTTATAATGATTTGGAATGCTATGTTTTTCATGTATTCTACAAAATCTAATCAGTTTAACGTTTCTCTTTGCTATCGCTGCGGATAGGTCTTCAGCAGGGAATATACCCACAAAGATTTCTGCTTGGCCCATCTTTTTACTGATCTTAAATTCGAAGGGGGCATTTTGGGTCTTGCTTATGTCGGCTCTCCGAGACGTAATTCTGTTGGGGGCATCTGCACCCCAGGTATTTATAAAACTGCTTTGTTGGTGGATGTTGCTACATATGCTTTGTATAATTTTAACTTGTTTGAATTATATGTCTAACACGCTTTAATGGGTGATTATTGTGAATTTTATGATTATCCTAAGTGGTGATACTTATGTTGTTATTATTAATTGTAATAATAGTAAATAATTATCAGATACGTTTGATAAGTAATCTTCAAATTTGTGGGAATTTTTATATATAACAAGTATTACAGACAAAACACTTTAAATGTACATTAAACATATAAAATAGTTATGTTAAATAGCAAACACGGTATATATAAAGTTCTATATGGACTTTACTATTTGAGATAACCAAGACATGATATAATACAAAAGAACTCTTCAAAAAGAAGACTCTACTATAATTTTGTCGATAATCTTAAAATTTTATAATAGTAGAGGCTAGTAGTTGTCGATTAACTAACTTAAAATTCATGATGATTATCCGTTCATTGCACTTAGTAGATATTTTATTCCTCCCAAACGGAAGCATAACATTTTGATAAGTTCATAACTCTTTTTTCTGTAGAATATTTCAAGAATGGGTATACTTTGTATTTAAATTCTGGCTTGAGCTCGAGCCGTAATCACTATGGCCAACGAGTAATCACACGCGAAGCAGACCTAGTGACAGCTCATGAGTTCGGACACAACTGGGGATCAGAGCATGACCCCGATATTCCAGAGTGTTCACCTAGCGCTAGTCAAGGAGGATCCTATCTCATGTATACTTATAGCGTTAGTGGATATGACGTCAACAATAAGGTATAACAAATTGAATCATATTATTCCATGACAACTTATGAAATCGATCAGCTAGTAATGGAGAAATTGCAAAATATATTAACATTTTCTTAGAGATTTTCACCATGCAGTTTAAGATCAATAAGAAAAGTGTTACAAGCGAAATCTGGTCGTTGCTTCTCAGAACCAGAAGAAAGCTTCTGTGGTAATTTGAGAGTTGAAGGAGAGGAAGAATGTGACGCTGGTTTACTGGGTACTGAAGATAATGATGCTTGTTGTGATAAAGATTGCAAGTTGAGACCAAAAGCAACTTGCAGGTATATTGTCATAAATTTTTTGGCACACATCTGCATCCTATTTTATTTTTTTAGTGATAAAAACTCGCCCTGTTGTCAAAACTGCCAATACATGCACAAAGGCATTAAATGTAGAGAAGCACAATATGCTACATGTGAACAAGAATCTCGTTGTACTGGTACTCAAGCCGATTGCCCAAAAAGTCCCCCAATGGCTGACGGGACTGACTGCCAAGAAAGAGGAAAGTGTAAAATTGGAAAATGTATTCCGTTTTGTGAAACACAAGGCATGCAGAGTTGCATGTGTGATATAAGTAAGTATCCTTGATGGTAAAAACTAATGTTGAGTAGTAACTTGTCAAAAAGTAATGAAAGTTACAAGTTGAGCTGGTTTATTTGTAAGTCTGATGGAACTTCGTTACTATTTCATTGCAGTAACTTGTAACTTCATAAAGTTGATTTTGCGGGTATAACCTATAACTTCCAATGTAAAAAAGATATGTTTCTTTTTACTTATTTTTTCCGAAGGCAAAAGGCAAAATTGGCTATATTGAATTCATACGAGTGCAGACATGCAGACGTAAAAATTATTAAGCTGCAGTACGCATTTCATCCCCAAAACTGAAATAATAACACAATTTGTATATAATGTGTACTGCCAAAATTAATTTTGTGGGTCTCTCATATCCAAGAAAAAATGGCTACTGTCACTCAAGTCCCATTGAAATTTCTTGATACGAAATTCTTTGAATTGGCAAAATTTGACAGAATTTGTAGCTGTGTTGTAGCTCTAACATGGTATACATGATATTTTTAAAAACCACCTCTTTTTTATGAAAATCATCCCCCAAATTCCAAGTATTTTGATGGATTAGATTAACAAAATATTAACTTCTAATTATTCTGTTTCCATTAATTAATGGAAAGTATGATTATAAATTTTAGGCCACTTTTGGAGTGACATTAGCAAAAAAGGAGTGGTTTTTGAAAAGTACACTGTACTCCATATTAGAGCTACGAAATAGCTATAAATTCTGCCACTTCAGTGATTTCTAATAACTTAATAGATGAACACGTAAGAACATGTGCATGTCGGGGGACTCGTGACAGTACGTTTGAATGAACTCAAATACATTTATACTTTAGTTACTTTGCTCATTAAACGTGTAAAATGTAAATGATGTATAATGTAATAGTACCATCTAATTTGGTCACATTCTTTTTAATTGTTATCTAATTCGCATACAAAACTAAAAGTTTTTGTAATTTACTCAACACTGGTAGAATCTTCTTCCAAAAAACTTTTAATCGCCACATCAATCATAGCTTTATAATTATTTTCTTGGGATTGTTAACTCGAAATTGAATTGATCAGTTTAAATACAGAGAATTTAACCTTTGACACTAAACTTTACACATTTTAGTTGAAAATGCATGTAAGAGATGCTGCAGATCAAATATCAACGAAACATGTTCACCTGTAGAGTCAGCAGACATTTTAGCAGATGGCACACCTTGCATCCAAGGGTTCTGCAATAATGTAAGTATTAAACTATGACCTTATAGGAAATGGCTACTTTTTTGTAATTTTCAAGGGACATTGTGAAAAGACAGTCCAGGATGTCGTTGAACGTTTCTGGGATATCATAGAAGACATCAACATAAACAAAGTACTTCTTTTCTTACGGGATAATATTGTAGGAACTGTAGTACTAGTCACTGCTCTGTTATGGATTCCAGCTAGTTGTGTTATAAGTTACATTGACAGGAAGAGAAGACGCGAGGAAGTAGAGAGGTGGGAATGGCGGAATAAAAATGACTTAATTCATGGGTCCGATAACATTAGACGAATCATTCACATTAAAGTACCTAACAGAAGAAATGTGACTCAATTATCGAGCAGAAATATTCCAGAGTAGTTCAGTTTTTTCTCTTATCGCTACATATATACCTGCATTTCCTCTTCCGAATTTCCAGCTGATTTGATAACTAGTTAATAAGACTAAAAATGTAATATTGATATAAAACGTTATTTAAGAAATTAATTTTCAATTTGTGATTACCAATTGAATTTGTTGAAATTTTATTTGTATTACACATCCAATGTACTTTCTGTCCAAACGTCTAAACGTGATATTTTTGTTGTACTTATGAATAATTTATTTTTGTTTTGTTATTTAAATGTTGTGCTTGTTATAGTGCCATAGTCATATTTCTCTGTTTTTTATTGTGAATAAGTGTTTTCACTTTGTTGGTAAGCGCAAAAAATGTTCTTTATAGAGTGTTTTCTAATGAAATAATATTCCGATTACTTTTAAGAGAATAACAATTAAACGATAAGGCGAAAGAAGATAAATATTAAAATCGAAGATACTGGAACAGTTTAGAACATACATTTTAAGATGTGGATTATTAATTTTGGTTTTTAGTTAAACTGAAAACTTAAATCTCAAGCATTTATAGAGAAAGTTATTTGCGATTCCACAAAAAGCAGAAGACACTTATCAGTTACGATGATGACCATGTTGCAGCAAAAGTATTGAATTGTATTTAATTGAAGAAAATAAAACCGTCTGAAGTAGATTTTAAACTAGTATTTATAATACAGCATGTTGTACTAGTATGGTTAATTAGAAGTATAATATATCTATGGTTAAGGCTAATTAATTTGTTACATAAAAGAATCTTTCAGCCGTGTTTATATTTTTGACTAAATTGTGGTAGTAACAGTAGAAATTTTGTGGCTAACTGGATTTTAGGAGTTATACATTCATTATAGAGTTAAATTATGGTTCGGTAAATATGGATTCATGTTCCAGAGTAGTCCATCTCACATTAATTGAAGTGCAGCTTAAAAGTTATTTTCCAAGTCATAGAGAGTATGAAGTTGGTATTTTCAACAAATTTACCTTATGACTAATTGTTGTTAATCAATGTTTGGTATTGCAACATAAATTATTGATTTGTAGAGTTTGGGAGCCGTAACAAAATACCCAACAAAAATTTGTCATTATGAGTTATGCATTTCTTAATTTGAAATTTGAGTGTTCTTTGCTTAGGACAGCCAGATTTGCATATGAATGTTTGATCAGACTTGATAATGACGGAGAAAGCCCTATACGAGCCCATTAGGAAACTCCACTGGAATTGTAAAGACCGCAACTGCCAATGCAGGTAACCTTTCCCGTCCCATGTCAAAATTCGAGTTCTGTTGTAAGAAGAGGACGCTGCTTGGGTTACACGGTTTAAATACACACGTTTTATTACAAGTTCGATATTTAAGCAGTAAATATCGATTCGTTCTAATTTAAATTAGATTATGAGTGCTGAAGTGGAAGCTAACTTAAAAAGCTTATCGTCCCCCCATAAAATCGGCGAAAAACCAACGAACACCGTCGATAACAGGTCGTGCTCCAAGCCGAAGACAAGGGTAGGTGGAAACTTTCCCCTATTTTTTATTATAAAAAATTTGCTTTGCAGAGTAAGCACTTCGAGTAGTTTTGCTGCGTGCTGAAAATTTTTGGTATTTTTTTTTTAAATTAGTTGCTGTAGTGAAGTTTGAACAGCTATTGAGCTTTTAGTTATTTCACCCCTAAAACGTACCTTTTAGGTTATTGTTTTTTCATAATGATAATCTAAAAATTAGGTAGTTATATTTGTAAGACTGAAAAAGACGTTAAATCTCAACCATCAAACTATACCCTATCCTTTTTGAATTTTGTAAAAGCCCTTGTTTTATTACATTTAAAAGATTTTATATGTGCCTTTATAAATATTTCCATAGTGAAATTAAACACTTCACAATGGGAAAGGCCCCATAGTAAGGGTTTCAATGGTAAAACAAGGGTTTTTTGAGTCTTCCGGAGCCCAGACTAACCCTTGCATTGTCTCGACTTAAATTTCTTCTTATTAATTATTATTTTTTCAATAAAAGACCAAAATAGTGATGTCAAACATTTTACTATTGTCTTACCTTCTTATGTATGTAGAGTGCAATGAGGCAACAAAATTATGTTCGAAAAATCGCCATATCTGATTTGTTTAAATCTTTAAATTGTGACTGAGCCAAAGCCGCCCAAACATTGTTGAGAAGCCTATTTACTCTAGAATATAATAGTTATTAATTATAATATAACTGTAGAATATTATGAATTCATCATTTTATTAAAAATATAGTTATTTCCGGCAAGCGGAATTTTTTATTCGGAGTGTTTCAAATTCAACAAGATTTTCAAGAACTTTGTTGACGAAAGTGTCAACTAAACTTTGAGATGTTAGAAAGTCACATTTACGACTCAGAACATAGTAAACTATTCTGTTATTGAATAGTGCAGTTATGCCAAGATTTATTTCGTTGCTAATTGAAACCCGTTAGGATTTCTAAACTGGATTTTGTAACATTATTTTGTATTTTTCTTTTTTGCATTGGGTACATGTTTAATTACAATTAAGTAATATCCGTACTTTTCAGGAAACTAAAAAGCCTAGAACTAATTAGATAAAGAACTTTTTAATTGAACTACTGATAGGTTTTTTGTAATATCCTTTTAACACATCTGGATTTTGTAATAATAATAATAGTGTGTTTCACGATTCCCATATTTTTCTCAGGTTTCGTTGAGTTTTTAAATTTGTTTCCCATCGGTTAATCCAGATAGTTCCCAGCTGTTTCCGTTAATTGAATTTACCGTATACTTCGTTTCCCCCAATTCTAAATTACATAACTACCGCCACAAAAGCGGTTCCGCTCGAAAAAATCCATTATGAATTATTCGCATATTTCACGTGCTAATTGCCCGACTGTAATGTCGGTATACGCGTGTAAACTCTGTAAAAAAATAAAGCGCAGGCTAAAATTGAATTTTATCCTCGGAGAAGAAAATTTGCCGCTTTCGCAATGAACAGCTCACGTTCACTGTGGATGTGTTATGCTGTAGTATCCGATCCGCTTCTAATTTGAATTTGTTACGAAGCGTGATCTGTTAAAAATTCATAGCTTTTGTTAAAACGGTGATTAACCAGAAAGGAGCCGTAGATTTGATTGCTTTTGTTGTTAATTTTCACGGTTGGATTTGGCTCTTGTTTTGTGTTGATTCGGAAAAGTTTAGCAATCGGGATTACTTCAGGAATTTCTCTTTTTTCCCCCCAAAAATAGAAAAAAGTAATGGCGTACTATGAAATTTAAATTTGTATGTATCCTACCAATTTTTACTTCATTAGTTTGTTGGAAGAGAACAAAGTCATCGTTCTTTGACTCTGTTCAAATGTGATTCCAGTAACTACACATTGGCTCACTGATATACAAGGTGTTCCTATAGTAAGCGGCTAAAATTTGAAAGGTGATAGTAAAAGGCAAAAGTATATTATAGTGTGGTTGATTGAATGTATGTGGTGATAGGGTAAGTGAATCACCATGTCTTGAGTTGAACTCGTATATTTACAAATTTGACAAGGATGTGCTAAGCACGACGTTTCATAAGTAACTAAGTCTCTTTTCTAAGAAAAAAAAAGGGTTTGGAAGGGACTGAGGGTAGCTAAAAGGGAAGAAAAGAGAAATATTTAGGAAGAGAAAGTGGAGAATGAAAGTGAAGAGGGAAGGTGAAAGTGACATCAGTTCATAGAAAAGAAAACGTCCCGAACTACAGTGACATTACAAAAATGGAAAGTTTTTGGGGCCGCGCGATGCACTTGTCGAAAACCTTCACATATGTTGAGGGATGAAGTACGGACATTATTAGATAAACTGAAATATTATAACTGCAATGACTGCAGCATTAAGTTGATACAATCATAACTAATCGTAGCCAGGTTGTAAAAGTAGGGTCAGCGTTGCCAGCAGAAAGGGAAATTGATATGGGAGTCCCACAGGGCTTCGTCTTCTGGTCTTTATCAATGATCTGCCTCTTACTGAGGGAGGCGCTGATTATACCCTCTACGCTGATGACAGTACTATCTTTTTGGACGGCAAGAGTGTTGAGGAATCCTTTGAGAGAGCTATTGTTGCACAGTCAAGGATCAAAGAGTGGTTCCATACTAATAGGCTCAGGCTGAACGAGGATAAGACTCAAAGAATATTTTTTTCGTTAAGAAACATTAGTGATTCTCCTAATCCACCTGAGGTGAAATTTCTTGGCATCCCAAACTAAAATGGAGTGCCCATGTTGAGAGGGTGGGAAGTAAACTACAATCTTCTATTTTTGTACTTCGTCACCTCCATGGTTCTGTGTCCGTAGAGGCCCTTAAAACGGCCTAATATGCATTGTTTCATTCGGTAATGACTTATTGCATTATCGTGTGGGGCAGTGCACCGGCATCAAACTCTACCTCTGAAATCTCTCAAACCCATAGTCAAATCTTTTTCTGTACGAGGGGTATTTTTTTAATATTTAAAAGTTTCTTATTTATGATCCATTCAAATTAATTCTTATTTTAAAAAATAGAAGTAAACACAGCAGTTCATCATCTGCTGCTTTCTACATGTGGTTGAAATTTTCAACTGGCTGCTAGCAAGTGGCTGCTAACTTCATACCGTTCACATAATTGCGGGCTATAGCATAAACCTAAGTTTGGAAGCAAATACGCACGATCTATTACTATTCTCTATAGTTTTCTAGTTCTCTTAGTTTTCTGGTACTTCTCACAAAGGGTATAAAAATTACAATATTTTTCTCACGCTTTAACAGGGTACTTGCAGTGGTCAATAATTTTTAAGATCTAATTCAATGAGTAGAAAGTGTAAAAGTGGGAACAAAACATCTACCAATTGCTAATACGTAGTTTATAAGGCACATGGATCATTTGTAAGGGTGGGTAATGCATTAGAACTACAATTTTAAGCCACTTGGGAGAGGGTAGATTTAATATTTTGCCCTGCGATTTGAAGAAGACGAAGTACAATTGTATGAAAAAGTATGAAATTTAAGACGTGGATAACGGGTCATTTCTGAGAATGCAAATTTGATATTTGCAGCGACTTTCGTGAAAATATAGTACATAACTTACAATTATTTAAATTATTGCAAGTTACATTAGCGAAATAGTTAAGCAATAAGTTAAGGGGCTCCCAAAGTGCATGTTTGAGGCTATTCGTGTCCTTCATCGGCCGAGGAAACTGTATGAATGAGAATATATTTATAGTCGTGACAAAAAAATAACAATTAGCTTACTCATAAAATTTTGCTCTGAGAAAAATGTGTTTATTAGATTTGTTCATGCCTATCCACGGTTGAAAAAAATCGGCTTAATTAAAATAAAATTAGTGTTTAATGGATTTTCT
Organism: Cryptocephalus primarius; assembly: GCA_963576515.1. Classification (NCBI taxonomy): domain Eukaryota; kingdom Metazoa; phylum Arthropoda; class Insecta; order Coleoptera; family Chrysomelidae; genus Cryptocephalus; species Cryptocephalus primarius. Next base: position 11,204,860 of record OY754937.1, read on the forward strand.
TAGAAACCGTTGCGTTTTATTTAAATTAACTAGAGGATGATTTTGCAGAACAAAACCATTGCAATTAGATAATTTAATGACAAAAGTTGTATGACCTTCTCATAATTTTCATTTTATCTATGGGGACGACGAGGAGGAGATGAGGACTAAATCGTCTACACCTCTGCAAATCTGTGAGATTTGTTATTGTTTTCATCGTGATTTGACTTGCCCTTGTCCCAAATTTTATAGGAATATCTCGGTATTACGTTTCTTCGATTTCTTCTAAATCCAGGTGACTATGTTTTCTATCTCACACATGTTGGCGTTTATCGAGTTTTCCAATTTCCACCAGTTTCCCTCCACTTTCTGTTTCGAAAGCGAAACGTCGATTTTATTATCATAATACCGATCTTGGCCGCGCAGCGAAAAGTGAGAAGAAACCAGACATTCGAGAGCAATAGATTGTTAAATTGATAGTGGGTAATTAATTAGGTAGGGTAGGGGGGCGGCCGGTTCAATTAATGGCTTTTTATAGGCTTAGGGTAATAAACTCATATAGTCGTTTAGGTTTTTCTTAATAATGCGGTAATTTACATTGTGAGTGGGTATTACGAAGAAGTAACCTACATTGTAGAAAGTTGGAGGATAATGGATGGGAATTAGGTGAAAAATGGTTGTGTGTATATTTAAGTAGTAAATAAGTGATGGAGTGAGCCATTATGATGATCAAGATTGGACAAGGTAAAAAGAATCAAAGTACTTAAGATTTCTTATACCGTGTGTCTACTAAAGTTGGTAGCATATGGAATTTTTTTTATTATTTACGCCACGAAAAGAAGCACCCTTTAAAAGTTCTACATGGTCTAAAATACATAATGAAATCATCAAATTTAATAATTTGTCAGTGCCATAAGATATGAAGTTTGTGCTATAGTGCAGCAGATGTGACATCTTCAGTCCATGGACTGATTTTTGAGTGACGGACAGCATTAGACGTGAAATTCAGATTATTTTTCCAATCTGTCAGACATCACAAAAGTCGATAATAAAACATCCAAAAAGGTACTATTGGAATAAGACAACTAAAAGAGCGGTTAAAGAAAAATAAGAGTGAAAGACTAACTGAAGAATCGACATCTTGTAACTGCGTTCTTATTAAAACAATTACAATCCCCCAGAAAATGCTCAAAAATTTCTCAAATGCTTCAAAGCAAGAGCACTACGACTTTTTAAGAGTGTAACAATTTACTTTTTGAATTTCCCTTCATTGACAAAAAAACTGATACAATATTGTTGCCACTATAAATACAATAATATTGGACCAAGCACCAAAAAAAAACGAAGAGTTTTATTAATTAACATTAAACGGAGACATTATATATCAATTCCGTCAAATGATGTGCGCGGGGGGGTGAGGGGGGGTTGGTAGGATGTCGAACTTGTGGAATTACTTCAACTACCTCAACATAAATAATACACAGATTTCCAAGAATAAAATAGTAGGTAATATTAATATTTATGCAACTTCTTAGTTCGTCTTACTGAAAATAGAAAATGGTACTTAAACTGTCTTTGAAATATGATCCATTTCCAAATGGTTCATTTAACGTCCACATTGTTGCGGTTGTTTAGGTTTACATTAAACGGACCATTTCGAAAGCTTCGAATTTGAAACACTCCACAAACATCTGTGAAAAATCAGTATACAATAATGTCTCAAGATTAATTCCCAAACGCTCGTTTTAACATAAATCGTTAATAAATAAGAAAGCATGATCAAGAGTTCTCGATTTAAACCCCGAGGGACCTCGTAACCAGTCTGGTATGAATTCGAGAGACAAAAATAATCTAAGCAGCAACTATCCAATCTATCTGAAAGCAAATGTCTCTCCCCTTTAGATTAGCAATTTGAATTTTAAAGACATCTTGATGAATATATAATTTTATAACTTTGTAATTATAGGCAAGAATTTATAATCTGGCTTTGTCAGAGATTTAAACATCTCGTTTCTCCTGACGTATAAATCAAATTTTCCCGATTTTTTTCCCTTCGGCCACTTTCTCCATCTCCACATCAATCAAATCGAATCCCATCTTATCCTAAATGCACGTACCCGATTCCCCCCGCTCAACGAGATCCGAACAGAGGAAGTTTATCGTAACACAAAATACAGGGAGGGGAAATTTCTCGGGCGACTGTTTGAATTCTATTTGACTGTAGTTTATTGGTGTAAACGAACTTGTGACTGATTAATTTCAGTCTTTTAGTCTTATCGTCCTTTTCTGTTCTTGTTTATTACCGACTCGTCGGCTCTCGCGTACGTGCCCGCTTTTAGATATTTTTTTTCGCTTGATTTGTTGATTTATTTATTTTCGTTTTCTCTTTTTTTCCAGTTTTATTTGTGAGATAGTGCATGCAATTCGACCCGATGGGTGTTATTAGTGATTGTGGAGATATGACGAATAGTTCACAGGTAAGACTTAGTATTATTTTATTTTTCCTATTTAGTTCATTTACTTGTTGAGCGCAATTTTCAAGAGCAACGAAACGAGAACTGACAGGAAGGAAATGAGATTTGTGTTAGAGATAAATCGGAAAGAGTATTAAATCGACCGAGCTTCACGTTAGAAAAAATTAGGCTAGAAATTTAATTCGGAATAGATGCAAGATTCACAACTGTTCAAATGGATTTTTAAATATCATAAATTGAACCATTAAATTGTAAAGATAATACGATAAGAATATTGTAAAAATTGGAATTTGTGTTGCAAATTTGGAGTTTTGAGAACAATCAGTATTTATCGGATTTAATTCATTTAAAAGTTAGTTTGCAAAAAGTTGCTCCCCTTTTAATTTTGGGATTTACTCTTTCCCTTCGATTCGTGAGGTTTTCTATAAATTTCGAACTTTTACTCGTACTCCCCTGATAATCAATATTTATCGTAAAATGCCACTAAGACCTCGTCGAATGCTCCTACAATAAATAAATGATCGTGTACCGTAAACATTTTCATATGCTTCTAATGTTTACATCGACATTGATAAAATTGTTAACATAATGTTGTCTGTGATCAGTGGCGGCACAGGGTAACAAGCCAAAAAAAAAAAATAGAAGTATCTTTGCCTGTGATAGTAACGCCTGATGGGAATAGAGTAATGAGTCTTCACGTGGCCTCGTTTATTAATTATCATTTTGTATTGCTAATTGGAATTTATTAATCTCGTGTTTTGAATAAAACAGTGTCGATAAGATTGGAAGGAAAATCTTGAAAATGTCGAGAATGATGAAAGGATTTTTAATTAATTATATGAGGTTTGATGAGTGATTATAACGGTTTAGTTACCGTTTGACACATGAGGACATTAAATCTTCTATGCGTCAGTGTAAATTAAAATACATATCCGTATGAAAAGTAAATACTGTGAAACTCTTTTGTGAGAAAATACGTCAAATGATGAAATAAAATTTAATACAATAATTCCTTTTTTATAAATTTTTAAATAAGTTCGTTAAATTGTTTATTTAAATGTTTTTTAAGACTGTATTTCAAAATAACACGCCAAAAAAACAATTTGCCTTTTCTCGTACAAAAAATGAACTAAAGCCCACTCCTGTGCGCTATACAGGATGTATAAAAGTATAATCAAAACAAATACCCACTATTATAACACTTGTACTCAGGGCAGGATTTCGATTTTTCAAATTTATATCAAGTCGATTACTAGACTTTAAAATTCATATAGTAATCAAAAAGTGAAAGAAAAAGTAAAATTTGGGGCTAAATTGGGTAAATCTCAAATGACATCAGTACTAACAATAAAAGGGGAAAATGGCGATGTGCCCATCAAACTACTTTTCCTCATGTTTTATTTTATTTTGTATGTGAAATATTGTAATGCTGGGACACACCTTATATTTTCCGAAAGTTAATATCTAATAAAAGTTATAAATAGGATTAAAAAATTATTAAGTTATAATACGTAATGCATATTATTATTGTCAGCAATGTAAAACGAAGTTTGAAAGAAATTACTAATGATGTTTCGGAATTCGGAAATAACTTTTGAAAGTTTGAAATATTCGACAGACAATAGTAAACTGCTATTAAGGTGATATTAGCTAAAAAGGATATTAAAATTTAATATCGATTCTGCAGTAGAATAAACACTTCATATTAAGAAAATCTTGGAGGGAAAAATTAAAAAAATGAATAACGACGAGAATAAAATGTGCTTTAAAGAAGATTTAACCGATTATTATTAAACTTTATTGTGAGTAATATACAGTAGAATATGTATTCAAAGTTTAAAAATAATTCTTGGATTTGAATGGAAAACTCAAAGTCCTGGCATAGTATAAAAGGTAAATAAAGGTATGAACCACTTACAATTTTTAATTTCTGAAAAAAACTTACCGCAGATGTACATAAAAACATACAGGTATTTTTTCCCAATACATTTGAGCTAACTTTAATTCTGTTCAGTATTATCTCAGGTATCCCAGGTTATCCCAGGTAACTTCAAACAATAAAAAGTATTAAGCCAGGTTATCAACTTATTATAGCCCTATATTTTATTTGCGAATTTTTTACGCAAACCTTGATTTTGTTGCTTCACCAACCACCCCCCCCCCCCCCCCCGTAAAGGGGATAATCTGACTTAAACCTTAAGCCACATCATCCACCCTCGTATATCAAGAACTGCCAGATGTACCAGGCGGCATATTTTATTGCTAATTTATTGCTGACGATAGGGACAAGTAGCGGATTCTCAAATCCACCCCATCAACCCTTAGCACAGTACTGACATTCCAAAATATCAGAAAAATCGTAAAAAATGATTTCCCCCTAAATACAGTCTTAGCTTTTTATTGCCATTTAATTGCTGAACTTTTATGCAAAATATTGTCTTATTGCTCCGCCCCTAAGAGATATGTACATGTTCCAGGCGGCATGCAAAATGACAAAACAACTTAAAAATATCAAAATAAAACTCTTGAATATCAGTTTCATAATATTCGTTGTACACTTTTGATTCAGCAGTTTTTTCGTCATTTTGAAGCAAAGTGGTGAACTTTTTAACAAATGAAGCAAATATGGGTGAATGTGCTTTCATAGATTTGATTCCACGCAGTTGGCGAGGAATTAATATTGTTCCTGCTAATCGCTAATTTACTTTGGATACGTTAGTCAATGCATTTCTTGGGCTTTACTTTTCACGTCAAAATTATGTTTCAAATGGCAGATGGGAGAAAACTGTTCAAAATTTCAGCATTTTAATAAGATTTCAAAAAATGCTAAATATTATTTATAACAACCGCGAATTTCATACCAATAATTTAGTGATGTCATGAATCATAAATATAAAATAAATTCAATTTGGCAGTCATTGTTCAACATGTCCAATTTTGGTGCCGTTTTAAAATCAGTAATATTATAATTTATTAATTTATATCTAGTTGAGATTTCTTCCATTTAATTTTTATCTAATTTTATTGCTTGAATTTATCAGTAAAAATCAGATTGGATAACATTGAACTAAATTCCGATTTATATGACAAGATTAGTTGTTAGTTGTCACACGCGGAGTGCTTTGACATTTTGGGCTTTCCTGTTGTGTAAAATTTAAGCACCGTATATAATAGCAGACGGGATATAATGTTTCAAAAAATCTGTCGTCGGTCTAAAAGCAATAAACACACGATATTAGTATCTACCATAGGTTCAGTGCTTCAATACAAAACCATTATATTGAATTCAGCCATATGTTAAATGAAATTTTCGGTATATTTCGAAAGCTACCTCACGGGTGCGTTCCATATAAATTTAAACGACATTAATAGTCTTCTTTATCATAAGTAGGCACCGAACGATTTTAAGATGTAAAATGTAATATTTTAATTATTTTCATTTCCATGTGTCATTAAATTTGTATCAAAATGTCAATTTATTAGATAATAATTGATAGTATACCTCCAGTACTCATTAATCTGTGGAATCCAACCCTGTGCGTTTACCCTTCTTCGAGGCACCATGTGGTGTTAATAACCGACCCCTCGTCGTAATCGCTTGGGTTGTAAAGACCAAATAATGTTTGGGCGACTAGACCTACATTATTTGTCCTTACATTAATACTATTGATTCCACTAAATATATGTCACCATAATATGACGCATCGCTTTAAAAATAAACGGTGAATTGGTTCATTTATATTTCAATACAATGCACGATATACTTCTATTGACGATTATTGCCCTATATCTGTTCGTATGTCAGTTATTAAACTCGCACTTGTTTGGAACGTTTCAAGAATTTGTCCTGTAGATTTGAAAATTTGGGGAATATGAAGCCAAGACTCAATCAAAATCAAAATTCTAGGAGTCCTCAGGTTCTAACAATTGGAGTAGCAGTATATGAAATATGTAAATCAATAATAAAGAGCAAGTTTAGCTTCCATTAAAGGTCAAAAACGAAATGAGGAAAATTGGTCTTCAAATAATTACAGTGAGGAGTTGGAGGACTAAATTGGTAATTGGATATAATGAAGGTCCTCTTGATTCAAAAGATGGCCTTGGTATCTTTTACCTCTATGTCCTTGTATAATAGTATAAAGATAATACCTATGTATTATTTTTACCTTATGCCCACTTTTGTTGAAGAATTGTTTGCTAATTCCCCATTCCATACCTCCCAACGTGTTTGTTAAAGATTATTTTTTGATTTTAGTGTGGTGTTACCCAAATTATCTAATTCTGTTTTGAAAAAATTGAATTTTTGAAACGTTCTGTATATTTCATTGTATGTATCGTTTACTTTTAGATAGCAACTCATAATGAATAAAAATTCATCGCGTTATGCGCACTTTAGCGCCGAGGTCAGACCGCGCACGATGCAATGAATTATAATTGTTGTTATTGGTGTTAAAATTTTAATAGCCGGTTTCGCACAAAAAGTGCTCGGCAAAAATTTCACTTTTTTCACAACAAATTATTGGAAAATTCCTCAAAATTTTGTTTTCATGCGCTATTGCAAAATAGTATTTCTCGAAATCGCCCGTTCATTTTCGAAATGTGTATTTTTCCCGTTTCGCTTCCCCTTATCTGTTCGTCTTCGATAATATTCGATTAGACGTCAGTAATGTCATCATCCAATGTTAATTGTTGATAACGTCAGGTGAATAAAGGTGCGCTTATATACAAACATTTTGAATGGTGACGACCGTCCCGATCTGTGCGTTTGTTTCATAAACGGAAGCAAGTGCAAGACGAGTGCTATGTCTAAGGTAATGTTTGTTAGTTTTCTTATTTAACGTTTATTACTTGCTATGAGTAGGTTCTTTAAGTTTAGGCGCTTAAATAGCGATGATGTCACATTGTTTGTAAACGTAATTTACATATGGTGGGAAGTTTGAAACGGGTCCGAGATGCCTCTTTTCTTAATTGGTTAATTATGTCAAGACTTACGTAACGTTGAGAATTTACACAAATTTGGAACAAGTGTAAAATTATGTATGCGCATTAATGAAATTTCCTTGCAAGTTTCAATATTTTTAATTGTGTAACTAAAATGTGTAATACTAGACCTCGCTTAACGTAAGTGTAAGGTTATCTTTAAGTAATACAGGAGCAATAACTACATAAATTGTTAATTTTTTATCGATAAACGCTGATTGTTGTATTAATATAGATTAAGTGGTGTACCTATAAACCGTACCGTAGGTGTGTATGAGAGAATATTTTTAGCATACAATATACTTACTGAATGTATTGAAAATATAATTATAAAATTGCTTTTAAGAAAATCCATTGTTTGCTAATTAACAGTCTGCGATATCGTTATGCATAATATTTAATACACTCAATTACTTATAAACATAGTGGATCAAATGATTAATTTCTTCCTGGCGTTTCTATTTCGTTTTGTATTAAATCCTAATGGTGTTTATTCTGTGGCGTGTCCAATGGCGATTAATAGATTTCTAACCCATAAAACTGATATAAGCGATAATGTTCTAAAATGAAAACAATTGCCGTTAATGCTATTCTAACTGTTTCCGGTGATTTACATGATATTTACATGTCCCGACAGTTCAATTGCCAATAAACGATCCAAACATTGCTAATTTAACTTAAATGGGTCATTATTTTTATATATTTATTTACAAACCGATTCACAGATTTTATTATTTTGTGATAGTAAAAATAAAAAGAAAGTTTCGATGTGAGAATAGGCGTGATACGATTTTACAGAAATTTCCTAATTTAAATTATACACACTGGTGTAAGTGATCTATGGATCACTTAATCAATTGTTTCATGAAAGCCCAAGGATAATCACTGATATGATTTCGAAGTTCATTAAATTTCTTACGTAAAAAAAATGAAGGAACTATGAGATTAATAACTGATAACCCGCAACTTGATAAATCCATCCTTAAAAAACGAAAAATTGTATACCGTGACACATAAATAACAAGCATTGATTAAACTGATAACCGTGCAGGCTAAGTAATCGATCAATCAACAGTTTCAAATTTTCTCCTATTTTCGATTAATTTTTGTTCTTATTTTTCCTCCTTCAGCTATGGTTCAAAGGCGTCAGGAGTTCGAAGTTCCGGCACGTATACGGGGAACCGGCCCGAAGGGAAAAATGTTACGAGAACATTCAAATCACCAAAAACGCCCACGACTCCCAATTCTGCGCGGTGAATCCCAAATTTTTGGCTATCGTGACAGAAGTCGCAGGAGGTGGAGCTTTTATCGTCATTCCGATCAAATGCGTAAGAAAATAATCAGACTCTGTAACAATGAATGGAAGGAAGAACTGCAATCAACCATGGTTGAACTATTAGACTTATTTCTTATCCAAAATTATAATTAATGCGTTAAGACTGGACTGGAAAATGTATGTTCAATTTTTTAGACGGGTCGGTTGGATTTTAACGCCAGCAGAGTGACCGGACACTCCGGGCCTATACTTGATATCAAATGGAATCCTTTTAATGATAACGTAATAGCCTCTTGTTCTGACGACTGTACTGTAAGTATCTTAATGAATAAGACGTTTGGTTATGTAACTAAATTTATGTTTTTTGATTAGATTAAATTATGGCATATTCCGGATGAAGGACTGTCCGTGCATCTAACGGATTGGTTGGTTGAGCTCTTGGGACACAAGAGGAGGGTTGCTTACATAGAATGGCATCCTACAGCTGAGAACGTACTTTTTAGTGCGGGATTCGATCATCTAGTAAGTATATAATGTTTAAAATATTATATTTTCACGAGTATCATATCAGGTTTACACTAAATTAGTGAAGAGTTAATTTCAATTTTTGGTACCAAAGTGATTCCAGAAATTTCCCACGATTAAATCCTGGCTGCTTCTGTTTGTAAATAAATTATTTATCATTCATTTGACATATATTGAAGCTGTAAAATTTTTATTATCTTTTTTGCCACTGACAAACAGTAGTAAAAAATGAGCGTCTTGATTAAAATTTCTTTGCTTCCTATTGTTTTATTTACTGGATACATTCATCTTGATATATAGCTGTCACTACTGATTTCTAATCCATAAAATTGATTAATGAATAAATTTTATTTCCGACACAGCGGTATTCCACCTGTTCTGCTAGTTTACATGCAGAAATCTAAAGAAATATTTTAGAATTGCTAATCGTGCGTAAACTGTTACTGAAAGTTGGCTTTAAATTCTTTCATTTTCCTCTTAACGGTGATTTTCTATACCTATTAAAATTTATCGCCTTTTATCGAGTTAAAATGGCGACAGGTTCAAGTTCAGCTTTCTAAAAACTATTCACTTTCATTCGTGCGCTGTGTTTTCAGGTTTTCTGTTTAAATACCTTACGTTTATGGGCTAATTAATAGATTAATTTAATTCGCATTTTTTTAGTGAATTTATGAGAGAATGTTACAATTTATTGCAAAATACATTTGTTGCAAGGTTTCATGTAATGGAATAGTGCAGAAGTAATTAATGGTTTGTTATATAAAAAAATTAATTAACTACTTTTGTCCGAAACAATGCATATTACCTGATACCACACGTGAGAAGTTTTTGTAGTTAAAAGAAGAAAGAAAGAATGTCACGAGGAAGTTATAAACACAATACACTGCAGTAATTAACCATTTCAAATAGGCTACACATATTCAAAACTGACAAAACCTCTTCCCATAATCCGGAATCGAGTGCACCATGACAGACCAAAAATCACATAGTTCTCTATTTTTTTAAGATTCGATAATAATTATTAGGTACCCAAAGAAATGATTTTTATTAGATCTGTTTTAATATTTTTCTTTTTAATTTCAGGTAATCGTGTGGAATATAGAAAAAGGGGAAGCTATCAACGTAATAGATTGTCACCAAGATGCTATTCATTCTATGTCTCTCAATAGAGATGGTAGCCTATTGGCCACTACTTGCAAAGATAAGCAACTACGAGTGATAGAACCTCGCAGCGGAATAGTCAAATCGGTAAAGAACTAAGTTTGTTCAGAGCAAATAAACAGCTGTATACTTAACAGTTGACCTTTTGTCTATATTCACTTGCTGTATTTCCAAGCTAGGTTGAAATAAATACTTTGTTTGTAATTTACCTATATAGATGTAACTTTTCTTCATCACAAAAGTTCAGGGAAAACATTTGGTAAATTTTTTGTAATTATATGGCTGTAAATCGAATAAGTCCACTCGATTGTACACAAATATCTTATGGGCAAAATTTTTTATTCCAGAAAGGACTTTGTCATGCTGGATCGAAGGCCAGTAAAGTGGTATTCTTGGGCGTGACTGGTCGATTACTGACCACAGGCTTCTCCAGACATTCCGATCGACAATACTCCGTTTGGGATCAAAATGATCTCAGTAAGCCGTTATTTTCGGACACTATTGACAGCTCCTCGGGGATAGTCTTTCCCTTTTACGATGCAGACACTAACATGGTTTATTTAGCGGGCAAGGGGGATGGGAATATTCGGTATTATGAAGTCACTGACGAGCATCCCTATGTACACTTTTTAAACCAGTTTCTCTCCGGAAATCCACAGGTACGATATTGAGTTTTATTCAAATGAAAAAGTAATTGGGGACATTCAGTTTCTCCAAGTTGGTAATCAAAGAAAGCCGTATTCAAGGCAAGGGAGTTGTTATGGCTCCTCTTGCTTTATAACGGGATTAGAACTGTATTCATAATACTTTTTGGCAAAAAAGTCTTTGTGCTTCATCAATGTTTAAATGTCTATCGAAGAAAATTTCGATATATTTAAATTTCACTATTAAAATAGAAATTCCATTCTGTATTTGGGTGTTCTTTATGTTTTATCCAGTTTATGCCCTTCACGTCTCCAATCAAAAACGTTTGTGTGTGTTGATTCCTATTACACAAATTCTGTCAAAAAGAAATTTTTTTTAGAGAGGGTTGGGTTTTATGCCGAAACGAGGTGTCCTGACTTCACAGTGCGAGGTTTTCCGCTTCTATAAGCTACACGCTACTAAAGGGCTGTGTGAGCCGATCAGCATGATTGTACCAAGAAAAAGTGATCAGTTCCATGAGGACTTGTATCCGGACACTGCGGCGCCTCAACCTTCTTTAACTGCCCAGGAATGGATCAAAGGCACCAATGCAATGCCTTTGTTGATGTCCATGAACAGCAGTAAGTAAAAATCAATTTTTGTCTTACTTAAAAAATTATTTTTCAAAACAATTTTTTTCATCTTTTTTATTTCTAGGTGAAAAGAACGCTTTGAACATCACCTCAATCAAGCAGCGTGGTTTCAGTAAAATCCAGGAACCGCCCCAACCAACGCTGGAAAATAATAAGAGAAAATTCGCGTTTTTGTCCACTGAGACAACACCGGATTATAGACCGAAGGATCTGATAATTGAAAAGAGCCAAAAGACGACCAATAATCAAACTACTAAGTTTCAGCAGTTGCAGCAAAAGTTTGGACATGTAGAGGTGAATAATAGAGATTTGCCTTTATTGAAAGGCATTGGTGACAATATTTTAAATGAAAACGAGGTTGGTTGGAATAGTTTGTGTCCACATTGAATGTCATTACATTTTAAACTGAATTTAAATCTATTGTTTTGTATTTCAGTTGCGAAAAGCTTACAACTCGCAGTGCGAGGAAATAAGGAAACTGAAAAAACAGCTGTCAAACAGCGAACAACGCATCAAAGAACTGGAAGACCAAATCAGAAGGCTGCTGGGTAAATAAGCTTAATTTTTTGTTTTTTTTTTATATGTTCTCGATCTTTTTTTATCGATTTTGCTTCTTTTCATTGTACATTTGTTACTTTATTTATTAAGTTTTTACTTAGTTAAGCGTAATGTTACCATTAAGTTTCTTTTTATTGTACTCTAAGATTCAGAAACAAATTTTTTATTGTGATAATTCTTTTGGAAGTTTTTCGTGTTTTATAAATAATTTTTTTCACATTAGATTTATAAATTATATTTTATAAATGATCGTTTACACATGAATTTAACTGGATTATATTTTTGCAAAGATGATCAAAAAACAACTGTACGCTATAGCTTTTTGAATAATATATGATGCAATTTAGCTTGACGAAGATATAAACCTGAATTGAGAGAATGGTATTGGTAAAATCTGGTAAGAGAGATAAAGAGGTATATATTTATTTTTTTAGCAGTTTATCGCACAATATCGTCAGTATTATTACATGTAGTTTTAAAAATCACTTAACTTGATGACAAATTGTACATGGCAATATTCTTAGTGCAGAATTTTTAATTTAAAAGTATTATAAGACAAGTTTGGTTCATATTGAATTTGTGATAGTTAAATTTAATGTCAATAAATATTTGACTTTAATGGATGTTAGACCAATTATTAATTAGATTTAATATCTCACTGGAGTTTTAAAATTTAAATTCATGATGGTATATTATACCATTATTGTTAACTTGAGAATATTGCACTATATCATTTTAAATTATTAACTATTTAAGTACAACAGCTAGCTTTAAACATATAGATTTGTGAACTTACGCACATCAATTCTTCGCTATCTTCTGCTAAAAATACCTATACAATTCCCCTTTAGTTTTGTATCAGTTTTTGTGAGAAGTGTTATGAATAAAGAATAGGAGCCATATTGGAGACCTTTATTTATCAACAAAATAAAATATTCCACTATACTAAAATTGCAGATTCTGTAGTAAATATTACAAAATGTAATAGGTACAGGGATGGCAACAATGTTAAAACAGAAACTGAGGTGAGTCAAAAACTTTTGTACTATAATCAGAAGCTTGCAGCATATTCAAATTTTTATTTTTTTATATAATAAAGTCTCGATTTCCTGAATTCAAAGGGTAGAAAGAAAGCTCTCAAGTAATTCTCATAAATTATACTGGCCAAATAAATTTGAGCAATCTGGATAACACAGAACCATAGCAATAGAATTTAGAAAAATTACTAGAGATTAAAGAATTATTATTTTGATAATATTTTAAGCTTACTGTACCCATTGGGAATCAGACTTCTCTAGATGTACTCTTTGGACACATTGTTATAAGTATTCATGGCCATTAAGGCCCTACTGTGAATATTTACATTAAAACACAGTCATTTTTTTCTAAAACTAACACATTTCTATCTGAGAAAAATTCTTAAAATTCCAACAACTAAAATCGTTAAAAGGGGACTACTTGATTTGGTAACAGTAGCATGGTTACAACCATCTCCTGTACACGTGTAAACGCAAGTACGGTAAGTTAGCGTGTCGCCAGGCTGTTTGACGTAGTTGCAGTAGTTCCCAAGATCCAACGAGGAACAGAAGCGCTTGGCACCGATACCTCCTGCAAACACAATGAAAAGTTTAAATTAACGAAGTAAATTTTAGGTTTATCTGCATGCTAAAACCCTGTTACCTACACCACTGTGTCCTCACATACAGTAAAATCTCGGTAATTTTTGGTTTATCTGCATACTAAAACCCTTTTACCTACACCACTACGTCTTCGTATACAGTAAAATCTCGGTAATTGGAATTTTCGTTAATCTGAACAGATTTCTCGGTCTCTCAACGTGGCTATTATACTTTCAACGTTAAATAAATTTGAAAAAATTATTTTAAAACGACGGCATACATGACGAAAGGTGTCATTTTGTCAAGTATTGTAGGAAGTGATTTACAACGAAGTAGGAAACGTTTTAAGCTATGTACTCTACTTGTTGGTTTGATAATTTGAATTTATTTTCGGGTCCCTTGGCACTTCGAATTATCGAGATTTCAGTGTAATTTCCTGCCTTTTGGGCCTACCTGCTGATATGGTTTACTATTATTGAGGGTGAAATTACTTGACTGCACAAAGAATGAAATAATCAATAATTTCGCCCTTAGTTGTAGGGGACAGAACAAAGGGGAGAGTGCTTTTAATATTTCAAAGCATATTTTTTATATGCTACAAGCAAAATTGGGGATCAAGCAAAATATATAATTAGAATGTGACGCGACATTATGGATTGGGCTATTTAAACTATGAAAGCTGGTAAATTTGTGATTATTCATTAATACGTGTAAAATAATATTAAAATTATTTAAAACTTGTAAATATATTGATCAATTCAGATTTTAGGACAGTATATGCAAAGAATTTATAAAAAGGATTCCATTCAGTGGTGCTAAAAATGAAATGAAACAATTTCAAAAATTTACCAGTAATGAAACTTTCATATAAAGCTGTTCCATATATGTATCTTCTTTAAATAAACATACAAAACAAAAACATCTATAAAATTCATACCATCCAGACTGGTAGATTTGACACAATACTCTGCCTCGAAGACATTACTACAATCTTCTGGTTCGATGCCACCCATATGAATCATACCATCTGAGCAATCAATGTTCTTTCCAGCTGAGCATTGATAGCATTTTATAGCAGAGCCTTCATCCACAAGCATCATAGAATAAACAAGTTAGTAATGTTAATAAAATTAAACACAAGGAAGAGGCGTTTAAGATAAATTTACACAACATGGGAAAACAAACTTGTTTTAAAACTATAAATATCATTAATACACCCGTTAGTTGTATTAGTAGTGTTAAGCTTGTTATGTATACTGCATTAGTACCCCGGAGCTGTTAGTCATTTCTGTTGATGCTACTTAATGTACCTTCAAAACGACCGATGTGTTTTATACAGTATTTGGCACCGTAAACGTTATCACATGATTCTGGTTGAATGTCGATATCACTCGACAACCATTCATTGCACTGAAACGGTTGAGAGGAGTCGCTTCCTGAACATTGGTAACAGTTCAAAGCATATGCTAGAAAAAAAGAAGGCATTGCTGTAACACAATCAATAGGTTTATTTAATATCTCCAGGGTTTAATATTCCCATAATATTTAAGGTAAATTGAGACAAGATGAAGAACTAAGTTCTAAATATCTCCCAAAATTTGCGATTCGGAGCTTCAAACTGTATTTAGTTGTAAAATTGGTTGGAAAGTTGCAGGTAGTATCTAGCTAATAATGCAGTACTTATGAGGAATTTGAAATTTGGACTTGATATCTAAATAGTCCATAGAAATTATAAAAGAAATCCAATAAGTCGTTGAAGTTGTTTATGTGTGATAGCATTTGGTTGTCCTAGTTGTCCAAAGATTACCAATTAGAGTTATATTAAGTGGACGAGATGTATAAAACGTACTTATGCGATAGCCTTATCTTTTGATAAGAGGAGCAAAGGTCTGCCGCTTTGTTTAAAGAAATGAATACCACAATTATTACCAGGACCGGATTTAAATGGCTGATTTGATGATGAAAACAACTATGAAATTTAAAAACTTATAGTTATTTTAAAGTTTTATTGTGAAAAAGAATTCGGAAAAATGGCATACTTATGAATGATAGTGGTATAGTCATATTATTTCTTAATATATTCATTGTAAAATGCCTATACAAGTACATAATACCTATAAAAAATATATAACTAATAAGGAAAGGATTAGAAAAATGAACTGGCAGCGTGATTTCTTTTAAATTTGATTGTGAAATAATACCATTGGTGGTGGTCAAAGGTTTGTCAAACTATTATTCTATTGCCACGAATAAAATGATTACAAAATAATAATGTAGCGTCATATAAAGTATTTCTTTGGCCTAGGCTTATAATAATTACCTAGCAACCGTACAAAACTGTCGTCATAGTCGCCTACATGCTATATACATCTACTTTATAGCCTATAAATCAACCTAAAAGTGCTCTTCTTGGTTATACGCTAATAGAAAGTACTTTTAAAGACTTTATTTCTCACTAATCTCACCATTGTCAATGTCGTCATCGCTATCATTGCCATTTATGTTATCTTGAATTAAATATTCTACGTGGTGTCTTCTCCTATATTGATTGTCAATGTACCTCGAGGTATGGAATCTGCCTACGCATCGACACCAATCAGTTTAGTCTCCTGTCTTAGTTTATGTAGTATTTCTTAAATTTGGCGCTATCATTCCTACGACATATTCGTTGATTTACTTGCCCCGTGTCACTTTTAAGATATTAGAAATATGATATGTGAGTTGATCAATTTTACAAATCTGTGAAATCACTTTTGGTTTGAGAACCACCAAGAATTGTTTTGTCATAGTGCAATAGTTAAAGTACAAATTTTCAGAAATTTAATAAACATATATGTATACAAATAAATATTATTTCAATAATCCTATTAGTATGTTTGGTAGCTAAAAGTGTAAATCACCACTTGATGTGTTAATTTCGAAAGTAAGTTTTGAAACTATATTTTTTTTTCTAAAAAAGTCGAGGTTGGAATTTTTCTGATTTCACAAGGCTTAAATATTGTTTAAAAACGATTCCTTTAATGCTTTTAAGACGATGAATGTACTGTGAGAAATTCCAAACGTGCAGTAAAGAATTCCAACATGCAGCTCAAAATTGATAAACACCTCATAAACGCCTTAGAAACATGAATCAGCTCTTCCTGGCTTTGATTCAAACGACAACGAGATCAGACAACCATTGAACTTCCTTTTTATAGGAACATACATTTCACTAGATTTTCCTAACTCAAATTAAAAAATTTATCGCTTCATCTTCCTCCACCCCCCACATGCCGCCCCGAAGGTGCCTCGTCGACATTTAAATCCGCTTACTATCGGAAATTCGTGACCTCACGATTGGCATTGTCCGGGGAGGAGGAGAACGGAGTACCGCCAAAGTCTATTGTTCGTCGATGGCCCTACAGGATACCATTTTCGGTTAATCGATACTATTTGCATCCAAATAAGATAGGAGCGAAAAGGGCGGCGAAACGTGCCCTTAATGAAGCTTTTAAACTTTCCTCCCGGAGATGCGACGTAACCCAATAAAGATTGCCACACGCGATCGGGAGACTGAAATGTGAGAATTTATCGAGGGGTAAATGGGTGGCTTTAATGAAGGATGTTATTGAAAGAAAAAGTTTGAGTCAAAGTAGAATTGTCAATGGTGGTTTTTATTGGTTTTACAGCCGTCTCTATATTTTTGTCTCATTTTTATTATCTCATACTGTCTTCATCTTCATATGACATATATCTTGTCAGATTGTCTCATCTAATTAATTTTTTTAACACATTTAAAACATTTAGTAGAAAAATACTCTTTTTCTGGATAAATAGTATCTATTAAATAACACGGAGTAGGCATATTATGATGGGATTATATCCTCAACTTTCAACCAAGAAAAATGTGACGATTTTTGCCACACTTTCCTTTGCTGGTTGAAGCAAGCGTTGCATTGTAATGCAATTACTTCTGGAACTCTTCTTATCGCTCGCAAACTACCTCTGATTCTCTTCGAGTTCACTTGGTTCATTGGTTATGTATTAAATATGTGCAGAATCTATAATGCCAAATGGCAGAAGCGTTATAAAGAAGACGAAAATTTGAGCACCTCATTTTGAAGTTTGAGTTGCAAGAAGTAATTTTTGGAAGTTATACTGTTTTGAAAAACCAAAAATTATAGGTTGGTGTGTTTCCAAAAGTAACAGCGGTTCAATAATGATTCTGTTTGCAGTTTCCTATACTAGAGTGCATCCAGATAAAAAAAACTGTAGGCTAATCCTAATAGTTGTTGGACAAGTGGAAGTTATTGGACACCCAATTTTTATATGTGAAACACAAGAGTTATGTGTTCAGCAATTCAGTGAGTTATGCCGGAATGTCGCTGTTTTAGTAATTTCTACTGTATCCATTTTGTTGACATTTATCCACAGGTGCCAAATATAGTTTTGTTTTGACCTGCACCAAAACGACGGTTCTCTTAGCATTTTAGTAAGAAAAATTATATGCGTTTCAGCGGCGTAATTAAGTAATGATGAAACGGTAGTGAAGTGATCCACAGAAAAATACAGGTAGGTACCTACCTAATGGTATGGTACACCTTTATTTTTAAGGTTTAATTTTACTTAGGGTAAGTTATAATTTAGGGAAGTGTCAAATAATCGAAACTAAAAAGTCTTGATTACTTTCAGAGCTTAGACACCTCTCCAATAATTACATATGGAGATTTTTCTAGTTTTCATGTAAAAATTTGGTGTTTTTCTCTGTTTCATGTAATTAAATTTTTATGGTAATATTTCTAGCGCAACCGGTTATTGGCCGCCCGTCAAAGTACGCCAAAGAAAAGTGAATATCACGTGAAATCAACGTTGGAATTCAAAACAAAAAATACTGGTCATAAAGACACATGAGGCTCATCGCTCATCCTTTCAGCAAGAGAAGACTCTACCTTGTAAGGTAGTTAACTTTATTTATATAAATCGTTTTGACCTTATGTCGGCGATATATTGCGCCGCCTCTGGTTACTTTGATTAACCAGTACGATATAACAACAATAACAACAAAAATGTCAAATACACTTTATTGACTCGATCCGAGCGCAAAATGAAACCTAATTACTACCCAACAAATACATCTATTCAACCTGAAAATTTTAACGAGGTTCACCTGAACAACCGAATACTTACAAACTTCCGAGGCGACGAAAAAGAGGAGCGAAGTTAGCAAAACCGCTCTCGGCAAATTGAACATCGCGTGAATTGCCTTTCTGCTTCTTTATCGACTTTTCGATTGGTGTGGTGGAAACGATAACACTACGACGGACATTTGCCTCTGAACCGCACCGAGCAACTAACTGTTGAGCGCTGACGGCAGTTTGTAGGGCAGATGGATGGGATGGATGGTCTGCAGACCGCAAGACCGACCGCACCTTCGACGAGTCACCGCTTCCAAGCGTATGAATGGTAGGTGGAGGGGTTTTGGCGAAGGAGCTGCTCCGCCGCCAGGATTTACGTCAGAGATGCGAAATTTGGCGAACTTGAAGTCGTTGATTCGATCCAATATCGTTAAAGCAGGCACTAATGCTATTGTTGTGTGACGAAGGAAAGAACACCTTGTATAGTTTTGCTACCGGTTAAAGTACAACCAAATAATCTATAGAATTTGATAGAAATAAGCCTTACGTATTTAAATCTGAAATTTATTTCACATTACCAATTAAGGTAATACTGATCAACATGATCAGATATGTGGATGATGTTCCAAAGATATTTAATTTAAACTAAACTCTCCCAGCAAAGAAACATTAACTTAAATGTGGTTATCAAAATAATCGCCGTCTTAATACACCTAATGCTCTCTACTTAACTACTAGCGAAATTGAATTTGATAGCTTCGCTTTGATCTGAGAGCTGGAGCGGGAAAAACCTCCTGTAATATGTTGAGATACTAAAGATCACCAACCCCCGTGATCGAGACAGCGTCTGAAAATTAGCTGAGAGCAAGTTCTTGATGTACTCAATTCAATTCCCAAGGGGCGAACACCTAAGGCGTGATTAACAGGGTGGCGGATAGAAAGTACACCAAAAAAAGGGTGAAACTCGCGATCTAGAATATGGACACCAATAGCATATTATATTTGTATAAATCTAACGAATTATACACCAAAAGGGCGGACAGCTAAGTGGTTTCGTAGTGATTTAATCACACATCAACACACGCAAGATCAGTGCATAAATAATATAGATTATATCTAACCTTAATCATGTGCAAAACTTATATTTGTATTACTATAAGATATTATCATAGGATACATAAATACTACTTTCAATATTGATTTTCAACAACTGATTCATTCAGTGATTAGAATTTCAAAAAAATAAATTTTGATGTGAATATTAAAATAATCAACAGCGCTCAAATACTTCTTAAATACAATTTTGTTTGCAAAAACTTTTTAAATGTTGTTATTAAATTTGTTTCAATTATTACGTACAAATACACTAACGTTATAGATCAGTTTTTATCCAATTTTCCTCTTACCTTAAACAGTTTTTCTTCTGTTGGTATTATTGGCTTCAGACATTTTTTAGATGGAGTTGACTGTATTTTGTCCACGATCTTGCTCAGTACTTCGTCAAACAAATATGGTGTTAAGCGGAAAAATTCCTTAAATTTAAGATCATTGGAGATTAAGTGTTTCAAAAATAATATCTGATAGGTACCTTCTTCTCCTCTTTTCTTAAAAATGTTGAAATCATTACTTTAAAGCACCAACTGGATAACCTGTGACAAAGACAGACCGCTGGTGCCGCCTCCATGGCACTATAATATCTAGAAACAGCTTAGTTTCTAAAACTAAAATTTATTTTTTCTCTACTAATTTATTAACACTTCTTTATTTCACTGTGATGGGTATTAGCTAACTTTTGAATCTCCAAATAAACCTAATTGCAAAATATCTTTATTTGACAAGTAAATCTTCATTGTGTTACCAAGACGAGATGGAAATTTACCTGCTTCTTGATTAAATTTGTTTCCATGATGTTATTTCACATGTTAAAACATTCGTAATATTGGTCATTATAAAAGTAATATGAGAACAATTCAGTATTACTGCATATTTCAATCAGTTTTAGCTTGTTTATATATCAAAAATTAACCTTTTGTTATAAAACAACGTTTAAATAAATTAATAGCTTTCATATTATAATTCAGTAAAAACCTATTTAAGAATAACAGTGTTTGCTGGTATTTCATTCCATCTTCTGGTTTATATTTTCCAGTTTATTATAAAGCTTTCAATAATAAATAAATATACACCTGCATTATTTCATTTCAACATCATCCACAAGGAACTTTAAGTTCATCACGATTGTAGAAGGCGAAGTAACATCTGCCACCAGTATCTCCTGTCCGTCTTTCAGCCCTAGCTCTACCAAACTTTTTCCTAAATTATCCCTGGTCCTCTCTTCAATGCTCTTAATGGTGCCCATGTAAAGGGTTTTATTTTTGCCATCAACGATCGTAGTCAGGCCAGGATTCTTCATTTGGAAAGAAGCGCTTTCGCAAAGCACCTCCAGCAGATCTTTCAACTTCATCTTGTAAGGGTCCTTGATTTCGAGGGTTTGAGGTTTCTGTGAGCATACGAGGCACTCTTCGTTCTTCTCAACTTCATAAGTGGAAGTATATATGCCGTCCACATCGTTAAACATCATGTAATTGTTTAGGGGCATACAGCAACTGGTTGCAATTTTGAAAACCTAAAACAAAAGACAATTCTGTATATACTAGATAGCATATAAATAGCCAGAGAAAAGAAAAATTATATTATTCCTTCTATTGATCTTGGCGAAATAAAAAATTAAAATAGGTTGCTAGTAGGAAGGTAATTTTTGTTAACACATTCAAGAAAGTTTTTACTGTTTAGATGATATTTTTGCTCACTATACATTTGATGTTCATACCGAGAAAGGTAACAGAAACCAAAATTCTGGTGCATATAATCAACATTTTGTTCATTTCATGCTAAACAAATTTTACTATTCTGAAATAAATTCTTTCTAATCAGTTTCTTACTTCTGTGGCACAAATTCCAGCAATCACAGCATTAGTAGAGGCAACAGCAGGAATGATATGTTTAACAACACCCTGAACCAGCCTATAAGTAACCCCAGGGATGTTAAACTGTGCGGCTCTCTCCAGGGACTTCTCGTATATCCAGGAGAGGTGTTGGGAGTCATCACCATCTAATGGAGTGTTGAAGGGGTTCTCTTTTGGCCACTGTATTACTTTCACATATTCAATGCAATGTTCTGGCAAGCGTGGCGTATTCGCTAATGTACATAGAGGGTAATTCACTTGAGGAGGATATAAACCTAGGGTGCATTCGACGCAGGCGCTAATTCCAGGTAGGATTACTCTGACATTACCTTTAAAGCCTTCAGTTCCTAAAAAAAGAAACCCTCAAGCAATGTTTTTACTGCAATAATAATAATAATAATGTTTGTCCTAGTAGAAGGCAATAGAAAATTATGACTTGCTAGAAAAAACTTAATAACAACTACTAGATCTAAACATTTCACACAAAATATAATGCACAGTTAGAAAAATTCAATACTCATTTAGCATACCTCCATCGACCATAGGTATGAGTGACTCTTGATCCAAAACCCCTTCAGGGTAGTTCAGCATCGATACAAGCATACCATTCATCCATCTTCTAGCCACAATTGAGTCTAAACCACAAACTATTATGTGGAACTGTCGGTAGAAACTCTCGTCGTAATCCTGGATTTTACAAAAATGGGGAGTAACATTGCATCCAGCCACACGAGAGTTAATAAAATTAGCCGCGACTTCAGCCTTAGAAGATCCGATATCCTTATGCCTGAATAGGAACTGCCTATTCAGATTTGACAAATCTATAGTATCCATATCGATCACGTGTATATTCTTGAAACCCATCAGCGCCAAATTCTTAAGTAACTCGCATCCTAAGCCCCCAGCACCTACCACCAGAATATTGCAAGAAGTCATTATGAAATCCAATATTTCTGAAGAAGGTTCGAAGTCCGGATGGCTGAACGGTCCGGGGCGCTCCAGCACCTTCCTTAGATGGTCCCATCGTTTTTGGGAGGACTCCGAGCTCTCGGACATCGTTTGAAATTGAAATTTCACCGGTTTTTTGAAATTCTAACTGGATAGGCTTACATAACCTCAAAATATGACGTTTGCGAACTTGAAGTGATCTGTGGACATTTGTCACCACAAATTTCTTTAGGTTGTACGTCAATTTACGTTATATAAGCGGTTTTTTTTTAGGTGATAGAAAAGAGGAAATAATCAGCAACAATTAATCACACAAGTTTATAACCACAGAACACAAATATCACAAACGTATGCTTTGGTATCATTCCACACACATTCACTTTCAGTTAGTTCTACCGTTTAATGTACATAACCTAAAAGCCAAACAAGTGTTTTGTGGTTTGAAGTATTGAAAATTGAAATAACGTTCAAAACGTTCCACCTTCTTTACATTTTAAATTAACTCTAATTAACAATTATTTCAAATGAAACCGACGTGTACAATGTAGAAACGAACTGTAGTAGATTCCAGAACAAACGGGGAGTAAAGAAAATGTGTTCCATCAAAGACGACAGTGACGAGAGTATCGCTGAAAGGTTTAGGCAGGATTATAACGAACAATTCCACATCCTCATACGCATGCATTTATCATTTTTGTTGGATTCTAGCGAACAAGGGTAAGCAATTAATTCATACCAAAGTATTCTTTGCTAAGTTTGTTTTTCTTCCTCTCAAGAAACAGTGAGTCGAGTGAGAAAAGTAAGCTCGGAAAATGGAACATTCCATATGGAAAGAAACTTAAAGTACGTGGTGTTATCAAGAGAACCGCCTTAACCCAGGAGGGAATCTCTCAGATCTACCAGTTGATAGAGTATCTTAAGCTGGACGAAAGTATGATATGTGTCAATTCGATTATTTGACTTTAACGATTATTTGAATTTCAGATTTAAAAACTGAAGGTATATTCAGAAGGACAGGTTCATTGGAGAGGCAGCAGGATCTGCGAAACCTTCTTAGTCAAGGGGCGACTTTACAACTGGAGGAGGGGATGTATAGTGTTCATGATTGTGCTTGTGTTCTGAAAGGAATTTTAGCAGAATTACCCGACCCTTTGATGACAGAGGCTCATTTCCCTATATACTGCCAAATAGCAGGTATTTCAATGTACACATCTATTAAATTAGATAAGAAGTGCCTTTGAAAGCATATGCATAACATTATCACATTTAGTATTATTGAAACAACACTAAAATTTTGACACAAATTAAAAATTTCTAATTCTAAAGATGGTTATGGTAAACCATTCTTCCTGACTAGTTAGACCATCAGACTAAGAGAATACCAGCAGAGACATTGATTCTCTAAATGATTTTTTATTGAATCAAAATAACATGTTTAAAATAGCTCCTACTGATCATCAGCATAATCCTGAAAGTGAATTAACATTTCCTTCTTCACACCATTACATTGATGATGAGTTCGAGTTACTTAGAACATGTCTGTTTGGCTTCATAACATTTTGATTCTCAGCGTGGGTGAGATTGTAACTGATATATGAATTACACATCGCCCAAAACTTGGGAACAAGTAGATAGGGTAGAAATAATGTCAGTACTGCATATAACTTCTTTCCTACGGACCTTTTTTACTGAGTTTACTGAGGCTTTACAATTGTAAATGACAAAAGACTTGAAACTTATATACTTGAGTTAAGCAGTTCTTTTTAATTCAATAAAATCATAAGTTTTGATAAATGTAGAACTTTAATGTGTGAAAGTTATATGAAGCATTATATTGTTTCGGCCCTACTTACTTGCTCCAAGATTTTAGCTAGGTATTCCTGGGTATTTGCAGACACTATTAAAATTGCAGAATCCTGTGGATTAACCAAACAATTCATACAAGAAGAAAAGCTTCTGAAAGCTATCCGGTTCCTGCTGCTGGTTCTACCCCCTGACAACAAAGCCCTACTGAAAGACATCCTCGAATTACTACACCTGACAGCTTCCCACGAGAGCGAGAATCGCATGTCTTGTGACAACCTGGCTAAGATCTTCACACCTCACCTGTTATGCCCCAGAAAGTTATCACCAGAGACCCTCTTGAAGGATTCGCACACCTTATTCCAGATAGTCAGTTTTATGATAAAGAACTTCTCGGAGCTGTTCAAGATACCCCCACAATTAGTCTTGGAGTTCCGGGCAAAGTATGCCAGGAATCCTGATACTACAGTGTCTGATGCTGCAAGCACCGTCTACACATTTGTCGATCAGGCAAGAACAGCTAAAGAGAATGAGTCAAATCCGACTGAGACAGCTTTGGCTCAGTTGTATGCCCACATTCAGAGTTTACCTGAGACACGAAAGAAGAGGAAGCTGGTCAAGCAGTTTAACAAAGAGAATGGTCATGGGACACCTTTACAAGTTCCAAGGAGTGGAACGAAAAATAAAAGTCTCGGAGATTCTATTAAGAAACATATTTTCCAAAAAGGTCTGGTGAAGAGGAAGAGACTCACCGATAGGATTTCTTCATCTGAAGATATTTTGAATGTAAGTAAATTTCAAAAGGTGTTGGCTTGTAAAACACGTCAGACTGTTTTTTTGTGGGAGAATAATTTTTACTTGTTGTACACATAATCTGCCTGAAATGAAAAATTCTTCAGATAGTTTGTGAGCCGGTTTACATGCCTGCGAATATTATATGGACATACAATATTGGGTGGAAGTATACACATATTAATCTTCATTTATTTTTACTGAAGTCATACCTCATATTATCTTCCTGCTTGTGTTCGTTCGCTAACTTCATCCTTTCTTTGCATGCCTCTTCTCATCTCATTTCCAGACGCCGGTACACTCACCTTCAACAAAACCTAAAACTCGTCTTTTCTGTCACCATAACAACGATTCCAGTACAGACAGCTCACCTGCCAAAAGGCCCAAACAGTCTGGATTGGATCCAGATAACGTAAGCCCTAAAGAGAAAGATGATTCTCTAGGGAAGGATTCTAGCATAGAAGAGACTAATAGACTGTGTAACATTTATTTAACAAGCACGCCTGCATGTGTCCACCTAAAGGCATGTCCAGAGATTGTTTTCACCCCAGAAGAACAGGACAGGAAGTCAATGTCACCCATTACAAGGTCTACACAAAGAATGACGAGGGCTATGCAGGTTAGTGTAAAGAAAGTTGTGAACTTGTGGACAAAATTAAATTTTTGAAATTTGTGTTTCTATAGGGCAGCTGGTCTGATCAAAACAGCTTAACAATCTTGAGTGCATTGATATCTGCAAAAGAATTGATATCTTATTGTAAGTTGCATTGCAGTTCAACCAATATAACTTGGTTAAATTTAATTACAAGTTCACGTTTTTGTCCAAAAGTTTAGAATTATATGTTGTGTTGCCAAAATGCTTTAAATGTTTCTTATTTACTTTCCGTGTACAGCTTGCCTCATTTTTATGTTTTTCCACTGATTGACCTTTACTTGATTTGAAGATGGAATTCTACCCAAACTATTGTTTTTGGCTTTACTATAAGGTATTGCAATAATTTGTTGCAATCATACAATGTATATGAACATTTCAGTTTAATGATTTATAAGTTTCTTTAGGTACATGATTGAATTTCATGATTTCTTTTTTAGGAGACCATGATGACCCCAAGAAGTCGTAAACCCGTTTTACTTGTCTCCGGCACAAGCATTAACACCATCACAAATTTAAAAGATAGTCATCGTTCGATGGATGACCTGACTGAAGAAGGTTGCAATCCAGCAAAAGAAGATTTACCTCAAACGAATCTTACAAAGTCCAAGAGTGAAAGTGATATTTTGGAAATGAAACCAGAAAGAGTAGAAAAGCTGAATAGAAGCGAGTCCCCATCAGCATCTCTTTCTGATACTTTCAAGGATTATTTAAGTAACAGGGATATTTTGACTGTGTCTTCTCCTGACGACTCGAGTTTTTCCAGCAGAACTGACGATTTTAATTCAATGGATTTTCATGATTTGAGTGGTGACAAAATGAGTGATTCGTTGTTGTGTTGTCTAAATGGCAATCACCCTGATGATGTTAGTGTGATTGATTTGAATGAAAGCGAAAAGGAAAAAGAACCGGTGCTAAAACCAAAGCAATTTGATGAAAACGGCAAACCTATTATATTCGAGACTTCGTTTTGATAGGAATATTCTGGTATGTACTTTTTATTGCAGTAATAAACTGTTAAATAGAAAAATTGTTTTAGGAGGGTATTTTAATTTCTAACTAACTTTAAGTCATATGTGAGGCTTCTGTTTTGACAAAAACATTTCGATATATCTATGTATTGTGGTAACAATACTAGTTAATAAGTAACTTGTTATTTGAAATTTTTTGAGAAAAGGTATTTTATTCCCTTTAAAACTAAAGAGATTATATGTTTGAAGTATGCCTATTTTTAATAAAAATAACAGTCAAAAGGTGAAAAAAGTATAGTAATAATAATTATGAATTTTAAATGAAATAATACATTACTCCATCGGCTTTCAAAACATATCATCATGGGTTAAATCAGCCATCATATGTAAACCTCGTTCTTTGAGAGCTTTCGACAGCAACCTCTGCTTTTCCTGTCTTGACTCTTGTTCCTTCCTTTGGGCGTCCAATATTTCATCTACAGATATTTCTGTTAAAGGGAGGGAATTTTCTTTCTCGCCATCCTGAAAACCACGATTTACAAAAATTTCTTTCCTGTATTTGAAAAAATGTACTATTTCTCCTAAAAGAACCACGTTCTCTCCTCGTACAATGAAAACACCCCTCGGTATGTCTCCATACTCTTTACCAACGTGTATCCTCTCGATAGTTTCATGTAATACTAGATTGGCAAACTGGTCTACACTTCTTAAATAGCCGATAAGAGTTCTCCCATCTCGAAGAAGAACCATAAGTTTTTCTAAGTAGATAAATGTTCATTTATTAAGAAAAGATGGTGGTGATGTTTGCTTGAATGCAATGAAAAAGTGGTTTTAGTTTCAATACGAAACTTACTGTCTAGTTCGTCTAGGAGGTGAGCTGTTCCTTCTAGTTCTGGCTTGTTTAAATTCATTTTTTGGGTATTGAAGAAGTCCACAATATAACCTCACTTTTCAAACAATAGACTAACTCACCAAAACATTATTTCACTGTCGCAATGTATTTTTAAAATTCAAAGCAATGATTTTTGGAAAAGTATTTAGAAAACTACTATCTCTTTCATATACCCCTAAATAACTATTAAAAAAGTAAACAAACGTTGACGTCCTCTGGAACACAAAACATATAGGTTAGGTTAAGTTTGGTAAGGATCCATTTCTCAGTTCATCCCTTTGGTTTACTAGGTTTTTCAATTTTCTTATTTCTGAAAACATCGGATACGTATAAAGGGAGTATTTTACATTATACAATGAAAGAGTACCTCTTTTATTTATTTTAACCTTTCATTGTATCGTGTTCATATTTTGTGTTTTTCTTGTTTCGTAAATTTGAACCCTGTTTTTGACTGACGTGTTGTTTAAAGACATGCTGCGGTAGGAAATTTGTTATTTTACTTTTTTACGCTTAGGTTGTGTGAATGTGATAGAAATGAGTCTATTAAGTTACGGTATATTTTTCGTGACACTTATCCTTTACGTAAACGCACAGAGAGTCGCCCCAGGGGTGCCCCCGCAACACTATCAGGTAATTAAACATATGTTCCAGCATTAAGTTGAGGTAATTGGTACTCATGAGAATTAAATTGTATCTTAACGCTTATTCTGTTGTTCAAACTTCAGAGTACATGTGTTCAAATTTTAAGTACATGTGTTGTTCCAGCAAGGAGCACAGCCACAGTATGGACAGCCCCAGTACCATCAGCAGGTACCAGTCCAACAACATGTCCCAGTCCAACAACATGTCCCAGTTCAACAGCAGCAACACATTCCTGTACAACAGCAACAACAACAACAACATGTGCCAGTCCAACAACAACAGCAACATGTTCCTGCCCAACAACAGCAACATGTTCCTATCCAACAACAACAGCAACATGTTCCTGTCCAACAACAACAGCAGGTTCCCACACAACAACATGGACATGGTCATGGACACGGTCATGGTAGGCCACAGCAGATATTGAATGCCGCGAATGTTGCTGAAGAAGCAGAGTAAGCAAAACTTTTCCATCACATATTTCCTACAATGGTTTTCCCTATTTCTAATATTTGTATTCATTTTGCATGTTTTTCCATAGTTTATCAGCTTTTAAATCAGTTTAATTAATTTATTATCATGTTTCGAGTAATCCAACATAGCTTTTAATCCTGTCTGATACCGCTTACTATAATAGATATCTAATGATATTTTAATTTTTCAGGCATATTGCTGAACACATGGACGTTCCTATAGATACAAGTAAAATGAGTGAACAAGAGTTACAATTCCATTACTTTAAAATGCATGATGCCGACAATAACAATAAACTTGATGGTTGTGAGTTGATAAAGTCCCTCATCCATTGGCATGGTAAAAAAGAATTTGTCTTTATTTTAGTTACCATTCAGAAGCTTTTTAGGTAGTTTGAAATCCGTTTGTTTCGAGCTTTAATCGGGAATCTGCAAATGTGTTGATTTTTAAAAAGTGGTTCATTATGGAGAAAAAGACTAAGAACACCTATTTCATGAATTATGTATTGTTCTTCACTATACCATATTTCTGATGAATTAGAGACACCTCATCATCACCATTTATATCAGCCTTCTATTCTAGTGTTCATTTGTATGATTTGGGATTTAAAATAGTTTTTAACTTTTTTATTTGTGATATGTGCTTCTTGTGTTGTTTTGTACAGACCAGGGGAGCAAAAGTGGGGGTCCCGGTGCGGTGGAGGAAAAGGTGTTTAGAGATGAGGAACTCATCAACCTCATCGATCCAATACTCAACATAGATGACTCGAATAAAGATGGCTACATCGATTATCCAGAATTTATACGGGCGCAGCAGAAGGCGGCCGGGCAATCTAAGCCTCAAGCTTAACCTAGCTTGTGATGTATGTTTTATATGCTTCACTCTGTTTTAGGGTTGGTTCTACAATTACATGTAACATTTGTCTCATAGCTGTAATCTGATTTTAACAAAAATGTTATTTGATTATTGTAGAACGAGCTCTTTGGGATTTTTTCAGTTGAGATATACCCTTTGTTTGGTTTCTATTCTGTAATGTTTTTTATATGGAAACTATGAGAAATAATGGGAGAGATTTCAGGAAGTAGGATTTCCTTTCATTTTTTATGGAACCTACAGCTCTAGAAAATATAACAAATTGTTTTTGGTATGTTGATATCCATATAAGTTTCCATTGTAATTAAAATTTGCACCTCCTATGCCACATTTAATAATCAAGAATTTTCTAGGTGAAGTAGACACTAAAGCGGAAACAGTAAAAGACGAACACCTCTCACAGTACATTGATGAGACTCTCAAAAGGATGGATGATGATAATGACGGCTTTATAAGTTACGTCGAGTTTCGTAAGAATTCTTAAAATTATCTATTTATTTAATTCTTTCGTCCATGTCAATTATTTAGGAAGATTTATTTTAATTTGTTGATTAGTTACAAGTAAGCATTGGGATCAAATTTCGTAAATATGTTAATATTGGTGTCGATTGTTTAATTTTGGAAAATAAAGTGATATATTTGATTTGGTTTGTTTTATGTTGGTTGAATGGGACATTTAATAAGAATAAAGAAAACCAGGACAACGAAAGAAATGTTGATGACAGAAATAAGGAAAAACAGGATAAGAAAGTCAAGGTGAAGATAGAACAAGACAGTTGCCGGTATATTAAGGAATGAAAGAGTCGAAGTCGTGAAACTGATGAAAGAATTAATGGCAGAAAAATAATTGCTGCTACGCCTACGGAAGAAGAGATTCACAGATGAGTAAATATGATTATTTTATTTAATGATTCTTATCCAATTTATAATTTGAGCTCCAGTAGTTCACCATGTGGTTAACATTCAAGTTTGTCTGTCTTTTGACTTACAAATAAAGTTTTTTTGCATAACTTAAAACTGCAATGTATTAATACACTGAAATAAAATAAATAAAAGTATGAATTGTTGTCCAAAGCACATATTCAGTTGTAATCAATGATTCATAATGATTAATTTTTATATGATTTTTTTTTGAGAAATTTAGTGTGATTTTGACCTTTTATTGGAGTATTGACCAATATTGGAGAGCTCGGAAATTGCAAGTAATTCCAATTCTCATCTTGTGGTGAAAGAGGTAACACCTCTAGCGGTTAATGTAGATGGGGACCAATTGTAGGGCGGAATAAGCCTTCTAATTGTCGTCAGACAGAATCGAGCACGTTCTTGCCCTTGAAGTAACAAATTGCTTTCAGAGGCGGATGCATCAGGACAAAACCCAGGAGTCCAGAAAAGGCTATTAAATCAGGATGAAAGGTTGACAGGCAAACAAAGAGAAACTTGCTGATCATTCTTAGCAGGAGAATGCCATTATGGCAAAATCATATAATGACTCTGTGATGAGAATCGGAAATGACTATAATATTCCTCTATGTGGAGGTGCTCTCCGTGTTGTGAAGTTATGTTTCCATTTACACGGACATGTGGAGCTGGAGGTTTCATGGACTTTTCTTTAATGCAGGTGAGTCTTAAAATTTCAACACCCAAAAGAAATAATCCTTTAATTTTATAAGAAATAGAAAGATATGTTTGAGGCATCTATCATACTCATCATCATCATCATCATTACCAAAAAACTATTACAGGAAAATATTATGAGATTGAATACTGAATGTGGTAGTGACTTAAATTTAGAAATTTATTTTTATTTTATTAGGATAAACATGTATAAACAGAGTCCTAAAATGCAATTGCTAATAATAAGTGCTCAAACATTAATTTTTATTCCCTAATTACGTCAACTTTGTTTGTGAATAGACCCTTTCAATTCAGTGAACAAAATTCGATATTTTGAGTTCATATTTGCCTTCCTGCTTCCTGCCTTCATGTTTCATAAAATTATATTGTATTATGCTCGTCATGAACTAATAATGTTGATATATTGCCAATTTTGAACGATTTGTACTTTTCTTGATATAAATACTTGTAACATTAATTGTATGGGATATAGAGATTGCAATGTTGAAAAGGGCTGTTTTTTGTCATAGCACTTAATATAACTCAATGATCCCTTAAATAAATAATAATAATAATATACTGTTATAATTATAAGAATATAGCAAAAAATTAAGAATTTGACTAATAGGGCGATTAATTCTTTAAAATAATTCATGAGTACAATTTATACAACTTGTATTTAAAAATGTACAAACGTTTCAGTTCGTATATACCGTCAAAAATCGATCAAAATAGATGAGTTTCTGTTAATGTGTTGTCCGTCACTTCAATACGAAAACAACTTTTTTTTCAGCTTCAAGTGGTTTTTTTTTGTTCGTTCTACGTTCGTCAAAAAAGTGTTGTGCGTTACGCGTCAGTCCGCTTTTGCATCGCACGAAGTACGGTTTCTTCAATTCGGGAGTGTTTGTGCATGGATTTTGCGATTTTCTTGAAGAAAATGTTTATTCATCGTCTGGTACTTTGGTGGGATCTCGAGACGGCCGAAAGGAGAACTTTGAAGACGCTGCTGCCAATCGGTAAGATGTTTTAGATGTTTTAAATTTTAATGTAAGAAAGAAAAACATATACTTTACAAATAATATGAAACTTGCATTTTAGTGAAGGATTTCCCATGTTTTAAAAAATGCTCTACAACTTTTTTAAAATATGATGCTGTTTTGTTTATTAATACTACTTTAACTAGTTTAAAAATAGTTCTTTACTTTCTTGTTAAAATTTAATATAATTTGTTGGTATAACCTTTAACTAAAAACCTAAAAGAAAACCTAATAACGTCCTATTTTGAATTATTGGACACCTTTGAGGCGTTTTAAAGTCGTACCGTTTAACAATATCGGGCTTCTTAAAGATATCAATCGAACAACTTTGAGAGGACTTAAGACGTACCGCTTTGTAATAAATGCCTTAAAAAGAGCTGTTTTCGACGTCTTTGATATTTGATATTATTTTCTAACAAATTTTTCCCCCTACTGTTTCACAACATCTTTGCAATACAATTGGAATTTCCATTCTTCCCAGCTTTTTTTTCTGTTAAACTGTTTAATCTGTTCGATTATCTTTGAAAATGAATGGATCATTTTAATCCAATCTGGTAATGCGCTATATGACTACTGGTGATTTACTCAGCGTGATTAAAAAAAAATCATCATGATCTAGTAATTGCATTCACGGTGTTTATGATTTCACTACATACATTCACGTGCATTCATCACTTCGCTCGCTGTATTTGTTTTTCCAAATCTGCAGATAACAGATCCCATTTATCCCATCGATAAATATTTTACAGAGTTCTATAAAATAGTGACTCCGCCGGCAACAGTCACCTAGCGGTAAGTTTACTAATTATCGGATATTGGTAAAATAGAAACCTTAAATGTATATCTGTTAGAGATCGCAGCGGGGGGGGGGGGTATTGGTTTGGGGTGTTGAATACAAAAATTTTGCCCCGTTCAAACCTTAGTTCTCGTACAAAGGTAGGGTTGAAAATTCTAAAAATGTCGGTATTAAAGAATAGGAAAAGTAGTGAAATGTGGCAGTTCCTCGAACCAACTGGTGATATATACGCAAAATCCATACCTGCATAACCAATCTAAAAAGTATATGAGATACAAACATGTTACAGTTTCATTGCGAACAAAGAAAACACAGTTACGTTTTATTCAATATTGTTATGAAATTATGAGTGATCAATATTTGTATATTATGCATTGTATGTTATATACATTTTAAATTGTGGATTAATTACTAGGTTGTATATATTAATTAGCCCAGTTTATAGAACAAAAATAAGCTGTTTTGTTAGATAAAATTTAACAGCAGACGGAACAAAAAACTTTGTTTATAATGGATCAAAGATGATAAAAACCAAAAATCTAGACAAACCTGAGCTTTTGTTTTTTTGTGAATAAAAATTAAAAAAAAGTAGGTCGTTTTTCCGTTTCTTCACCATATCGTAAAAATTATTAGAATTATTAGAATTAAAAGACCTTCAAAATGAGCGTTTCTAAAAGGTGACCGGAGCATTTTGCACCGAGAAAACTTGGAAAAACCCTTAAAGTGGACCCTTTTTCAAAAATTCACAGTTTTGCCTAGTTTAAAGCTGAAGCGGTAATTTTACGTGAAATGTTAGGTTATTATATCTACTTTAAGCATGCAAAAGTTGGATGCTGTCAGCTTTTACACAATTACATTATTAACAATATACACTGAAATCTTGCAAAATTCGGCGTATTAACTGAGATGGGCCGACTTTAATTTTTCAAACGGTTTTTGAAAGAGGACATCAAAACCTACAACTTGGCTATCTTGAATTTTCATACATGTTTGGAAAAAAGTGCGAAAAATGGCCTGGAACATTGCACGAAACTCGCAATTCCGCATTTCGAGCTAAGTGGTGGCTGCTTGAAGCGAAATATTCGAGGCCATTTGTTTTTCTAAGTTTTCTCGGTGGCTTTGGCCATTTCATGGATTACATATTTTTTACATTATGTACCACCAATGTGTATAACTATCAACCTACTACCTTTTGCAACAGATGGGTTCAAACCAGTGGAACTGTCTTCCATATAAGCTTGCCAAGAATTGGCGATACTCTTGTCGACCCAACATTTTCAAACAGTATGCCTTTCATTTAACCATGTTTCGACTAAGTAGTAAATAGTTTTTGCCTCACTTCGAAACCTTTTTATTGTTCTTATACTTCATTTGAAAATGCTTGAGAGCAGGAATTTTTAACATTGGTATTTAAGACGGCGTTCAACAGGGCGAACAACAAATCAAACAGTGTTAGATATTCCATAGGTAGGGCTAAGAAAATTTGTCTTCACTATTAACCTTAATGGTTACATCCTAAAATTCTCCCGATAGAATGGTTCGTAAAATGTAAATAAGTTAGTTCGGATCGAGACTGTGTATTCATGAACGTGCGTTTATATTTTACATTATATATATATATATATATATATATATATATATATATATATATATATATAATTTTACATATAATAGAAATAGTTAAAATATGTTTTTCTTATAATAAATAGAATAATAATTATTATTATAATTATGACGAAGGTGATGACGTTAATGATAATAATATTTACAATTATAAAAATACACCTAAAAATTATACGTTTTCTTTTCTTCACTATTAAATAATAGTGAAGAAGATAATAGTTAAATAGAAGATAGTAAAAGAAAAATAGTTAAAGAAATAATTAGTGGTTCTATGGTTGTTTCCACAATTACACCTACTTGCCATAACTTTTCTTCCGGTTAACGTGGCCAGTAGCTTTAATCCAATTGTCGCTCGTTATTTTGGAAAGTGATTCATATAGCAAATTTCGTACATCTTGTAGTTTAAATGATGTCAAGAACAGATTTCGTTACTACTAAATATATCAAAAAAAGTTTCTTCCTATTTGTAATTATTTTCATGGACGACATACATATGTATACTTTGGGAATTCTGTAAATATTTTCTTCAGGCATAAGCCTTTCTTATAAAAGTTTCAGTAATGTTTTTGTATGTATTTTTCCCGAATACCTGGAGACATATAACACTGATTTGACAAAATGTTGATATACTGTTTTAAATACTTCAGCTAAGTACAATATTGTGCTTTTCTGCCAACCTTACACCTGAAAAAAGTGTGAAGGTAAAAAGACAACGTAATTTCAGATACAATAATGAATTTATTTCTTGCAAATAGATATTTGAAAAATAGCTAGGTAATTCTTTACCTGTTCAAGAACTGACCATTGTCCGCAACCCGCGCAGGAATTAATGGACCCGGTATTATACCCGGCATTATTCATCCTGTTATTATTATAGGAACCTTCGACGACAGTTTCTCATGTGGAACAAATTACCTAACTTTCAGGAACTGCTGTTTAAATGTTCAGGAAAATACAAAAAATGCCTATTGCTTCATCCAATAAAATAGCTAATAATGACCTCGAAAAGTACCCGCCACTGGTATACAATATTTTAATACGACTTAATGACGGGTCCCCGTTTTCTGTGCTCTCAAGCATTTTCAAATGGAGTATAAATATTCTCTTCTCCAACAAGCGATCTCGTCTTTATTAAGAAGCAAAGCTCTTTTATTACATTTTTCGCACGAAAACCCTGTTTGTCTTAGATACTTCTACAATTTTCTTCGATTAATAACCGGTAATTCGTCATCTTCTGCAATACACGTATATATTTCGATGAAGGTAATGAAAAGCAAACAATTGTGCAAGAAATAAAATATGGCCCTTATCATTCTAATCCTCGTAACTACTAAGCGACTTATTACGGTAATTAAGGGTATTTTTTCAATAATTTTGAAAGGTAAAAATAAAAGTGATTAATGATTTCAAAGCGTGTTAGTCAAACTGTATTATTGCCATTGATATTTTATACAGGTTTGTAAAGAAATATGCAAATAATTTTAAAACCACATAAAATGGGCAAAATATGCATTCTACATAAATGTTTTCTAGTCATGAGACATGATATAGTAGGAAGCCTAATATAAATTAAGGTAGCGACAGCGTGGTTAATTCCATTAACGTCACCTTCGTGAGACACTGCCATGACAGTCGCTTGGACTACAAAGGGTAGTTAGTATATCCCTCATATCATTGCACGTACTATAATGGTACTTTCTATTTTCTGTAGTGAAAGGAAATTAATAACTCGTTGTAGCTACAAAATTTTAGTTTTCTGATGTCACATGAAATCAGTTAAACAGGGGAATGTTTGGAAATGGCAAGGGTAAAGTATTGAGTGAACTTGTAATTGTTGTATCCCTTATTTAAAACACAATATATTATTTTTAAAAAATACATTAAACATTGGATAACTTTTTGGTGATGTGTTAAGTCCTTGGGTCAGTGCTTTTTGCAAATATGCAATAATATGCAACCGAGAAATATTAAAAGCAAGCAACTAGGAACGTTCCATTTGAACACATTCTACCGATTTTTAAATTAAACCTCAACCACTTCATTCGTCTATCTATCCCGATTATTTTACAGAAAGCAAGCCTTTATAGACTTTTTCTTTTATATCGTTAATGAACTAAGCACCTTAGCTTCCCTGTTCCCTTAATTTTCTTCCCTGATTCCCGCTGCCTCTCTGTCTGCCATCCGAGGCTAGATCCGGGGGATGCCTCCCTTTCCCCAGTCGCGTTGCAGTCGGCACAGGGTGTCCTTGAATTGGTAATATCGAATAAGTGATGCTACCGCTAGGAAATTCGCTCACCTGTTGGGGGGTGTTTCCTCGGTGACGTCAGCGGTGGGAAATGTGCACTGGCGGGAAGCTGGTCGCCATGGAGATATCTGTCGACTCCGTTGACGGATCCAAGGGGAAATCCGGAAAATTAGACAAGTAATTTCTGTTTGAAGATTAGGTTGATTTCCGTCTAGTTTTTCATGGTGGTGGTGGTGATATTTCGCATTGGTATGTGTTCTCGCTTTAGGAATATTTCTGTTTCCTCTTGGATCTGGTAACAGTGAAGCACGCCTCCTTGATTTTCCATCTTTGTATTTTGTTCACATACCTCCAGAAAAAACCCCAATGCTGGCGATAGCGATGTTACTTTCAGCTTTGAACGACGAAACATTTACTTTAGCTTATTTTTACGCATGAGGTGTCATTTGAAAGAACTTGACGACTCGATATAGTTTGCATTTTAACATATTTTATGCCCTCAAATTCAAACACTCGATGTTTCTTGCCTCTATCTTAGAAAACTTTGAATTAAACAATTTGAAAAAGAAATCAAGGATTGTTATTATAAACAAGACCAGATGAAATTTCCCTTCCCCGGAAAAGCGTTACAAGGGCATTTTCCGCCACGGCTTGCTTGTCATACTTCATTTCGTAAACCGTTGTTCCAAAAATTTAGCAATTTTCCCTCCTAGAAGAAAATGTGCTGCGTGTTGTCGTTTTTGGGGGGTTCTGCTGCATTCAATATATATATACTTGCAAACTTATTATTAAAGCTATTGGAATTTTTCTGCAGATGCAAATGAAAATTTTCTTCTACGGTAAAACGTTACAAGGGCATTTTCCTCCACGGCTTGCTCGTCATGCTTCATTTCGTAGACCGTTTTTCCAAAAATTTAGTGATTTTCTCATCTAAAAGAAAATATGCTGCGTGTTGTCGTATTTTGAACGTTTTGCTGCATTCAAAAGTTTTGTGAATTCAAAATGTACATACTTGGAAAATTATTATTAAAGTTATTGGAAGTTTTCTGCACATGCCTTACTTTCAGCCATATTAAATCGCTGGCGTTAGTTGTCAGGGTTATTTTGTTGTAACTTAAACCTGGCAACTTTTACTTCTAGCGCCGCACACGTGCAAAGTGCAACAAACAACATAGCGTGTGCAAAGCAACAAAGTCTAAGGCTCGTTTGATTTTCCTCCCCTACGTTTTTACTTTAACGTGGAAATCATTTCGAGAAAACGATTGGGTTTTCCGCCTCAATATTTGCACAGCCGCGAATTTTTCCTTTTTTATTTCCCACACTTGACGGTCTTCCCGTCGGCGCGAGTCTCGTTTCCTAGAAGGGGACTGGGTTTTCCGCCGGGATCTTTCCACATCTGCGATATTTTCCACTCCACGTCTCGTCATCACTTGTACGGTTTCCCTTTGATAACGAAAGCTCCGGCAAAAAATCCTCCTGCGCTCCAGACGGGGAATTTCCCGTTTTCCTCGGCAACGCCGCGCGCCCGTTTCCCGTCACCGGATGGGAAGAGAAGGAATTCCACTTTCGACTTTCCCGCAACAGTTGCTTTCAGCTCGTCCCTCCCGGCGGTGGTGCAGCTGAAAATCGGAAGGCGCGTTCTCCGAACGAGAGAGTTTCCCGCAGGAGACACGTGTTGAATGCGGTCGCAGGCCGGAGGCTGTCCCATCTCTCCCTAGGGAGAGACATGTGGGGCGCTAGGACGTAGGGAGTCTCGGCCACGCTGTCCGCTCGAAGGGTTCGTTCGGCAGTGTACTTACTCGCACCGGGGCGACTTTTGGACCGAGGAGGAATAGAGAGAGGGTGAGTCTGGAATTTTCGCGATATCTCGCGAACGCGATGCAAAATCATAATGAACAGAAATTTATATGTACGGTGTCCCGCATAAAAATCGACACATGCATCGTTGGCATACAGGGGGACCCTAAATATGATGAACTAATGCAACTTATCTATGTGCCATGTTGCACCCTTATAAAATTACGGACCTTCAAAGTGGGGCTTCAGATTTTTGAGAAAATTAATATCTTTGCAATCCTTTAACTTCGGCCTGTCACGTTTGGTATATCCTTTAGGCGCACTGCGTGTCATAATTCGTGAGTGAGAAGAAATTCATTGAAACATCGTTAGGGGTTAATTCTGAGTGATCCCTTCCCCTAAAATTTTACGAAACTTTTTATCTGTCTGCTTATTTAAAGAATTTACAATTTTTCTGTATGTGCAAATTTATTTTGAAACTTTTTTACTCCTGTTGTGCTTTAAGAAAATATATTGCGAATAAAAAATGGATGAACTGAAGTAAAGTAATAGATAGTGTTAATTGGACATCGAAATGCCTAGAGCGTTATTCAGTTATCAAATTTTTAACTTATGTGAGCCAATTATTAAACCCTTTTTGAAATATCTGTAAAGCCATTCTTTTGGTGAACAAGTGGATTTGTTGTTAGGGTAAGGTTTCTGTAAAGTAAACTGTGGAAGAAAAACAGAAGCTAGGATAGTTAGGCAAAAACAAGTGGTAAGGAAGGCGCACAAACAGCACAGTACAAGGCAAAAATATAGGGTAAAGGTAAAATAGTAAAAAAATTGGATCACATATTTTTGGCATGTACATAAAAGTATGTATCTATAATATTATGAATGTCCCAAAATACCATAAAATCAAGAATACTTAAGTAAAGGAAACGTGTACAAATATTATTCATTATATGGTTACTGACAATTTGCATACATACTACATAAATACAAAAACTCCAATAAGGCAAATGGCAGTAACAAAAAAAGCAACTAAATATTGTTTTTCAGAGATAAATTAAGTTGTGTCCTTTTTCCGTTTTTTCACCATAACTCGAAAATTATTGACGGAAATGCAATACGTTGTATAGACAATTTGCAAAGAATTAAAAGACCTTTAAAATGAGCGTCTCTCAAAGGCGATCGGAGCATTTTTCACCGAGAAAACTTGGAAAAACCGTTAAAATGGACCCTTTTTCAAAAATTCACAGCTTCGCCCAGTTTTAAGCTGAAGCCCTAATTTTACTTAAAATGTTAGGTTATTGTGTCTACT
Organism: Cryptocephalus primarius; assembly: GCA_963576515.1. Classification (NCBI taxonomy): domain Eukaryota; kingdom Metazoa; phylum Arthropoda; class Insecta; order Coleoptera; family Chrysomelidae; genus Cryptocephalus; species Cryptocephalus primarius. The sequence goes on from OY754937.1 coordinate 11,245,254, forward strand.
TTAAGCAGGCAAAAGTGGGATGCTGTCGGATGAATAGTTTTTGTACAATTACGTTATTAACAATATACACCGAAATCTTGCAAAATTCGGCGTATTAACTGAGGCCGCAAGTATACCGTTTTGTCGTTTGAAGCCCCCACTAGTCAGCTCGAAATGCGAAATCGCGCGTTTCTTTCAGTGTTCGAGTCCGTTTTCGCACTTTCCTCCAAAGTATATGAAAATCCAAGATAGCCAAGTTGTAGATTTTGATGTCCTCTTTCAAAACCCGTTTGAAAAATTAAAATCGGTCCATCTCAGTTCACATGTCGAATTTTGCAAGATTTCGATGTATATTTTTAATAACGTAACTGTACAAAAACTATTCATTCGACAGCATTTTACTTTTGCTAAAGTAGACAAAATAACCTAACATTTCATTAGTGCTTTAGCTTTAATTTGAGCAAAGCTGTGAATTTTTTAAAAAGGGTCTATTGTAACGAGTTTTCCAAGTTTTCTCGGTGAAAAATGATCCTATCACCTTTTAGAAACGTTCATTTTTTTGAAACGTAGTAAAATACCATGAATTATATTCCAGAATATAAAAGAATGCTTGTTCTGCATATTTAAACACGATACCAATTTATAAAACGCTTAAATCTATATTTTTCACAATTTTTTCATAGAGGGATTGACAGATTCCTATAAATTATATTGTAAATATTGAAGGATAATTCGTTATAAATACACCATTGAAACAATTTAGGCTGTTGAAAACTTTTCTAAAATTTCTTTTTTTTTAATTTTGTTATTAGGGGTGGTTTCTAAGGGTTAAAACTTAATAAAATGGCATAAATCATATTCCAGAACATGAAAGAATATTTGTTCTACATATTAAACATTATTGCAATATATCTAAAATCTAAACGTTCCTAAGTTTTTTCATAAGGGTTGTTGCACTTTCAAAATCAAAATGTCCCTATCGAAACCATCAGTATCTTTTGAACCAGAGGTTAAAATAAGCTTATTTATAAATTTTCATAAAGAAATCCATATCGTTCAAAAGAATTCTGAGGTAATACCGCATTTTTACCTTTATACACTGACAGGGATGCGTAGCCTTTCGTAGTTTAATAGGATCGACGAAAGACCAATCCCATGCGCTATAAAAGCCTTTGAAGGACAGAATGTCCAATTAAAAAGTTTCTAATCACGGGAATCGTGAACTGAGATTTCAAACATTACCGCATAGAAGCACTAAATTAAACTTTTCCAGAGGCGTACCCCTGAAACGTGTAAATTGGACTTCATTTCCCATACTGAATCCACGCTAGAAATCTTGTTCGATTTTAGCGTAATTTACATTTCAGAAGAGGCGGGAGATAGAGAGAAAAATAGAGAGAGAACACCGCGCCGATAAGTAACGCGTAATATAAATGTAAATACCCGCCCGTTTTTTCTTCTTCATGAGACTCTTTCTTCTTCGAAACCCCTTTTGTCGACTTCAATTAAGTTCCTACTTCCAATTTGAGGGATCGCCGTCGCGTTTTTGCCGCGGGCGAGATAAAATTTCAGAGCCCCCGTGGGAATAAAAATTTGAATACCCGCGGGTCGAACGGAGGAACATCGGTCTGGCTCGTCTGGGACAATTTTTCCGTTTCGGGAATACGAGGGGAACCACCCGAGCGTCCCGATAATCGGGGCGATTGAATCCGTTCGATCGACAGATTGAAGAGGGAATTAGAAATGAATTAGCGATGTAAATTTTCAGGTGTTTAGTGATCGGGATCAACGAGGTTTCGCTGCAATCTCTCTGGAAAACCAGTGTGTAAATGATGACAAAAATGTTTTTAAATCTACGAAACTAATTTATGCAACACCATTGTGTTTCTACAAAAGCAGAAAATGTATAACGTGAAGCGTATAATGAGAATGATCTCTTTAAACCAGAAGGAGAAGAGAAAAGCATGACACTGCTAATAGACGTTAACGAAGCAATGAAATAATACATAATTTTCATAATAATCATAATAAATCATAATAAATCATAATAAATTCATAATTTCGTAATAAATTTCATAATAAGCTTCATAATGAAAATTATACCGACAAAGAAAATGGAACGGCGATATAGAAATATAAAATAATATAAATTGCATAAAAGAATGTTAAAGTGAAGGCACGGGGGTTTTTTAAAAGTCGGTTCAACGAAATTTATCCACATATTCCTCCACTTCTCGTGAAGAAGCCTTACACTTTTCAAAATTATTTAGAATGCTTCAACCTAGGAGCTTTAAATTTGATACAGTAATTATGAATATTTAGCACACAGCACTGTGATTTTCAAGAATGGCGACAGGTTTTAAATTAATCGTTTGTAGGGACAAAATGTAGAAAAGTTGAAATCATGCGTAATGCTATCTGACACTTGTTTCTTACTTTAAAGTTACAACAAATTTCCTGTATAAAACGTTGTTTTTCATAGAAACACATATCACTCAAACACACTAGTAGATCAAATTTTTGCTAATTTGGTGAATAACGTTACCTCAGTTACATTCAATTAGACTTATGTAATTTAATTTCAACAGAACCTACCGTTCATCTTAACGGAGTTTCAGTAACAACGTATCCAATTTCATTAATTTTCTTGGAGACGAGAGCTGGGCTCGTTATTTTTATTTTCCAATTTTGATGAAGCGTTCACCTACTTCTGCTCGATTTTTCTTCATTTTATCAATTTTTATTTACACGAACGCACATGTCAAGTAGGAAAGGTAAAGTTAGATTGATAAGGAAGCGGCTTTATCGACCCAATCTCTTAGGGATCTCTCCATTCTGCAAAAAACTTATCGTGAGTTATCGATGCTTCATGCAACTAGCAATAAGGAGCATGTGAAGTTACTAAAAAGAAATAATAATAATAAAATCGTGTAGTTAACTCTGGCAATCCGAGTAAAATTCTGGTTTAATGTTACGCTAAAAGTATGTGGCACTACAATAGACAATCAGTCACTTATCTACGATTTATTTAGTTATTCGTTCACGACCACATCCAGCAAGTAAGTCTGGTGCTGATAATGTCAGCTGAATAAAGCAGCTGAAGGTTCATGCGCTCATTCACTGAAAGTGAATTACATACATGCAATATATGGTAAGGGGTGTAGAGGATAATCTACTCGTACATCACTTATCAACATACATGTTTATTGGGATCACTGAGCGCTTCTTTTCCACTTCATTTCTTTAGGGCAAGGACAAGGGATTTTTCAGTTGCTTAATTTCTGCAAGGTTGGTACTTAAGCTATGGATGCCTTTTGGTGGATGGTTTTAAATCATATTGAATACTTTATTCACCATTGAAATGAAGGAAGATGGAAAAATTACCTTCGTAGACACCTTGGTGATAAGAAATACTAATGCGGTTTCGATGCTTTGCTATCAGAAGTCCACAGCTTCTGGAAGGACTCTTAATTCTACGTTTTTATATGCTATAAAGCCAATAAACTGAGCAGTACAAACAGTGAGTAATTCTCTGTTTTCCTCAAAAAACGACCAGATTTCAAAGTTAAAATCTTTAATAAAAGGCAGACGTTCCTGAAAATAAATCTAAAAATAACATAAAATGACTCTTTGTAATCCGCACGTTCATTCAAATGAGGAGGGAAATATTTTCATGCTTACACAAAAAAGATTTCACCACTTCCACTCAAGTGTGCCGCAAGTGGCTTCTAGTATTTTAAGTAATTTCCCCCTTCGTAAATAGTAATGGCTCTCTTCACCACATTAACTGAAGATAGCAAGATACGATTGTATGTAACGGAGTGAATATTTGCGTCAATTGCCCATTGTACTACGAAGTAATCGTTAGCACATTTCTCCTTAGTGAATTGATCCTATCCATGGTTATGTCCCAGATGCTCTTAGAGCCTCCTAGATCTCCTAATCTTCGAGAACATCGTCATTTTGAGCAGTACAAAGTTTCACCATGATATTGGAGAATGGTATGGGATATACCTACATATAATATTCTGGACAAGTATTCAAAGTAAATAAGAAAATCAGTGAATAAAAAATCATAGTCTCGATGTTAATTAGAATAAAGGTATGAGAGGTATTTTAAATTTCCATATCTGCCCGCATTTTACGAAACGATTCATTAAGAGGATCCCAAATTGGCCGTTTATAATGTTTGAAATAGTTGATTCCATTTTTTTCAGAACTCAAAGGTATGGTTACTATTTAAAGAGCTGGCTGATAAGGTTTTTGGTCCAACATAATCCATAAAGTTCCCTACTTTACTAGTGAAATTGTGAATACTGGACGTGACAACTGAAAAATCGGGACAGTATCAAAAAAGGATGAATATAACATTGTCACCTCTCGTGGATCTTTCTGTGTCATATCTTTTTTATCAGTTGTAAACGTTACTGCTGTTACGTTGTGTTACTTATTTAGTATATAGTAACACTGTTACTTATTTTACCTATACATTTTGTAATAATTTTTGACGGTATGTCACTGATGCTTTAAATAATTATCCCAAATGTAAGACTCTTTTTCTGGTATTTGTAGCCATGGTAAGAGAACGAAATGTTAAAAAATAATCGAGAAAGAAACGAATCACAATGACATACGCAATACTTTTAATTGTGCCCGCTGAAAATCTTCGCTCTTGGTTGCTTTGGTGCACCTTCGCAGTTCAGCCCAATATTGATATCGCGCATACTAAAAGGTATTTCATTTCCTGACCGTCTTAACGAATTCACTTTTTCGCAGGTGTGTGAAGTCCTGTCTGCGCAGCTCGAGTCGCGCGTCGCCTCGTGAAAGTTATGTCATGCTGCGCGGATCAGTCATGTTCGCATTCGGTCATCGCTGCCGCCAAGCAGGAGGCGACGAAACTGACGGACAAAGAGAGGGAGATCATACTGGGCGTCCTGGGGAGGGACGAGATGATCAGGAGGGATCAGCAGCTGCGAGTCATGTAAGTAAATGCACACTGTTTGTGAATGATAAAACCATTTGGTTATGTTAATTTGCAACTTGCTATAAAATCTGCTGCAGAATGCAACATATGCGTTTAGTTATGCTAGTAGTTACGTAACGAGGGCAGTCAGTGCATCTGCTGGAACAAATCTATAACTTTAACTGTATGATTCTAATTGTGGGGATCTTTCTTGTTATCAGAATGGTTCTTCCCAATTCTGATTAGGTGCTAGTTGCAATAGAAAACTTAACAGTTAGGACACTTAACAGTACCATATTTGCATCTTAGGGGTTAAGTTAAGATTTTCCTTACCTTAAAGGTGATAAAAGATTTGTATTCAGAGATCTGCCTTAGAAAAATTTTGGCTAAGAAATTTTTAAGTTAAGATTTTTTATAGCTAAGAAATATTTGAGATAATTTTTTTTAAGTAACAACTATTCGTTTCGTCAAATACAGTCAAAACGTAGGCTCCAATAACCTAATATTTTTGTTGTTTATGTTTGTTATGATCCACAAATTTCTTTGGTAATGTAGAAGTGGTACCCCTTTTCTTAAATTAATACTTCCTGTAGAAAATGATATTAGGGCAATTAAAAGTTGTGCCATAGGAGTTACAGGCATTCCTCGTTGGTCTTCCATTTATTCCACTTCTGTAATTAAAGGGAGAATAACACACTGCATAGTAAACCGATAGTGCTTTTTAAATTCGAAATGGACGATACATTTTCCCCAAAAACTCGTCCAAATTGTATGATATTCTGCGATATTCATCAAAAGCGTCGTTCTTTTCATAGATTTTTTAAACTATTGTTACATTAACCTCTACGAACGTAACCGCAATATTTCTTAAATCATTTTTTAAATGTAAGAAAAGTCTTTACTAAGAAGGATTTATGAATGCTATTAAATAAGAACAATTTTTATTTAAAAAGTACTTAAGAATTATTTTAAGATTTATTTATCCTAAGGAACGTTTCTGAATATGAAATCGGACTTAGGTAATCATTTCAGTTCAGAAAAATCCTAAGGAATGTTTCTGACCACCCTTAGGTTCTCCGCGGTAACCATCAACCGTTTTCCATTTCTATCCCAAAAAAATTTAAAGGTTTTGAAACTTCAAGTACTTTCAAGTTGGATAGAATACTCTATTAACTTGTACTATCAGACTTGTACTATTTACAGATGTAAATATTTGGCAAGTACAAAATGAGATAAATTATTTCCATCTACCTCCCCTGACCGATGATCCTTATCTATTGTAGTACTTTTCTTCTTTATTAAATTCTTTAATGAAGAGCCTAGTGGGTTAATCCAATGGAAATATCTTTGCCCTATCGACTAGGGCTAGTCGAACTTCTGCAACAGACTAATAATTATATTTATAATACATTCATTTTAATACTTCCATTCGTTAGTGCTGAGAAAAGAACGCAAAACTTCTATAAATTTTCTTTTGCCCTTTGAAAAGCATAGAAAATTTACTTCAAGACCCTCATAATAATTTTAAGTGAAATTTGTGATTTTAATGACTTTTCTGTACATCTCACAATAACGTTGAAAACTTGTTTCTGTTAAATCGGTTCTTAACGTTATATATTAGGAAAGAGATGCTACTGAACTATGGACTAACTTTCTAACAAAAAAAAAATCGTGGCGGAACCCAGATCCTATACTGGATTTGCTAATTCAGAAGAGATTCCTTAGTAGAAGTCAAGACATTGGAATGTTTGACGTTTTCATTGATTTCTTGTTACATTACAGTTCAAAAAGCAACAGAGTGGCACTGAGAATATTGCTAATGTAAATGGTTGAATGGCAGCATCCAAACAAACCAAACGAGTAACCTCAAGGATTCAAATTTTCATATAACAGTAGAGTACATTTAATATCTGCCTGGCAATAACACTCTAGGCTAATGAATATGGTTAAAATATGGACGTCAAAAATACAGTTAGCTAGTTAAAAGCCCCTTTGGTAATAGAAGGTGACGTATGTTTTATTTTTGAAACAATATTAATTTAAGGGCGTCCCACTCTGAGGGAAAAATAAATGGATACGTCACCCACTTCTAACGCTAAATTTTTGTTAGCTCGAAAAGAAAACAAAACTATTTACTTCAATATAATTCGTTCAATATAATTCGTAATAGTTGAAGTAAAAATAACACGAAATCATACAACGGCATTATTATCATTTTGGAAAGATCCCATGCATTTGTAACATTTGTACGCTTCAGTCGACGAGATAACCGTTTATTTATTTCATGTGCTGCTGTTGTAAGTGCGATATTTTAAATGCAATTAACTGTCCATGTAGTGATTTAATTAATTTTCTAGTTTCCAGTGCGAAATGAATCCAAACAGCGTTACATTTACCTTTCCGTTACACATGCATATCTAAATATCAGAATTTATTATTAAAACCACATCGTAATTAAAACGTTATACGTATACATATATACACGTTACGCAAACCGCATGTGTTATTTTCCTAATCATAGTTCATGTATGTACCTATCATTTACGTTCTTATATAATGTATATATATGAATGTACGTCCGTTCTGCAGCCAGTAATTAGTACTTCTAAAACAGGAAGAGAAAATGAACGATTAGAACGTTAAAAATGTTGGCGTTGTCGGGCGCCTGTTAAAACGATAACACGATATTTTTATTTATATGCCAGCTATTTAGCTGCATGAATTTAGTAGAGTAGGGTAATGTTATTAATGAAATAAAGTGCTGAAACGTAACAATTTCATAATAGTAGTTTTTTAAGGTGTTAATTGACTCCATTCCGGAAGGTATTCGAAAGTTCTTCATTGGCCTGACAGCACAGTTACAATTTTTGAACAGGTTGTAAAGAGGAAATTCATTTTTTATACGAGTATTTAAATTTCTTTAATAAGGTTACATAACATATTGATGGGATCGTTAAAGGAAAATTGTAAATATTTTTTCTTGATAATATGGGAATATCAATAGCATAATGTTTGTTTTTTAAATATTAACCTCATCCCTTTACACTTCGTATCACCGTGAAACTGCCAGTATCTCGCTTTTTTTACGATTGCTGCTAATTATCAGATGTGTATTTTTGCCCCATTCTCCCAATTATTTCCATTAAGTTTAACCTTCGATTCGCCAACCGTATACGATAATTCATCCGAATTTCGTTAAAACCTTCAACAGTTTTTTTTTTGTTATATTCTTGATCGAATTTAAAATTCACCTTATCCGGCATTATACCCCGTATCAACATGGACCCACGTCTACGAAATGTCAGCAGCACGTGATGTGCTACAAAGAACACCTGAGGCTAGCACGGAATTACTCTTTTGTGCATAAGATGGCCGTGTTCTTGTGTTCGTGGCGAACTTTATCATATGAATTGTTTATCCTCATGTATGCTGCTATTTTAGTTAATTTTGCGAAACTCATTCATCATTACGTGGTTACGGTGAGCAGGGGTTATTGAAAGTATTATTGAATTGCTCCTGCTCGCTTTTTTGACCCAGGGAGAAAACACGTTATGGCGATAATTTAATAGTAGATGGATATAACAAGTGCTCAAAGAGGGAAAATTATGGACCGCAGGACCGCAACATGATACATTCATATACAAAATTTTCCCTAAGGGAACGATTTACCGGAAATTTTTTGTCTGAGAGGAGATAAAACATGGATTCTTAAAAAGTTTTTTTAAATTTTCTAAATAAATGTATGCAGGGATGCATTTAAAGTGCAGTGTTTATTCCTTTAATAGTTTGGAAGTAAAGAGAACGACTTCCAAGACAACTTTTGAGAGGATTTTAAGACTGAGGGGAACTTGGAATATTTTGAAGGTTTTGCAAAAAATTCCCATATCAAAGGAACTTCTACGTGTTGCTGCAAATCTGAACTATTTACTATTTACTCAGAGTAATATAACGAAAAATACGCGTAATAAATTTTATTCAAATAGTGTGTGAATATTAAACAGGAATTTTTATATAGAAAATACAAGTTTACTGTATGAAAATGGTAAAAGATATTTTACTCGAAATGTTACTCATTGCTAATTACACATTTCTCTTATCTTTGATCATTTGTAGATGATACGGTGATAAAACTGTCAACGAGCCATTTTTGCATATTTTCGTAAGATGTAAAGCCTTGCTCAGCATGTACATGTCCCATCAATGCAAATAAATAATATTGGGATGAAGCCAACTCTGGTGAATACATGGAAAATATTTCCTAATTAATCGCCTTAATCGTGTCTTTGACCGATTTGCTGTGTGTGATCGTGTATTACCACGAAGAAAAATCATGTTGGGTTGCTTTTTTGATATTTTGGTCATTTCTCATGCAAAACTTGGTTCAAATCGATCATTTGCTGTCGCTAGCGTTCAGTATTAAGGTTTCGCCAGGTTTTAGCAGTTCATAACAGATCACACCTTTCTGATCCCAACAAACACAAAGTTCTGTCTTCCATCCATAGAGATTTGGCTTTGTAGTTGATGTCCATGGTGGGCATAGAGTTACCCATGATATTTTACACTTAAGATTCTCTGAATATATCCACTTTCCATCGCCAGTGACAATTCGATGGGGAAATGACTATTATGTACATGGCGAGCAACATTTCCCAAGTGCCAATGTTTCCATCTTCCGGATTTGTCACATGGCTTAAATGTATGAAAATATTTAATAATGCTTGCAATGTCTTCAAACTTTTTCGGTGATCTTTTACGTATTTCATTCCTCACGTCAATATTGCCACTTTTGAAAGTTTTTAGCTACTCAATGCACTGATTTACCAACAGCAATCTCACCGTAAGCTTGACAAGCATTGAATGCTATTCTTCAGCAGTTTTCTTCAATTGGTAACAAAATCAATGTTGTACGCGAATCGTATTTTTCAGGCACAAAAATTTGACATGTTCAGTGCTGTTAAAAACTACGCTAATTTTTACTGTTGTGAGTTAAAATGAGTTAAAATTTTTATCAAATTCTTCTTTGGCATTGTTTTAAGGCGATGATTAGTTTGAATTTTTTAATGTGCTGTCTAGTTCACTTTATCACTGTTTTGTTTTCATGTGAGTATAGACAAGTAACTTTAGTCGAAAAAAAAAGGAAACCACTGAGGACGTCCTACATAAAGGACGAAACGTTGTGCCATATACTTACTTTCGGAAACGTTTGTTTCAATTGTGATCACTGGAGAAACTAAATATTTCTTTCTACTTAACCTGGAGAACTTTTGGTAATCCTAAATCTTAAGAATTGCTTATAGCTCAGTGCATATGTATTAAAAAAGAAAGCTTATGGTAAACATAATTACCGCATCATGGATTTATTTAAACAATAAAATCTAAAAACTGATTTATGCTAAATATTGCAGAAACTATAGATACTAAAAAAAATGATGTGTTGAAGATGTGTGTAATGGAAAAATTACAATAATTGAGACTTCTAAATCAAAATCGTTCATCAAATAAAAAAAGTATTGCAATAAACATGAAAAATGGGTAGGTTTTAGGGGTGTAATTAAAGGGGTATTCATGGTATAGTAGTTTTTGCAAAATATCATTTATTTTTCCTGCTAGGGTGAAAATGCCCAACTTTGACCTTTTCTCCACTTGCCAAACATTAACAAAAAAATGTTATAAACATACATTTTAATGTTCAAATGTTAAATATTTAACTTACGTACATTAATAATTTTATTTTCTCAATAAGACTATAAAATTTTGAAAATAAGTTGAACGAAATTATAACTGTTTAAAGTGACCAGACATTTCTGTTATAAGCCATACATACAGTGATGGTAGAGTTTTATATCCTTGTATAACAATGCCACGTATTAGAAAAATGATGGTAATTATATTTAATTATCTTTTTTAGTATTATTTAGCTGTATGTTTTGTTTTAATAATAGTTATTGTTATGTGATTATTTTGAAAACATTTGAGTTACTATATCTAGTAATTTCTTTTAAATTAATGAAGTTCAATTACAATTATACAGTTGTTTATAAAATATATCAATTTAATTAAAACAATAAAAGTCTGTCCGAGTCAAGTTATATTTGAATAAATTTGAACTTAACTCTTTTATTGACGGTGATAATTTAATGTCACAAGCAATGCGATACTGAGGTGCTGCATGTGTGTTTTGATGTACAATATGTAGTGGAGTCTTGAGTAAATATTTTTCTCTTTTTAAGTACAGTGTACATAATTCAATAGTACACTACTACATACTTCTGCTACAATTAATATAAAAATATCGGTTTTTCTTTGAATTGTGACTCACATGAAAAATGCAGTTACTCCGACACCTTGCAATGGACCTTGAAATTACCTATTTTTTTAAAAATAAGGAGACCGACCTAAAAATGTTATAGCGACATATGTATGCCTGATGGAATTTTACCAATTGTTTTCCAGTAGGAATGTGGGTAATATTGTTTGAAAACAAAGAAATAACCGCAACAAAGAAAACAAAGAAACCTTTCTAACAAAGAAACTTCACCGCAGTAAGATTTTGAATTCAAGTAATAATCTAGGTGTACACTTATGAACTTTTCAAGTACCAATATTTATAATGTTTTTACAATAGTCACAACAAGTCGTTTATGATTACAAAGCCGAGTGTTGAATTCACTTAATCCTCTCCATATGAATGTTTAAAAACACTTTTTGATTAATTGGAATTGTATAATAATCGGCCTACTTTGTAAAATAAATATATTGAGGCTTTTCAGACGAGTCGGTCTGAACATCTAGCATGATGTTCAGATAGTTAACTCTGAATTAAATTTTATTGCAATTTTCGAATTGTAAATATTTGTATAGCATTAATTATTCTCAACTAACATTTTGTTTGTATAGAATGCGTTTAAACACACTGCTCTCTACGTAGAACACAAATTGAGTTTGCATTATGTATGAGGTCCCTTCGCTAAAACCAATGTATTTCCTTTAAGCATTTCAATCAATAAGTATGTAATACTATTTTGCAATTTTTTTCCAATAGGGTCTTTTCTTTCCTTTCTCTCGTTCGATACGTGGCTGGTAGAATAGCTGCAATAAAAACATTGGAGACAATTCACCGTTTACTTATCTTATAAGTATTAAATCAAAACCGTTTATGTGGTGGGCTACTTATACAATGTCTGTAAACCACTTGCAATCTGTTTTTATACAATTTATTTCTCAAATTGCATTTACGAATCAAATCTTAATACCTTGGATGTAACATCTAGTTTACACTCTCCATTAGATGTTCTTTATTTACAGTTAAAATAAGTTCTGTTTCTATGGGTTTTGGTCTTTAATTATCTACACAGATTTCTGTGTCATTGGCAGATAATTTTATTATCTCCAATCAAACAGTGTTATGTATCAGTGGCCGGTGATCTACTTTACTGGAATTCACATTTACGGCGTATCGATTACTTGCTAAAAATAATAGTAGGTGTTAATACTCGCATGGTTCGCCTTAGGGACATGAAATATACGCAATTAATATTTTTGAATGGGTTATTTCATTGAGCTTCCCACGCAGTTAATGAATTAAATGTTAGAGGTCCGGTTTATCGAAATTTAATTGGCATTTACCTTAGTGCATATAATTTAGTATGCGTGCAAAACACAAATAATGTTTAAAATGATTAAATAAAATATATGAATATGGAACATAACGTGGCTGCTTTAAGAATCCAATTTGTAGAATTTTTTGCATTTTTTCGTCAATTGATTCAGTTATTTTGAAAAACGTGGAGGTTTATATAAAATTTAAAAAAAAAACATTTTTGCAAATTGCTTTTCTATAAAAGAATTCATGCTTCATCAGCCTATAATAACTTATCTGGCGTAAATATTCAAATTAAGTGAATTGTATACGTATACGCACTTTATTAATAAACAAAGCGTTTCAGTAGTCCATAAAGGGATACCAAGACATACAGAATGCGTACAAATACATAATTTAATATATAATGAACATTAGAAATTCTTTGAAGATATCTAATAGATGTATGAAATAAATCTTATTATTGGATTTATTTTCTAAGCTTTTCTGTTTTGTTAATTAATCTAATATGGGGTATGTAGGTTAGTTCATAAAATACGATTTGTATTTATAAAGCCAGAATCATTTAACCGTTTAACAAATAGCAAAGTGACTCAACGTTTGTTTCACTCGGTAATAGTCCAATTAAAATATAATTGAGCTTTGTGAATAAAGGCATTCACGTTACCAAATTGAATGAACGATTTTACTGAATTGAACAAATTCTGATTTCCATGAGATAGATTTTTGTACGCTGTGATCATATGGGAATCAGTAGTGAAAAAGTGATAAAAATTTTAATTTTTGCTTAATTACGCCAATATTCTTTCTCTATGTACAAATATACTCGTAGAGATGTACTGCTTTTATACGTCAATTTACGTACATTAATTCGTCTTTTGAACTTCTGCTGTCGGCATCAAAATTTATATTCGATTCTTCGTAGTGATTTTTTTCGCTATTTTCCTCAGTGCGGATAAAATAAACGGTTAAGATAATTACCAGGGAAAATAGCCAACCGTCTGAATTAAAGCTGTCTTGTCCAATACTTATAATCGCGATACAGTTGGCTGGCTGATTTAACCAGAAATTAACTGAACCATGTATTTAATCGGAGGTGAAGAGACTGACCTTAAGAAGTTACTGCAGTTCGAGCAATAATCAATTTTACAGTTTATAAATAGAGGTACGTCCATTAGTAATACATGGAATCTAATACAAAAAAAGCTAGACACAATTTTAAATTCTTAGATTTGTATAATCCAATCTATTAAGAAGTAAAGAATTCCGAACATCTCGTTTATTATTTTTAATCGAATTTCCAATTTTCGAAAAAAAAATATACTAGGAACAATTTTTGTTCCTAATAATTTTATAATAACATGGCGTTTGTTAGAAAACCTTAGTATTAATAACAAAAACGCAATTCTACTAAATACACAATAACAATAATTGTAATGTAACTTTCTTATTTAACTGGGTGCCATTACTGCAAATAGATCCATTCCAAAAGATCATCGCTAGTTCTGCAGATCTTTAGTCAATGTTCTCAAAAGTCATCAAAAGTGAAGTGATAAGCATAGCCAAGGAAAACCGCAATCTTACATCCTATTCCACACTAAAATACTTGTTGACTAATAATAACTTTGTGAGTCGTCTTATGATACTTTTACAAGGTTTTACTAATTTTCCTTTTTACCTTAAAATTCCGATTGCTATATTGGAACCCAGTTGGTTTGAAACATGTTACATTAATAAATAACTTCAACAGTATAGTACATGTCCATCTGTCAATTGTTATCAAATGTCATGGTTGAATCCACTTAATATTCGTCAGTCAGATCTATTTATTGAGCGATATGAAATCGATATCATCGATGTCCATAAATTGAGTCAAATTTTTATACTGTTTATACATGTTTTATACTGTTTGTACTGTTAATTTATTCGAGAGTCGTTAAATTCACCGTGATTAAAATAATGCAGTTAGAAAAGCTAATTTATTGTGAATAGGATATTTCTTAATATCTACTTCTGACAACAATAAAGAATTTTAATATCTGACAAATACGGTATCGAAATGAAATTTAAAACTTCAAATAGTACTCTGTTCTAACAATCTTCTTTCCTTCTTTGCATTCCAGTTAATTTTACACGGGGGTTTTCCTGCAGACATACATACATATATTGAAAAATTCTAGGCAATTTCTCTATCTCTACTTCTCACTCTTATAAGGGAATTTTATCAAGGGGACCATATCTGTAACGTATGACTAATGAGGTACACTGGGATAAGACGGACAGCAAACTTTCATAATTCATGTCTATATTCCATTATCTCAGGAATTGTTGTACGTAATTACCGTAATATTTTATGAACTTCAACTCTAATACATGAAAAATATATTTTAATGTACATTTCCCCTTTCTCAGAGTTTGGTGGTAAATGTAAGCATTAACAATGTTACCTACCTATTAAAATTTGAATCAGAACCGCTGGGAAAACTGAGTAACTGGAAAATAAACAAAGAAATTCTTCAAAAGAAAAACCTTCTATAATTTTTCATCGATTTCCAAACGTTCACATAATCCAAAGAAATGTTAAATTTAAATTTTCTCTGTTACCCATTTTAGGAACAAGCAAAAATAAATGAATTTTCTATGGGTTTACAGTTGATCTGCCTTCAACTATGACCCATTATATATAATACCTTGTAGAAAATTTCGTTTATTTATTGTTATTTATTATTTTTATTTTGATACGTGTTTTAAGTCAGTATTGG
The DNA here is from genome assembly GCA_963576515.1 of Cryptocephalus primarius. Lineage (NCBI taxonomy): Eukaryota > Metazoa > Arthropoda > Insecta > Coleoptera > Chrysomelidae > Cryptocephalus > Cryptocephalus primarius. Next base: position 11,260,558 of record OY754937.1, read on the forward strand.
CGTCAGTATTACCCAATTGTCAACTCTACTGTTTTTGTATCCTTAGGAACATTTCCCATAAATGTTCAATTTTCCGCAATATCCATAATATCTTCTGAAAAATTTGAATCTCCAGAAGAATAATTCCCAAAATTCGCCTCGTTTTCTATATTCTTTCGTAATTTTTTGGTTTCATGTTACTTTTCTCAATCTGTATCTGTATTATTAATGGCCTCTGATAATAAGTAATAACCCAATATATTTCTGGTGTAGTGGCTGATGTAGTTTGGAAGTAGATGGATCAATGGTCGTTGGATGGTCTGGTATAGCTTCATGGGTGCTATTTTGAGGACGTCATCATTTGAATGATGTCGAATTTATCTTCTAGGGTAACATGATCGTTGAACCACCTGATATCAGCTTTTTCAGAGTCTAATTTCTGCCATTCTCCCACCGTTAGCTGCTTATAAAGTCAAACCAAATGTCTATCGGTGAACCCTTATATATATGGTAAAAAATGGAAGTGCTGAATTCAAATTGCCCGCCAGAGCATTCTTAGTTCGTATATCTGGGTTGGAGGGCGCACTTGTCGAATTTTAAAAGCATTGAGTTGGCATTTTTCTTCATGTGTCTCATGTGTCTGTGTCATGTATAATATATGGTAACGACCACCCCGTATCGGGATTTTTACTATAGCGTTTCCTATAGTCACTACGTGAGTGGTCGTTACAATATATATAATATGTATATATATGGCCATGGCCTAAGATATCCGTCGTCTTGTTAAAATGTGGATCCACAACTTGAAACCTATCATAGTAGTGAAAGCATTTAAGAGTTTGCCTTGTAGTTTGAAAGGCAATATACATGTAGAACATCGTGGTTTAGAAAAATAAAAATGTTTATACTTGTTTGCATTTAACATATATTTATTGTAATTTGGCACATAGTTATATACTAATAGTTTAACATATACTTATCACATATTACATGTTTTCTCAAATATGCCTCAAATAGAGCCATACAGTTTATGAACGATTTTTTTCTTGAAAAATATCACTTTTTCAGTTTCGAATGGCAAAAAATGAAAATTTAACCGATTCGCTGAAGTGTAAATCGTAGTAACGAAAAAAAGTTGTGAAGTCCTCGTGGGAACGCTTGACGAGTCCATTTGATAGAGTAGAAAGGTTTCTCGTTGATTTCGCAGAATTTAAATTCGGATGAAGTCCACCGGAAAAAATATATATTTTAGTAGGAAAAATGGACCTTTCGGCCTTTAACAGCGACGAGTAATTGTCGTGTATGCTGAAAGTACATTTTTTGCCTTTAATGGAGAAATATAAAATGGTGTATTTACAATAAACAAGTTACTTTGGAGGAGGGGTTGTGAATCGGCAGGGTGGGTCAGTTTGGTAATGAGCTTAGTTCACAAAATAAATATTCGCTCATTTTAGAGACAAGGGTTTAACAAAGCCACTAAATTTTTCCCCGGTTTTTTTGCTCACGGAAAAGACCCTAAAGACGATTTGAAAATTCAAAATAATGGGAGCTAACGACGCTGATCGAAGATGAGATTGACTCACATTAGCTAATCAGCTGGTTCTAAATAATATGAGATAATGAAAAAAGAAACCTAAATAAAAAGAAATAAAAATTAAAAACCGTAATAAATATAATTGGAACATTATACTAGATAATTACAAAACCCAAAACAAGTGCCTATCATTAACTCAAGAGTGTGGTTTACAACAAATAAACTAACTTACATAGAAAACCAGTAAATATTCAAAAGTTAAAGATCACTTGTCACTTTCCCCATCTCAGTGTCCCGTATCTTTGCCACTTTCATTCTCTTTCGTTAATAATAGTTCAAGAATTGGCTACACAAACTAGTGCCCATAAGGTACATGACATTTGGAAAAAGTGTTAGTGCGGTCAGTGTGTCGGTCTGCACAGGTCGGATAAGTAAATGGTGGCCAGTTTTCCACGACAAAAGGTGTCTGATAAACTGATAATGTACACGAGTAAATTTCTTTTATTAGACAGCAGAGTCTTGGACAATTAGCAGGTCGGAGAACCCTCGGATTTAAAGTTCCGGAAAAGTCCTGTGAGAAACTGATGGGGTATACTCGTATATATTTATTCCAGACATTCTTTGCACCTTAACTAAGAGCGATGTAACAATGACGGACAGTTAACAGGTCGGAAAACCTTCAACAGACATTGAAAATGCTCGCTCTAAATATTAAAAAAAATTTTTCTGCGACCTCGTCTATAATAACATATTGAAAACGTGTTGACTACTGCGGTCCTTCAGTGAAACGTGGTGGAATTTTCTCTTTTCCAATCACATTGTTTAGAGTCAGGGCGGTTGGAATTTTCTTGTCTGCGTTGTTTCATACATTATTGTAAAATCAATATTCTTTAGTTTAGGGTTTCACACCATTTTACGCTTTTTTGGCATCGAATTTTTCTTAAATATTTCGTCTCGAGCAATTCGAACATTAATTACGAACTATGGCTGCGAGTACGTTCTACACACCAAATTTTCAGTAACAGAAAAGTTTTTGGTTTACTGACTGATTCTTCGATCATATCAGAAAATTATTTTTGAAATGGCATCGATTTATATAAGAGGTTATATGGTCATTTCGTAGCTTTTTTTGTATAGAACGACGTATGATCATTGCAGTAAAAGCGTGAAAGGCACGCAAGAGATTTACATAATTGTTTCCTCAATTCAGAATATATGCTAGTTACATCGATAAGTTGCATATGCTGGGAAACACTATGTAAGAAAGTAATTTGTAATTGATTTTTCAACTTATGCATATTTGTAGTGAAAATGTCATCGGGAGGAATAAACTTTTTATGTGAAAAAAATTTTAATAACGGCTATATTGGTGTAGATATACCCAATAGTACTTAACATGAATTTTTTACGAATTGCCTACGAATGCTAATGATATTTCTTTGCATTATCTCAATGCAATATTAAGCAATGCTTCAATATTGCAGCTAACGTTTATTATATACAGTGTGACCAATATTCTTGAATAACCCTATAAACCTTTAATAAATTTTGCGATCGGATTTTTTCATATTGTAGAGCTTGAGTAAATTGTGTTTTATTCCTATAAAAATCAAGACGTACTACGTCAATTTTTAGAATTAAATGTTAGAGAATTCATACGATCGATTTCAAGTTGGTTTACTCTATTGGATTCACCAACTTTTAATGAGAATGTATCAAATTTTTGTCAAAAAGTTTGGGTAATAACGATTTCGTAGCCAAATAAATAGTACACAACACTCAGGTATCATTTCCATAAATTTATTTCAAGAACACTGAATTTTTTTGAATGTGTTTCATGGAGAAATTGATTTTTAGAATAAATTGGTGGACATGATACATACTGCATTGTTGATTTGGCCACAAAATCGTTATTACTCAAAAGTGCATGCCCATATTACGGTTTGGTGAATCTAACAGACTTTTCTTTATAAAACAATTGCTAGTGCGAATTCCTCCTAAAAAAATTAGTAAAAATTTGTAAAATTAGGCACTGTTTTAGGCGCATATCATTATTTTAATGCTACAGTATTCTGTAGTAAATTAGATGATTTACATAATGATATAAATTTTCATGCAACAATTTTAAACGTATTGGGCATCATTAATGGGTCTATCACTTTCAAATCAATACTTAAGCTCCATATTAAATACAAATTGCTTAGAGAAAACAATCAGATAATTAATGTATATTTCTTGCATCACTGATCTGATTTCTTCACCCTGTTTTATCCAATTATTCAAACGTTCGCTACTATGAGAAAGCGATTTTCAAAAATTGAGAGTAGAATCATATTTCATTCTCATGAAAATTTTTAAGGATTTTCCTAGATGGAGGTTCGTCACTAGCATTTTAAGCCATTTTAAATTTGTAATTTGCTCAATATCGCCGATTTAAATACCATAGAGGGCATTCGAATATGTGTACAAACTACCTGCCAACTTTTTTATAAGCTATGTACTTCCGTACATCCGAGTAGCAGCCACAAAAATATCGTGGAAATTTTTCAAATTTTCTTCCAAGCTTACCCTTCAAATCCATTTTTTGGATCTATGGAATCCTCCTGACATTTCCTACATAACCATTATAGTACCATTATTTTTATTTTTTGAATGGGTAAAAAACAGTAAACGATAAAAATCAATTTCCCATTTTCGCGTCATTATGACCAGGGCCGAAACTTTGCGTATCTTCATCAACGCCTTCAACTTTTCCACCTCTTAAAAAGGCAAGAAAATGAAACATTACCTTTTACCTATTGCTAGCTCATGCTTAAGCCAATTTAACCGATTTAGACAGTCTTACTAAGGACTCCGATATGGATGTAATCTTTTTGCAAAAAGTTTCCTATTTTTAAATTTTCGTTAGGTACTACCGAACACATTTTGATTACACTTAAACAAACTAAAACAACGCGTCTTCTTCATTTTAAAGTAAAAGTAACTTGTTTAGTAACGCAGTGTGTATTGTATATATAACTTTCTTGATTAAATCGAAAATAATTTATGCAAAATTCTAATGTTCACCTAATATTAGCTTTCGATGCTCACAACAGACATATAAATTTATGGTAATTATTACCATGGGTGCTCTACCTGCAAAAAGTAATATGTAGGGTTAGGGCTAGGTGTCTGTAAAAAAAAATTCGTCACTATTAGGCAAAGTTGCAATGACTTAAATCAGGGTTCTTAACCAGTGATTTAAATCATATGGTTACTCATTACATTTCACAACTTTAGCTTTAGAGAATTTCGCCGAATCCACATCAGTACTCTTTTCCACGTTCATAAAAAATTTTGTAAGTGTCAACAAAATACGTTTGATTCAATATTTGCAAATAAATTCAATCAAGTGCGCTACAGTAAGTGACTGTAGAGTCTACAGTGTAGACGTACAATATTTTCATAAAATTCGGGCATTTAGTAAAACATAAAATGTCTCTTATCGGGACCCCATCGGGACATTATGGTAATCCTGTGAATCTCTCGCTGGGCGTTGAATTCAGGGGTCGGATTACGGGGCGCCAAGTAGCTAACGTCGAATTCGTACCCGCCACCCTTCACAACCGTCCCTCTCAGTCGAGAAATTCTGTATATATCGAACATAAATACTATGGATATCCACGGTCAATATTCGGGCTTTGAAGCTATTACCTTGATATTTTCGCTGCAAGAAAAGCACCTGTCGAATTTTCTTTTTTCCTTAAAATAGATAGTGTTTATAAACTATTTCGATACTTGTTAAATGTCTCATTTGGTCTGACAATGTGAGTACAACTCTCGTTTATACCTAACATCAATACTGTTAGACAACTTCCTTCCTACAAGTCAAGGAGAACAGTTTTATTAATGCTATCCATTAACCTAATGGGTCTCCGTTAATAAGAGCGACTACGATGGAGATGTTTAAAAACTAATGCACTTGTGTGTATGGATAGAGGTTTTTCTCCTTTTGTCGAAAGCTGTTAAGTGACGTTTTTTGAAAAAGAAGGTTATTTATGTGATAAGTGGCGATTAATTGGGCGCTAATTGGAAGCAATTTGTCCGCGCTGTAGACCGGATATAATATATACCCGGTTATATCTGGTCGTTTAGTGATTATATGCGTTAAAAGGCGCCTTGTAATGTATTTTCCTGTTGTTATAATGTTGTTCACACTTGAATTGCTACAATTGTTGTCCTGCTGTAAAATTTTACTTTTACGCCATGGTCATGAAGCGTTTGGTAGTTGCTGTTACGAATTTTAATTTTGGCGCCCGAACCTTGGAAAAATAAAAATAAAGCACAAAGTATGAACTTGGTAACATTTGTAAGCGATTCACTGCCTCATTTTATAAATACATAAATTTATTTGTTTTCAGCATTGTCTGAAGCACCTCTCAGATTTATATATTTCATGTTAGAAAGTTTATTGCTTACATAAAAATTAAAGCACTTTCTATTGCTTAGATATACTCTGGTTTACACCAATCACGTGATACTTTTAGTACTTAAGTAAGTTCTTTGTTCAAAAAAGCGTAACGATTATCCCTGTGACTTTCCAAACTTTAGCCTAACTTAAAAATAAAGGTATAAACAAATTCATCTGTTCATAAATCTTGCTGTGCGTTGTGCGTTTCTACTTACGCTGTTTTGTAGTTCATTGTTTGCACACTAATGAATGCCTGTTGGCTAAATCGCCCTCGCAACGGGGACTAAATGAATATAAGAAGAAGAAGGAGAAAATGGATGCCTGTGTGGGTATTTCGCGTATCTTTTCTTCGCTTTCCGATTTACTGGTGTTATCCAGTGTTTGTGTTGTGGTGGTGTGTTTTACGGGTAGTCCTGAGTTATTATAATAGGATCTTTTTCGAAACTCCAGTATTCTCTTTTGATTCCGAATGTAAATCTCATAACCTTACTAAGCCATTGAATACAATTATTTACTATGTTTATTGAGGAACCAAACAATAATCCAATCGTCCATAGTCAAGGGCGACATCTTGATTTTAACGTCTGTCAGTTCATGAAAAGTGAATAAGAGGCTGGAACTGCAATGATACTGCTCAAGCGAGTGACAGAAGCTGCAAGTGTTTAAAAAAATCGTCTAATGATTGTCAAGCAAGGTGCTACTAAACCCCTCACCCCCAAAAAAAATCCTTCACCATGGAAGACGATAAAGGAACAAATTCGAAATTGACAGCCAAACATTTCAATGAAGAAATTATTTGGAATATTGGTTATTGTCATCCATAAAAAGCAGGCTATTGCTGAAAACATCTTTAATAAGTAAAACAGCAGCAGAAGTTTGGGAAAGGGTTTGTAATCATGTAGTTATAAAGTGGAAGAGGATATTTAAGTCGCGAACACATTATCCATGAAGTGACAAGACTTGTTATAAATACTGACAATGAGTTGTCAGAATGGGATCAGTTATCTAAAGATGAAATAGAAAGTGTTGTGTTTTCCTCTCGAACAAAGATAACATCATAAACTTCGCTTCTGTCGCTAACTTCCACACTTTTTTTTGATATTGGTGGGTTAAGATCAACAGGTCTTTCTCCATTATTCCTCGAAATCACTGATCCCGTTACTTTTTTACTTTAATGGAAAGTTGTAAGTGTAGTATGAATAGGAAGTCTCTTATCTGCTGCATTTTCTTGAAGCTGCCCGAATAATACATTTGACCTCATCATACATTAAATATTAGAACTGTTTATTATTTATTTAAATTTATTTATTTATTTTTTCAAGTCCAACACGAATAATCGTTTACACGAATAATGTTTTTTGGAAATATTTGCAGAAAACTCAAATAAATATATCTTAATTTTGAAAAAAATATGCAAATATGAATATGAAATATGAATATATTGAAGACGTTTTTACATTTAATGTGAAAAGTGGGAGAAATTAAAAATAAACTTTTTGTGATTTAAAATGTCGATATGTGTCCCCAAATAAAACGATTGCAGTTACCGCAGAAAATCATTTTCGGAATAAAATTTGTGCCAATGAAACACTATTGAATATGCTAAGTTTTAAAATGTTTCAACATGTCGTTTCGAAGGTATTGATTAAATCGTCATAAAATCACCTTCAGTATTTGTAGTCCTTTTCTCGATGAACTTTTGGACACCTTGTATATTGCAGAGGGAAACTGATAAAAAGAAACAGTTCAAAGACGATTCATTAAAGGAACAAAGCAAGTTTATATTACACTCAACAAATACAATTAAAGGTAACAAAGGCAAACGCAATTTTGGAAAATTGCCATTACATTGATTAAATGGTGGGGCTCTAAAAGCTCAGAATCCTGAATAAAAGGTTATCCCTAAAAACTTTGGCATACAACAAGGTAACACTCAATAGACAAATAACCGTATCGCAAGTGACAATGATGACTGCCTTCTTTTTCTTCTGCCAACATAATATAACCTAGAAAATCTACGTATGTCTTTAATTTACGTCCTATTTATTTTTTTTATTTCTGATAACTTGTATACAAAATAGAGCCACTTAAATCTTTAACTATCGTTTCCTTACTCGCCGCCCCTGCGATTTCATTTCGGGGCAGTTCTTTTGTGTACAGTGCTCAATCGAGTAGGAAAAATAAATTCATCTCTATTCGATCGAACGACGGTTGTCAAACGAAAATATCCGCGTTTTTTATGTGCCTCTTATTTTAATTACGAAAGGTCCCCGATTGCGAGGTACGTGGACATTATCGGGTTAGAAATAAATGAACGATTGTCTCGAATGAATTATTTATCTGTGTCTAATGGGCAGGTCGTGTAGACGTCGATCTAGTTTTAATGAGGACGGGAAAGAAATCGTGATCGACCAAGTTTGGCGCTTCGGAAATTCAATGGATGAAATAGAAAAAAATGTGGAAAGTCTCATTCTCTTTTTGAAAAAACTGAAAACGTATTAGATATTTTCGGGAAATGTATCTAATTGAATTTCCTTGTCGAGTTAACAGAGGCTCGTCTCCAAATACGGAAAATGCTTTTAAAATTTGATTAAAGAAAAACTCAAAGTCGATCCACCCAAATGAAACAAGAGCCAAGTTTCCAAGGATATTATAATTAAAACTTGAACATGTTTCACACACTACTACCAATCTTCAGCAATTCAAAATGGTGAAAAAGGAAAATATGTGTTAATAGGGAGGAATACAGGAATAAAGGTTATACATTAATGCGTTAACTAAAAGGGCCATTCAAAAAGAATATAGAAAATAATGGAGGGGTTTAAAATGTTGTTTACTTCAGCAATAAGGTAAATAAATTTGTTAGGGTGCTTAATAGGTGGACCTATCTTGAATCTTTTCAAATTTCTTAAGCAAGCTTAAGTACAATTTGTAGCAAATCTTTTAGAAATTTTTGAAATTCAGCAATGAGCACGAGGTAAATATTGCTGTTAGATTGGATCTATTTTAAAATCTTTTACAGTTGAAACGGTAAAAATTTCGTAATACTAAAATCAAGAGGAATTACAACAAAATCGTAATTGTAATAATTTTTTTCAGAAATTTTTGAATTCGAAAAATAAGCACGAGATAAATAGATGGCCTCGTTCTAAAGAGTGTTGTAGTTAGGGAGTTGAAACTCTCAAAACTTCTTAACGAAACCCCAAAGTATAATCAAAGACATTCGTAGTTGTAGCAATTTTTTTAGAAAATTTCGAAACTAAAAAATAAATTTGATATATTTTCTTCCCAACTTTAAGCAGTTGGAACTTTTTTCAAATTTTGTTACTAAAAACTCACGTGGCATGTAGGAGATTGGGTATAATTATAGTTCCATATTTTACAATTCTAATAAACTTAATAAGAATGTTTTATTATTACCTGTAACTGTTGGTCATGGCAAAAGAAATTTTTCAAAAATAAAAATAAGAACAATTGATTCGAGGGTTATTACCTATGAATCATCAGAGGCTTTTCGTTTTATCTACGATCACTATAGAAACTACTGTAGATGATACTGACAACCAGGTAGTGATATCCAAAGGCGCGAAAGGCCAAGGCTTATTTAAAGTAAATTAAGTATTAAATACAAAACATGTTTCCGTTCCTACTGAATTATTTTGCTTTGTTATTAAAAGCAAAGTTTGGTTGATATGTATAATTGCGGTAGAAGCTATGACAAAAAAAATATTTAATGGGTATATATTATGTTCTTGCGCGCATAGATGCGCGATAGATTCGCAGAGATGCGCACTATTTAAAACTTATTTATTACGCTTACCTAAAGATGAATTTCGAGTAAAAATTTAAATTAATCTTCGTCAATTTTAGTTCCTAATTCAATCCTAGTAAGGTAGAATTTATTAATACTTCACATTTCTGGTCAATTGACATTACCTTTAAAATGGTAATTATATTATTACCTTAATTATTATATTAATTATATACTAATTATATATTAATTATATATTATATATATATTAATTATATAATTAATTATATTGGTTTGATTTAAAATTTATTGTTAAACGATGAAAATGCCTACTTCAGTAGATAATATCAAAATGTCAAATAACTTGACTATTTATATTAATTTTTTTCGCCGCAAGATGGCACCTGCTATTCGCGCTACAAGCTTCATGCTACTGTATTAAGAACCATTCTTCGTATGACGAGAAATGCAGGAGTTTATGCGTACATCTTTCTTATTCCAAACATTAGTAAATTGGTCAATGCTCGGTGATTACAGTGGCAGAAGAATGAAAGAAGGCAAGATGGAGATTTATTTGTAGGTTACATAATGTTGGAGGAAAATGGGAAGGTACGCTATAGAAAATATGAAAAGTGACTGTTCTGGAGATTATAAATTAATAGAAAACAGGCACTTTGTACTAAGCAATGAACTTATAAAATAACTAACCGTTATTGACTGCCTCTTGATACGTATTAAACTAAGTAAGTCACCAGAAGACGTCAATCCCATTAAAAAATAATCACAATTGTTTTCAGTTTGGATTAAATAACATTAGATAATTTTTGAAGTGAACAGAAACAATATACTACTATAGTACCCTTACGATTGTTAGGTTAGTGTTAGGTTAGTGTTAGTGAGGTTATCTCCCTCAGCTTATTTATGGCCGTTTGTATTTCTTGATCAAACGACAAGGAAACACTCTGTGCACGATTGCATTCATGCATTGATTATAGACAAAGGTGGACCATTTATGTAAGATTAAATCCTTTCTGATGCTGACTATTTCCTTTATAATGTATAGTGCCAGATTATCTTTTTCGAATTAAAGTAACCCAAATACTTTGCTGATCATTGCTCCTAACTTAAAACCACCATTAATGAGAAACTAAGTACGTCTAGTAATCACTGCACCTTCGTTATTTTAATGGGCATTATCACAAATGAGACTAACTTTTTGTCTACGAGCCGCCTCTGCGCTAATGAAATGATTAGATCGTTCCCGTTCGTCGAATGGATTGTGACCTGATTTTATGCACAATTGAACTGTTCATAAGCTGTCGATGTTCGACAATTGATCAAGGAGGCAGTCGAGTGGATCCGAAGACAGTTCATCGAGGGAATAAAACGTGAACGTTGTGTCGGATCGGATTAAGAACGCAAAATTGGAGTCGTGGTTTTAAGAGGTCGACGCGATTTTTTCGTAACAAAAAAGCGGTGGCTTACGATGCCACGATTAAAGGTCTCGTGGTGAAAGTCAAGGATCTTATTTTACAAGTAACGGAAGATGCTTCAAAGTTCTCTAACCTTAAGAAAAATATAAACGTTACAGAACAAACAGAAGTTGTATTACAATAACGCAAGGTCTTGTATTATGTGAACGTACAAACAAAAGAAACCAATTCACTAATTAATAATTTGGAGAAAATTCGATTTTAATATTTAAGTTAGGTGCGTGAAATCAAACGAAAGGACTAGTTATTTGAAAAGTATTCATTTTAATTACAGCTACATTGGTTATACCATGAAAAGAATTTTACCATAAATGTTTAAAAACTTTTTTTTGTAAATTTCAAATGGCATCATGGACCTAATGTTTTTTCCTGTTACTTTGGCTCGTCATCTGAATATGTATCCTTGTAGTTATCTCTGCTTGAGGGCTGTAGTACGCCATCCTTGATTCAATTAAAATATGGATACAACCAGAAGGTACGTCTTTTTTCATGATTTTGGTTTGATGATTTTTCGGTGGCATTTACATATTGTGTAACATCACTATGGCCGCACTCTGTAACAATAGTGGCTGTAAAAATAAATTTTTATTAAATATTCGCACTCAAAGTAAAACGATGACGTACCAATTAAGTCTACTCACTGGAATTAGGTTAGAATCATTAGATTTCTCAAAATTTTCTATTTGTTGTCCAGCGGTATTGAAATTTTCAGTTTTGTCGCTATTTTCGAAGAAACCATTTTTTGGGGTCTTGAATACATTTTAAACACAAACTGCCCAAATTTTGTTGGGAAAACCGTGAGCACTGCGCATATTTTCAGGTTGCCAAATATTGTTAGATAGACCTAACCTCACTATATAGGACTTGGGGATTTTGCATGTTATCCTATACAGTACACAATTGTATACAATACACACAATTGAGGACACACAGGGGATAATACATAATTGTCCTCAACTGTTGTAAGCTGCGCTTAGTATAGCATCCTTAGCATCAGTCAGCTGATATAAACTTTCGTTGTCTTCTGATTTCTTCATGTTAAAAATTATAGAAATTTTGACAGAGTGGCACCAGAAGCAGGATTTTCCCTGTAACCCCATAAATTGTTAAATAAGTTGAAAAAATCAAAATCATCATTTTTTATGTTTTGTTTTTAATACATATGTTTCTAGTGGGAACACATTACTAAATTCGATATTCAAAGAAACGGAGAATTGTCAAAGGCCACTTTTGTGACAAAAATAGTACTACGAGAACGACCCATCACATAAAAGACACTCCTTTGCACTAGAACTGTCATTTAGAAATCTGTTATAAATATTTTTAAGCAAAAATCGCATTCTCTTATTTTCTTGCTTATAAAATCAAACCTAATGAAACAGTATTGATAGTTTTATGAACGAATTGGAGAGAATCAACATGCCAAGTATCCAAGTAATGAAGAAAATCTGGAGTAACCGGAAAAAGTAGAGTTTCTCAAAAAATTAGTTACTTCACCATTTTTTTAAGTGACAGAGTTGTACCCCGTGCGAAAAAGAAGTAGGTTACATGTACTTTACGTGTAGAAAAAATAAGCGCTCTTGGACAATTAGTCTTGGCACAATTACAATTAGAATTTTTTTAGTGCACTGTCTTGCAGTGTGCATCTATGAGTTATGAGTGCATTGTGGAAACATGAAAAAACGTTTATTCTGATTTTACGCTAAAATATTAGCAAATAGATAACAAACGCTTATCAGTGTGATGTAATAATTCACTTATATTCGCATATCATATATCCCACTTAAACGAAACAAAGTATTTATAATATTCTCCTTATTATTAAGTTATATTTTCTTTTCTTAGTGTATATACAAATATATTTCCAGACGAAAGTCTTGCAAATATATTTACCTTATTTATCATCTGCAGATATAGATGCTTCTGTTACATTGATCTCGCCAGAAAACCCCATGTATGTCATCGTGTCACACCGATGACTATATAATAAAATAGACCCGAATTTTTACTCATAAAAGACAGCCTGTTTACTTGCCAACATGAGGATATAGTCACAGAGGAAAGCGGGAAGAAAAATGGTCAACGGGAGAGAAAACAAAACAGATGAAAGGCGTATTAATAGTAGCAATGTATACCTCAAAATACTAACGATTACCAGGAGGTGTTAAAATTTAATAGAATTGATAATAGCGTTTATTATTGAGTTTTGCTGTTTGACATTGTATTATTTATCTTAAAACAGTGGTACTAATTACACTTTATGTGTACATAAGTATTTTGTTGAAGGCATATACATGCCACATAATCTAAATTGACTAGGAATTTTGAATAAGTAATAATCACTTAATTGTGTTCCTTCTGTTGAACATTACTCTCTTAAAGACTATTTTAAACTAAATTTAAACTAAACTGTTTAAATTAAGGACTAGTTTATCCACTGTTCTTTTGAGAACGTATTTGTGAATGGATTATACTCTTGTATTTAATATGCCAAAAAAGTAAGGGGGAGATCATTGGCCGTAAGCAGATTTGATCTCATTATCTTTTGAAAATCCCGACAACAGTGTTAGCCTCTTCATGAGTGACGTCATATCAGACTTCTCTTGCATGAATAGGAGTTTTTCATATGGTGGCAAAGTTGGTTTTCTGGTAGCATTTTCCCACGAGAAATCTCCATTAATTTGCCTATCACAAAAGTGCATAGATTTTCCGGCATTTTCGCTCATGCACTGCATTGTATTTTACTTCAAAAACTGCATTACCAAGTTTTGCAGCTCTCAGAAAAATCACATAATAACGTATCCTCCATCACACACTCTCGAGACCAAGAGACCTCGATATCCACCCTCCTTTCTACAGTTGTCATAACAACTAATGTGAATAAAAGACGCCCTCCTCCGTGTACTTTAAGTAAATTTCCCCGCGTCTCTCCCAAAATGCCTAGCAGGATTAAATCTAATATTTTACTCCTGAGAAATTTCTTTGTCAGATATTACGTTTCAGTTAGCTCAAAGGAATTCCTACGGGAAGGTACCGAGTGCGAGGCGATCCATCTATTTTAGACCTAATAGGGGAAAAAATGTGTCGTGGGTAGAGGTAGCCTTTCACCCCGCCGGAGGAAGAAATAAAGGACATAACACCGCGATAAGGGTAGACGCGGTGTTTATTTAACTTGGGAAAATTTGGAGACTCGCGGTTTGTTATCGAATCAGATGAAATAAATCAGGGTTGTAAATTAAATTGGTTAGTTTATAGGAAAAAAAATAATTTCATAAAAAAAATGATAATGAAACAAATTTTTACAAACATTTTTATTTTTATTACGAAAGTTCAAATAAAAGCAAAGAAATCCATTATCTACTCCTCCTTCATTTTAAGCTTCTGCAACGATCTTGAAAAACCAAGTTACCCCGTGCGGCTAATAAGATTTTGCGTAAAGAAATTCTAATTCGTCATCATCATCATCATCATCGGCATCCTCATCATTAGGGTTAACTGGAACTACTAATAAGCGACATTTATAATTTCTGACCATCCGACGTTAATAAACTTAATACGTTACGCAACATCCTTGCAACCTAAAAAAAGCGTTTTGCGGTGTTCCACTCATCAATCTCCTCAATTTATCTAATTGCATCTTCCTTTCTAATACGGTCCTCCATCATCCTTATACATTGGGTGCTTTCCTAATCGATTTTTATCCAATTTGTGCGCTGACAGGGCGACACAAAAAATAAAAAAAAACCGTCGGATTAAATAAGGACTAAAAGATTTTGTAGATTCGGTATTGAGTGAGTGACTGTAATTTACGCATTAGGTACATCGAACTGTTTCGATTTTCTTTCTTCGAGTGCTGTAGTATCTTATAGAAAATTGACTGGTAAGTTTGGTTTAGTCCTGGTACACCCTGTACGTGTGTACCTATATAACTCGGACTAGACGTAATACCATGGGCTTTTTTCCTATTCCGATACTACACGAGGAACTGGTTTGGAAAGAACGTGACGTTATTAAACAGCCACCTTTCGCTCTCTACATTTAACTTAGCTTTGCTGAACGCCCACACTTTTGTACATAAATCTTTATCCGTTTATGACCTCCTATCTCCTAAATTAATTTCTTTTGTGCTCTGCCAGTTTTTAAATGTCATATTTGATGTTTATTGGTTTTTCTCATTCCATTTTTTAACGAGTTCAAAAAGTTGATACCAATAAATTGAAGAGTAATCGTTCGACGAATGAAAAAGTTGGTTGCTTGTGCAAGGGTAACGTTTGTGGTACAAATAGAAAATAACGTGAATAGTGAAAATGCGTAAGAAAGTTACGAATTACAATTTTCTTTAAATACAATGTCATTTCGGAATTACGTAATAGATATATTTATTTTCCGCAATTTCCCGATTATTCTTCTCCTTTTTGTATCATGTTCGTAATTAAACACCGGATGTCACGGTGTTATTTACAACTCTCAATAAAAAGGTGTAAATTTACAAAACCAATCTACGAAGATTACGAAACCAAGATGTTTTTTGGGCGAAGCGCTCTTTTTTGAGTAAATTTGCTTTATATAACGAGATGGAAAATTCTACAATGTTTTGGACTAGAAAGAACTATATTCTAATATTTAACGTTTTACTAGCCTTATGATTATCTCGAAACTTCCATGAAAAGTTGCCTTTTACCACCCTTAAGGAACCCTCAGGATTTGTTATTGTCTTTGTTTATTACAACATTATTTTCTTCAAATTAAATAATGCGATGTCATGTGAACATTTTTTAATATCTATTAAGCCAGATCATCCATTTCCTGAGTCAGCATTAATCGTAGGTGCAAATTTTATTACTAGTTTTTTATGCAAATCACGATTTTATTGCTCCACCCTTTAGCGAGGAAACGGGAATAATCTGACATAAGGCTTAAACCACACCATCCACGCGCACAACCACGCATTAATATTTTATTACTAATTTATCCTGACGATTGGGGCTATTAGCAGATCCCAAAAACCACCCTTTTTCTGATACTACTTTAATCGAACACAATTTCCAAAATTTGGTAACCTTCAATTCTACAATTTTGGCAAGGTTTTGTACGTCGTTGTATTTCTACATGTCACGGTTTCATTACTTTTCGACATATACATATATCTGTGTTTATGAAATATTTAATCATGGTTGAATAGCTCAGATGATCGACTACGATTTAAAAAAAAACTCTTATTGTCGTTGTTTAGGTCGTGAGATATTTAAGATATTGAATATGAAGTAAGTAAGGCTAATAGACGTAAAATATTGAATACCTTAGAGTTCGATTAGTGAAATTCAAACTTTTTTCGAATTGTAGAAAGGGGCGCCAGCAATTCACCCATTGAGTTAATATTTCGGATTTTTGACATAGGTCTATGACGAATATTATGAAATCCGTGACAAATGGTAATACAGAGTAAATTGTAAAAATGAACGAGGTAACCGAATTTTGCAAGTTTCATTTGATTTCTATATTTTTGCATCATATACGGATGACAAATATCATCTGTCAGCTAAACTTTTATGGCAAGATTTCAACATTTCAAAGACGACAAGATATGGAAATCGTTGTAAAGTTTTGCATTTTCATTGCAAATAAGCGCAAACTTAACGAGAAGTGCCCCTTTTCTCTTACATTTACCTTTACTTTAAGTAGTTCTAAATGCTTATATTTTTGGAAAGTAGGTCAATTATTCGAAGTAAGTGCAACCACTTAACAAGGGAGGCGCCCTGTATAACGAACGGAAATCACGGCTCTATATCAGTATCGATTGTTCTGAACATGAATAGCCTGGAATTTATCTATAGTGAAAAAGGCTGTTGTAAGCTCGTTCTTCATGGTTTGTATTTGTCACAAATCACTTCATTGCTAGATAAGTATCTTACTTATTTCCATTTTCAAAAACTTACGTAGCACTTGATTGCTAAATGAGTACGACAAATATTATCAGCTCTCTTGATGTATAATATTTTGTTACCCAACTAACCTCAGGTATGTGGAAGGAACTCGATATATATGGGGACAAGAGGTATTGTTATTGTTACGTGAATCGTTTGTATTAGTTACGAAATAATAAAGGAAAAAGTTGCTTATTCACAATTAAAGTTTTAAAAAAAATTCTGCAACTTTTTTCCTCTTTAATAGTTTAAAGTTAGTAGCAGATCGCTATGTTCCTTTTTGAACATCAACAATCAATTGAACTTTAAGTAAGCAAGTCTGCACCTAAATTCATATGTTCAATAAAATCACTTGGACTCCTTTTATTGCAATCACCTCATTTATTCTTTCTAGTAAAAGTTTTCAAAGAACAGTATTCCACGAATTTACAAATAACAAATGATGCAGCACTGCATCCTCTTCAAAATAGAAAGCAACTTTTAATTCCTGGATGTTATCGAATAACGAACACTGAAAACAATTGTGTGCATCATTCGTGGACTACACGAAGATGTCGCCATTCCATATACGTTCGAGCTGTGCTGCAGGAAATTAAACGTTCTTGTACAACAGCCCCTCCGTTGTCTATTATGGTGGATTCTGAAAAGGCGGTATTAAAAGCAATATCGAGTCGATTTCAGAGAAAACAATACGTTCGAGTTTGTTTCAATTTTGGAAATGTCTCCACTTTTCCCATTGCCTGTATCGAAAACTACAAACAAGGGGGTTAAAGCTGCGGTTAAATTTCCCTTTAAATTTCGGATGCCGAATTCACTAGCCTTCGCGTCATCCTCATTGGTCGTCGTAGCATTCTAATCATTCTGAAACAATAATGGATTTCCGAAGGAAGCTAAGGAGGTCGTCAATTATTCCTGGTTAGGGCGTCAAGATAGACGACAAAGGCGCCGAGCTCCCTTATTCATTGAAACTTGTGGAATTGCTATAAATCCGTTAGAAGCGGTATGTGTAAAACTACACGCCGTGGAAGGGTCGCATAAAACTTTTGAAACAAAAATTTCTGCCTACCATCCCATATGGAAGTTTCTTGAGGGTTTAATAATGGAGCAGGCCCTTAGTGACCTGAAAATTGAACAATACACCCTTGGAGCACCACCATTTAGGTTGAGGAAAAAGTATCAGATTGCAATCAGAAGATTTGTGATAAATTTCGATGTTTTCATAATATAATGGAATATACAAGAGGTTTAGCTCATAATATTATATACTAATTGAGTTGTAAATAGAATGTTTGTGATACCAACTTGTAACAATTTTTCTTCTGAACAAATCCGTATACCCAATATATTTTCGTATAAAATCGCCGAGTTTAAAAAAAAATTTTTGCAGCGACGATTTTTTTTTAACTTAATCCTTAATAACTTTTTTCCTGGTAAAGTACTTTGCCAACAAGAAAACCTGCTATTGTAAGTTATATTAATTCCCCTTTATACCGTAGCAACTTATGACTTGCTTAGAAAACTTAGAAACGCGAGGAAGGTTCCTGGAGAGACAGGGTTGGATTGACAAAAATTGTGTATTTTTTTTATTAAGAATTAGCTGACACATAATGAACATAAGATTATCCTTCTCAGTGCATTTTTTTAACATTTTAAACCCTAGTTCATATTAAAACCGTAATATATAACTTTTGAAAGTTTTCTATAAATGGAATTTCGATCAAATTCTGTGAATTTTTAAAGTTCAGCCTTATATTTTCAGTTATTTGTACCATTTCAGATATGTAATTTCATATATGAAACAAATTCAAGTGGAATGCTCAAACTTCTTTGGTTCTTAAGTAACTTGGTACTTAACCAACTTCGAGGAGTTTTATCCTTTTCAAGTATGAGTTTCGATGAATTTTTTGTAAATGGTCATTATTTAGCATTCTACAGGGTGATTCACATGACAACTGACAAAGCAATGGCATGTAGGGGAACCCAGAATATAATAATTTAACGTAACTTACCTCTGTACCAAGTTGTATCCTTGATAAGTTGCAGGCTTAGAAAAAGAGGTTTCAATTTTCGAAAAAATCAGTATCTCAGTTATACTTGAACTTAGGAAAACCAAATTCGATATGCGTTGTGAGTGTACCAAGAGCCTTAATTGACATTAAGTAGAGTTCAATTTTGAAGGGTTGATAAGGAATGAAGCACCATTAAATTGTGACAGAAATGGTTAACCCGTTGTGCACCTAAAAAATTGTTATTTTATTTTATGGGCAATTTATTTCCAAAACTTTTCGTACTCTTATTATTTTTCAATAAAGTTTGGCATTTAAAATCATGGAAAATTCAATTGGTTAAGGAGTTAAACAGCAAATTTGAGGTCGAGGCAAGTAAGCCATTTAATTCTAGTAATTGTTTAGTGAGGGTTTTGAAGATGGCCTGGAGGTTTTCGTTTAGCGAATAAGTTGACATTGTTAGTGATGAGTTTCTGTGAAGGAAACTGCAGAAGTGTTATGGAATATCGGAGATTTCCCACAGGTGAGTAACGTTTTCCAATGTTGATAGACGGGCTGAAGAAATGGGCAAGTTTTTCAGTAACAATCGAGAACGTGCTGTTGCAATCATGTCGCAAGGTGAGGAACTTATTTTGGATACAACTGAAGATGATCCTTTTTTTATGACTGAACTTTTTGTGAGTTTTCTTTGAGGAAATTTTAACACTATTATGAGTTTGGAACAATCAAAGAGAGTGAGTTTTTAAAAATGTTTGATAGGGTGATGGTGATGAAAATACATAAAATATTAAATTTTAATTTCATTTTCATTCAATTTCACAAAATTTTTGTGGAAGAGGAAATGTTTGATCGAGATATTCATAGAAATCGCTTATGGTCTTTTCAGATATGCACGAAAATTACGGTTTTTGTATGTAATCAGGACACGTTAAAAAGTCTTCCATGGCCATAGCATTCATTTCCATTCATGAGAAACTTTTTCATATTTTTGCTTCCAATTTCGCTCCTTTTTTATTAGTATTATTACGTATTCCAATTTTAGCTCCTTCGATTGGATTTTTTCATGAGCCGACAAACTTCCATCTCGCTCGAACATTTTACATATAAAAATAATAATAAACACGAGCCATTCGAAGGTCGCAGGATGAAAAAAGTAATGCCGGATAATTGCTTTTTAATTTCTTTTCAACGCCACAATTATTTCAATTTTAGAGGTCATCGCATCGCTTTTAATTACCAAAGTGTCAATATCGAAGTCGGACGGGAGAGCGGCCGATCAAAATTCGATACACTAAAAAATTTCTTTCTTTTGTGTTGTCGTCGGACGGTGTGAACGAACCGATCCGGTGGTTTTTCTGACAATTCGTCTTGGAGCATTGTGCTCGATCGAAAGGCATAAAGTTACTATATCGTAACTATAAAGTAACGATAAATTATTGGTCGTGCGCTCTTTGGACCATATGAACAACGCTAAAACAACTTGTGGAACGTTGACAGAGTCGGATTTGTGATAATAATTGTTTAAAGATAAGCTAGGATCGCAACTTAATAGTAGAATTAAGTGCCAAAAAATCGTTTAATTTTCTCAAAAGACCACGTTCGTGAATTTTTAGGCATAAATGTTTCTTGTTGAATGTCACCTCTGAATAGTACAATTTTTTTAATGTCAGACTACTGGGAAAGTTGATATTAAATTGAAGAATTCAGTAGCTTTTGAGAAAAAATGGGAGAAGTTTCATCAAATTTGGCGACTTTTGACGTGAATATTTTATGTTCCCATATACTATTCTTATGAACTTACCGACAGTACATTTTTTTCTCAAATTTTCTCAAAAGACCACGTTCGTGAATTTTTAGGCATAAATATTTCTTGTTGAATGTCACCTCTGAATAGTACAATTTTTTTAATGTCAGACTACTGGGAAAGTTGATAATAAATTGAAGAATTCAGTAGTTTTTCAGAAAAAATGGGAGAAGTTTCGTCAAATTTGGCGACCTTCGTCGTGAATATTTAACTTTCCCATAGTATATTAGTATATAGTATATGGTATAGTATATTATGAACTTACCGACAGTACAATCAAATAAATAGACGAAAAAATTACATTTACATGCCAAAAGTACAAACAAGTAGGGAATACCCCACAAGTATTACATAGTTAAAAAGTAGGCTGTATATTTCAATCGAACACTGTAGTAGCCCAATCTGCAGAATGAAAAACGGTGTGAAAATACCTTAAAAGTTGGCAGTTCGTCTATAGAAAGAAAAATAATTTTTAACAAGTAATTAAAGCCTTCCAAGTGTTGTAGTAAGAGTACAGATTAGTACATTAGTATATTAATATATTACTATAATATTATAGTAGGGGCATAGAGATCTCTGCGAATCCTTGGTTAGGAGAACACCATGTTGCCCAAAAAAAATTTTTTTTCAAAAAGCATAAGGACCAATGAGAGTTTTTGGTGAGTTTTTAAGTTTCCTGTCTATAACCTCTTTAATCGCACTTTAAAATACCATAATCTCTTAATGGATCACTTTCTCAAATTACAATTTATGTCACCAGGCTGGCTGCTACAAGTACTTTCTATTAATGTATAGTGATTATCCAATTTCGACATTCAATAAAAAAAATATTAGTCCGTTTTGGTTCATTCTATTGCGTAATTATGCTCTTCCCTTTTAAAATCAGACTGTTGGTTTCTAGAAAAAAATTTCTTCTATATATACAGGTAATACAGTGCGAATCACTCTAAATTCAGTCAAAGACAGTTTTTTGTTAGAAATATGCTCGGACAGGTCGATTAGCATTTTGAATTGCGCTCTTTTTGATGTAAGAAAATGTTATGCAGCGTGTATCAAATTTGAGATATGACGTCATCGATTATTTTTTTAAATGGCAATATTAATATTTTAGTGAATATTCTTGAAGGGTATATCCTTCTCGTTTAAAAGAGCTGGATATTTAGAATTTCTACAGGAAGAACTAGTTCCGAATTTGTCTACACGGTAGTAGTATGCTTTTTAACGATATAATTCATAAACATAGGTTGTTGGAAGTAAAATAGAATTTGTCCCTTATTTACTGCAGTAATCCGAATATTAAGTTTTTTCTAAGATTCAAATTAAAGTTGAAAGATTTGAAATGATTGAAAATGCAGTTTTTACACAGTCAGTTAAAAATAACTCGACATTTTGGTACTTTATATCGCCACTATTTAAAAACAACCTGCCTATGAACTGAATCATTATAGCTCTCGATAATTAGTTGGCTAATTTAGTTTTGAAACGGTGAGACACACCCTTTAGTTTTCTTTCGATCGATCCCTTTGTATCATCAATTTGAGATTTCTTAAAAACAATTACCTAAAAACTGCCAAAATTACGTTGAATGTTTCCATAATTTGAAAGGTAATTAGATTCGTGCAAGCAATATTTTACTAAATTCAAGGTACAGTATTGGGAAACCTTCACACATTAACATTTCTGTTAATTATTGGCTCTGCTTTCAGTATTTCAATTTAATCGAGTATAGCACATATGAACTGTATATTCTGGTGTGAAATTTCAAAAATAAATTAACAACTCAAAACAGGTGGGTGTTAAATATGTATAACATATAATATTGTAACACTGTTTTCTCATTAGATTCTAAAATAAATATAACATATAGGACATATATATATATATATATATATATATATATATATATATATATATATAGGATATAAGTAATAATAAATAGGAAACATATAACATACCGATGGTTCAAAATATTTTAGACTATACTTGTTTCCACAAAAATTTAAGCGCACCACTCAGTAATAAATTAACATAACAAAGAAAATCAATCGAAGGTTCCCTAAAACACCCTTCCAGAGGAACTTCAAAGGCGCATCTTGAAGGAAGCATGTAACTGAAACATTACAAATACAATTATAATAATTAGGTAATGCACGAGTAGATAAATAATCTTTACATTTTAATATACTATGCCGGTCTCCTTCCGTGAAAGGAGTACATATAAAACATTTAACTTGATGGTTTTGTCTATTTGCGCTTCCCAAAGATTACTTCATTTAATGTATGACGCGTGTTATTTGTTTCCATTATCACCATTATTGATCTTTCTTTTTTGCTATTATGCTTTCCAAGTACTCGTAGATATGTAGATCATTTTTCTATTTTTTGCCCTTGGATATAGATTCCTATACTTTTGGTTTTCTCGTCAGCATTGCTTATAATCATAGTTTCACATGTATTCTCATTTATTTCGAGCTGTGTTTGCCATATTTCTTTTGACCATATTCCAACTAATGTCTTCCTCTTGTCCATGTGGGAACAAGTACCAAAAACCAATAAGAAGTAAGGGAAGAATCCTGTATGAATTGTAAATTTACATTTGGTTATGGTCTTACAAAACATTTTTCAGTTCTAAGTCTTTTATAAAATGAATTAGTTTTAAAGTGTAGCTTTAAAATAACCAATCATAACTCGAAAAACCCTTGATCTCCGTCCTAGGTTTAGTCTACAAACTACCGGTCGTGCGGAATATGGCCGATTCCGAACTAATTACAGAAAATATACTGGCGCCGTTGAGCCCCGGGCTGCGTGAATCACCCTGTATACTCCAAACAAAACCTAATCGCGAAAAAACCCAGCCAGCTCCGATGCACACTCACACAAACACGCATCACCTGTTGCTGTTGTTGTCGCTGCCTTATATACATATAAATATACCTGTATATCTACCACGTATACCTACATATTCTATATACACATCTATATATATATCCTCTTGAGCAGTAAACCCGTCTCTTCGGAGTCGAATAACTGTTCAGGCGGCGTGCGCGTGCGCACCCACCTCTCGTGCGCACCTTGAGACGTTCACCAATCCGTCGGTCTCTCTGTCTCACTCTGCGCCTTTCAGTCTCAAGTCGAAAGTAAAGTAACGAACTCCGGCTTATCCCGGAGCGGGTGCGTGCGTTTTGCCTTAAGGAGCGGATGCGCGGAAAAGATGCGAGGAGCGAGCCGTGTGCGTGTGCGTGCGTGTGCGTTTCCCGGGCGATCCTGAGCAGGCCCGCCGGACGAGGGTTCGCCACTTGACCTAACTTCGAAATCTCCGGACGGTCGCGCGTCTCGTGGTCGGGATCAGCTGATAGGGAGGCCTGTAAGTGAGGAATCGGGCGAGCGGCGACGGTCTCAGCTGCAACGTTGCCGAGGAGGTCCCTGAGTGAGGATCGGTTGTCCTTTTTACGGTGATTTTAATTTAAAAGTTAGTCATCTTGTGCATCACAGTTCTTACCTACTGGGTGAGTAAGGTGTGTTATTAGTTGCAATGTGCGACAGTTGATGTTTTGGTTTGCTCAGAAATCTAAGTGGTGCATTCAGCTACTTAATTGCACAATTGCTCGATATTAACATCATTTGTTTTTTTAAATTTTGGGTCATTTTGGATCCCACGTCAAGTAAACAAAAACATTTAACACTAAATGAAAAGTAGGTAGAAAAAGTCTTTGGAAAATTCGATTCAACTCTTAGAAATTCCTTAGGTCATGTTACGGTATAGTGTCTTTCACGATATAACTGTTACAACTGACTAATTTACTTGCTATTATTAATAAACGGTTTACTAATAATAATAGTAATGGTAAATTAATTGTAGTAAGTAATAGCAATAAGCATGATGGCTCGAGAACCTCCGACCCTCAGATTGTATTATGTTAATTAAGGGGTGGTAGGTTTCCCACATTAGTAGTGGGAAAGTTATCCCAGAAATTTTGTTAATGATATCCAAATTTTGTTCTCATTGCAAGTGTATTTCCTATGCCGGAAAATCGCCATCTTAAGCTCTTTAAAACGGTGCATTAGATACGAATTAAGTGATTTTAATCTTTATGTTTAAAATCTCTATGGACAATTGCCAATTCACACAATGAATTTATTATATTTTAAATGTAATTTTTCACTTGACTTGTCAGCTAAAAAATAGCTTTTACTCGCTTTTTTGAACGTTTATTAACACTTCTCGTTCTTGTTTCTGTATGTAAAATTACTATATGATTTTAGTCAGTATTTATTAGTCGACGTACTTCAGCCCGATTTTTCGTTCTCTAAAAAAGTGAAATTTGGGATTATTGGATTTTCCTCAACGATCTGTGAGACAAATCTCCAAGTTCCCAATTATTTAGTACCTAACTGTCGCCTCTTTCTTCAGTAAGTGAAATTCGGTTTTTTAAATTTTTTTCGAGGCATTTGAGGCCGTAAATTATTTTCGGGCACAATTATATCAACAATAACTTTCTTCTCATCTCTACTTAATTTTATTTTTTGAATTGTCTGAGCCCAATGTATAACCTTACCATGTTTCTAGCTTCTAGCTGGCTAGTGCTAAGTGGAAGATGTGCTAGCCACTAGAGCTAGCTAATTGGCTAAAAGCTGTTTAATTATTATTACATACATTTTCAACCATCCTGTGGTTTTTAATTTATTTCGAACCACTCTGGGGCCTAAGCTGTCCTTGTGCAGAGTTTACAGTTTCTAGCTATTCGAGAAGCACCTTAAAATAATACCGACAAAAGTATTTTTCTAAGCCTTCTTGAAGCTATTAAGCTTAGGCATGCATATTTAAAGTTACCAACTGTTTGGCCATTGTAAAATAAATTTCATCCCTTTTTATGCCCTCTTGGTAAGGAAAATTCGGAGCTTCTAAATAGTGTCAAAACAAAATTAACAACTATCAGTAAGCAGAAAATAATATTAACCTATCCACTATTCGAATATGTTATCTGAAAATTTGAACACCACTTTCAAATAACTCTATAAAGAAGAAAGCATCATGTTATATTAATTCTGGGCGATATTACGGGTTGAAATCAGAAGCGTCTAATTTTAGTACATTGGTTTGCATGTCTATTTATTTTCTTGCCTTGACAATCAACGTGTACCTTGGTACCCAGGTGGAATTTCAGTGTTTTTTGAATCTCTGGGGCTTCCTTTGCTTTACGTATGCCGAATTTCTGGTTTCCAACGGTTATAAATTTCTCGTTTTCGTAGTGACCCACACACATAAACACTCTTATTTTCAGCTTAATGTATTAGATTGTAACGTCTTGGGAACGTAACGAAATTAATTTTTGAATGCACATCGAAAGACGCAATTTATATAACTTATTTTTTTTGTAACCAACAAATTTTATCGTTGATTACGAAAAATTAGAAAATACATTGCGACAAAAATCTAAAATGGATATCTAAGTACAGTAATAAAAGTTTGTAAAAATTGAATTAACTGCTTAAAAATTAAATTCCTAGTTCGAATTTTGTCTCGCTTTCACAACCATCATCGTTTACTACGACTGGAGTAACAATAATTTTGTTATTACATAAATTTCATTTTTATTACAACGTTTATAGACGTTTTCAGCTGTCTGCTGAATGCCGTCTATAAAGTTTGGAATGAACTCCATTATATTCCCGCTTAAAATAAGGTAG
Source organism: Cryptocephalus primarius (assembly GCA_963576515.1). Taxonomy (NCBI): domain Eukaryota; kingdom Metazoa; phylum Arthropoda; class Insecta; order Coleoptera; family Chrysomelidae; genus Cryptocephalus; species Cryptocephalus primarius. Next base: position 11,287,187 of record OY754937.1, read on the forward strand.
TTTGAATTTAGTAGTTTTATTTTTATTCTTGCTTTCATTTATTCAGGGCAATAAATTTTCAAAGGCATTAAAAATATATTATAGCGGAAAGCGCAAAACTGTGTGTCGGTGTCTTTTATTGCAGATTGGAACATAAAATTTCAAGTGGTTATTTTATATATAATACGATTTTTATCCCATCGAGTATGTAAACGGGGTTATTTTGTATCCTTAAACAGCAAAGCTCTCTAGGTGGATCAGTCGAACGCGTTATACTTTGGGATTATTTCTTAGTCTATTTACCTCGTTGTCTCTCACTTCTTTTTGGATTACACTGTAGCGTTGGATATGTCACTGCCCCCTTTCCATCTAACTCTCTGCTGCTTTACCTTGGACACTTCCTTCGGTTCAAATATAATTGGTTTTAATTTTGTATTATTCTTTTGATATTTTAATTGGTTTTGGTGTAGCTCTACATCAGTTTTCACAAGTCATTGGTTCAGTCGCGTAAAGAAATGTTTTACCTTGGCCATCTTTGTTAATCTCTACTAATACTATAATTTTGAGTAACTTTTTCGTTTACATATGTTTTTCGACTTATTTCCCGTTTTATAAACCGTCACTCCTAGGTATTTAAACTCGTCTAGTTTCTCAAACCCAATTGAGAGCTGAGACAACTGAGAAATTTGTCATTTGGTAGCTTTTCTCGTTTTTGCCATCCTGAGTGCCTTCAAGACGCAAAATTTGTAAATAGGCTTCTGGACTTATATGAGATCCTTTCAGGACTTTGCATAGAGTATGCATATTACAAACCTACCTTAATTCCAGATGATACGAATTTTTGCCTTAGATTAAGCTTGTATTCAGCACATTCTTTAACCGATGTAGCATTATTTTGTTAATATACCAGACTGAATTGTATTCTGTTTCGTAGCACATTCTAGTAACAGACTAGATTCCAGTTTCCTTTACTAGGCTGTTCTAGAGTATAGCATAGTTAATATCATAAAATGTGGCTCTTTTCTAATGCCACATCTGAGCTCTTTTTTAGAGTCAGAGTGTGCATATTCCAACAAGTGAATTGTAGATTCCAGCACATTCTAACTACTAACAAGTATCTAGCCCTTTCTGCTAAGCTACTCTAGAATAACAAATTGTTTCTTTAGTATAAAATGGTATATATCGTGAATCGTGTATATAACGTATAAAATAAAATCGAGACCAACGAAAAGATTAGGTGTTATTTGATTGGGGACACAAATACGCATTGGGAAAAATAATGGAAACATTCGGAAACGACATTTTTGCCTTGAAAAGGCACGAAAATCAAAATTAGGAAGAAAATTTCAGTTTTGAAATGAAACACAGAATTTTTATACAACCATTAAAAATAGAGTGTATCTACATTCATCGGTATTGTGTATTTCTTTCACTATAACTTTCTAACGGCTTCACCGATTTTGATATACTCTGGCACATTTCATTGCCTACTTCACCGGAAACGAAGTGAATATAACAGGCAAATGATTCGACCGATTTTGATGGTGAATGCCTCGTTGGTTAGCTTATTTCACCAGGAGTATCATAAGCTTCATGTTACAGGAAAATGGGACCGCCTCAATAGACTTCACCATAGGACGAAACGTCACATTCTTTACATTATCAAGAATGTCGTGTACTTTGTGCATTTCTAATGGATAAGCCCACCTCGAAAACTGCTTCTACTTACCCATACTTTATTTATCTCTTTCATTATTTTCAAAATTGGTAGCAGTGGAAAGATAGCTCAGAACAATTTTCACAAACGTTGAAGGATGAGAAGGGAATTCTAAGAATCTAGATGCGTACATAATGTTTACAGCACTATGTTTTCCTAGGTAAAAAGCTTAACAACAATTACTATATGCGGCTGGGCCTGAAATGCCCTTCGAATTAAGTGGCGACAGGTAAATTTTAAATTTTGATATCCTTACCCCTCGCCTCAAAGGAGTGGCCGATTTGTTATGTTGGTATGTAACACAATGACGGGATAAATAAGTCTCCACTATTCAGGGGTGTTATTAAGGAGAGGTTTCGCTGTAATCGTATAAAGTGCAAATCGGAGACTTTTTCTACACTGTTATTAAATTGATAGAGGGCGAATCATACAAATGACGTTAGTATCACCTAAACGTGGAAATTTTCGATTTAATAACGAGTGATGGTAATTGAAAATTCAAACAATTGCTATATCAGAATGCACATACCGAACACATTTGAAGTACTTGTACAGTGTGCAGCGTATAATTTACGTTTCATAAAACAAAAAAGTTCATAACAGCTTCAGTACATTTAGGTAATTTTACGATACACCATTGAACTGATGGTAGATACTCATTACGTGCAAACATGAAAATTTTACTTTGTTACCACTTACACCATCCCAGCACGATCTCATCTCTCTCGTACACTCTCTCTGTATGCCTTTCAAGGATAGAGCTTTCGAGCAGCTAGGAGAAAATGTAAAAATGTCGTCCGTACAGACCATTGTCACCGTCCATTTTTAGTACCATTTTGTCTCCTGTACCGTTCGTGACGTGCGCTTTGAAAGTCTTCGTCGTGTGTCACGGTATACCGCGGGGTTCAACAACCTAACCGGCGACGTAGGTGCAATGTAAAGGAAATGGTTTTCGTCTTTATAGGTATACCTATATATTTATGCGTGACGGGCGGATATATGCGTGAAACCTAGAACACATATATGGAGTATATGTATAATGGTCAAAGGAAATAATTTATTGGTTGCGATTTAAATTGCGTTCTTTCGAATTTTCGGGTTGTGGAGTATCTCTGACCAATTCCTGGTAGGATTCCCTATTCTTAGTTTTAATTTAAACTCGAAATGTTCGCTTTTTTCTTACCAAGGACTCTTCAATCTAACCAATTCTTTACTGAAATTGTTCTTTTCTGATACTTATCTTAAACCAGTTATAGTGTTTTTTTGTGTTATTCTTGAATCATTTCTTGATTTTAATGTTAAACTTGTCTTGTAGCGTTTCTTACCCCACCGGCGATTAATTTTCAGTCAATACCCTCAATTCTTGATCATAATCTTAGATGAATATAATGGCGATCTTTGTAATATATTAGATCCTCCAGCTTGATCAAGGCTTGGGGAATAATCTTGTTCCCTATTATCTCTCCTAGAGAAAATAAGGTGTCATCAGTCGTTGTTCTTTAGGAATCCCCAAATTCTTACTTAAATTTTTTATCATTCCGGTCCTCTGAAATAGACACTCCCATAAGTATTTTATCTGTAACCTGTTGGTTCTGGATTGTGTTCTAAAAGTTGTGGTGGTGCCTTGCAAAATTCTTCACCCAATCATACAAATTCTCAGTCAGTTTTCTTGATTCTTGATGTCAACCTTAATATAATAATGGTATCGTTTGTCAAATTTCTAAGTGTACTCCACTAATTTCCAAATATTGAACTTAAATGTTATAGCCCTTTGTGTCTCCTCAAACAGACTTATCCATAAATATTTGATCAGGAATCTGTCGGTTCTTGATTGGGCTTTTAGGGTTGTGGTGGTCTTGGAAAATTCTTGACATACCGACCGTACAAATTCTTAGTGAATTGTCTCAAATATTCTCCCTATTCTAATATATTGAGATTCTTTTCTCAATATATTTAGAAAATAGAAGTAATCTTGAAGAAAACTAGAAAAAATAAAATTTATTAGGATTAAGGTGCTCTTTAGGGCGGTTTTACCCCCCTATATAATAATTATTATTATGTTTTCCTAATAATGGTTCCAATTAAAACTATAGGCATTTAAGGTATTAGTTCAGACGTGAAAATTAGAATCGGTAAAGCTGTTTTAGTGAAAATTGAGAAGAACTAAAAATGTTTAAGAGTAAAGTTGCTCTTAGGGATGTTTAAAAAAAAATTGTTCTAGCGAAAATTGAGGTTACTTCTTAGGTCAAAAAAGATTAATGTTCATTAATACCATAAGGGGGTTGTAAAAGATATCGGCAAAACTTTACTTCTACCTGTGGCCGTTTGAACCAGGTAAATTCTTTTGTGGTACATACCATAAAAGTACTTACCCCAACATCCTTATGGGCATTTTGAAGAAGATACTCGTATTTCATTTTTTCCTAGCTAAGCTACAGTAATGGTGACTTTTTCCCCTTGAATTTATAAATTTTGATCTTAAACTTTATAACATTCCTGTTACCTCACCCAGACACTTCCATAAATAGTTTAAAAGGTATCTCAACGCCTAAACACCAAGGGACACCTTCTTGAAACTAATTCGTTGCTACAGTATTATTCGAAATCATCCTGGAATGTTGTTTCTGGTATAGAGAGAAAAAATTCGGTGGTTAAAAACATGTATATGACTACAAGGCACCTATTTTGAATAGCTGCTCAAATAGTTTAGATTTGTTCCATAAATGTTTAGAAGTTAAGTAATTTTAATAATAAATGTAAATGATTTTGAGGCATGTAATGAAACTGGCTCAATTTGGCCTGAAAACGTTTCCATCTGATTGAATCAAATCTTATCACATCCTATGTATGTATGGTAGTCTTAAGAAAAGGTGAATGCGCTTACCTACGAGCTTGTCACAGGACTTTCATATTTTGTCACCAAAATCGTTACTTCTGTCGAATTTTAACGCGAGTATCATAAGTCAGCAAATTTTATGAGAAACTCATTGTTGATACTTGGAAACTTGGAACAACCAATGGGATCGTCTGGGTCCGTTCCTCACTTTCGTTTCGATAAAGATGTTCACTTATTGCACATGTGTTTAGTACAGAAAAGTAATGTTATATACGGGGACATTCAATTTTTCATGGCCTTTTCAGGTTCTTCACAGTACTTGACTTAAATCTCTATTCTCATTAGCTTAACATAAACTACACTAAAGGGTCGTATTAGTGTATAGTATCATACCTTATGTTTCATTGTGTCGTGAGGGATAGGGTGATAGTTACACCAAGGAAATGGATAAACTCCATATTTTCGGTTGGACTTATGAACTTTGGGGTTTCTGGGGTTGTTGATTACGAATTTGTACTCAGATTTTAAGTGCATATAATATAAATGCATAAAATAACATTCTAATCAATATGATTGAATCATCTGATTGATGATTGAGTAATCAGCGAGTTCAGAAATTCGCAAGTCTGTAATTTCGACGGATAATATGTGATTTTTGATTTTTTGGTTTCCAAGGTCTCCTATTGGAGCGGACACCCTAACTACCTAAATCATCCATCGAGATGTTATAATCATTATCCTGATTCGTACAAATGTTATTTCTGTATTCTAGTTTACAAGATCAGTATTCGATTTTGTTTTCGTAGTCCTCAGTTAACACACCAGGCGGCCTCATATTTTTCAAAGTAATTTTTGAATACGTTTTTATAATAACAGAGACGTGTATTATTTTGAGGTATTGGCTGGTAGAAGGTAATATATTTTTTGAAAAGGTAAAAAAGTATAAACTGAAGGGTAATAGATCTGTTAGGTTTGTAATAGACTGGCAACACTGCTGAAAGTCGTAGCATGTCAGTTGGTGGTACTTCCAAGACTGGTGGCGCGGCCTCGTGTGAAGATTCTCATTTAAACCTGTGTTAATGTGGCAGGACGGCCATGTATGCGCCACCATGGTGTCCGTCAAGAGTTCTAATGCCGTAATTATTCCGTAACGGGTGCGTAGTTTTAAAAAAGATTGCTAAATTACTCTGTTAAATACTGGATCTAATATTTTAAGATATTCACTATTATTTTTCAGCAATATTTGTATCATTATTGAGTAGCCATTACTGTGTAATCAATATGCAGTCTTATATTATATGGTAAGTGTATAGCGTTGTAATTGCGTTTTGAAAAACGGCTCCAACTATCTTTATTAAATTTGCAATAATGGGATTATTGCTATATGCAAATAGCGCTGTGTTAACGTAACCGTTATTTATGATTATATGATTATGCAAATGGTTTAGAAATTTGTTTAAATCTAAAAGTGTGTTTTATACAACAACGTTCATAACTGTGTTTTAATTATGTTCTATGAATATACACATGTTATATGTGAATTTACGCATGAATATATACCATGTTTTGGTAGAACACGAAATTTTATTTTGCTAATATGTACTTGCTGGACTGGCCTTTTCTTTGAAACAATGAACATTCTTCTTTCGACCTGACCAGGCACAAGTATATTTAAAACCAAATAAGCGGTCTGAAAATTAAAAACAAAACGATTTTAAAATTTCCATTTTGGAGGCCTGTAAGTTAAAATTGAAGGAGAACATTAATTTTTTTATATGAAACCCTAGAGTAATTTTGAAGGAACATTTTAAAAAATTTAACACTGTGATTTTTCCTAAGTACTGTTCTCGTAACGGATTGCAACACAATCAAAGTGTTTCGTTGTCTTGTCGTTCGACGGCAGTTAGATTTCGTTCTTTGATACTGCGTTTGCTTTCAGGCTGAAACGTGAGGTCAGTTATACGTATCGGAGGTTTCGCAAAAAGGTCGTAATGGTCGAAGAACACGCAATTTTAATAATAGTGGTAATGCGTATGTACGTCTATTTTATTTAAAAGTAGAAAGTTGATAAACCGCACCGTTACTTTTCGTTTTAGTAGAGTTGATAAAGAACTGCTGCGGGAAGATCTAGAATCTAGGAAGTTTAGTTAAGTTCACCGTTGTAGAATTTACTGCCCTTATTTTTTTATTTAACTAAGGGGTAAATTTATAGTCTATCACTTAAGGAATGCTCAAGGAAGCCATGGTGGAGGAAACCTTGGTGGAACCTCAGATAAACTGTTCGATAGTTACAAAATTTTCTTGCCTCCGCCAAGGAGGACTTAAGGAACTAAAAGTCCTGACAACGGCGCAAATCGTGAATAAGGAACCGGTCTATGGAGTATTATTTCTATTTCTATGGTTCTACAATCGTGTCAAAGTAAGATTATAAACTACAACAAATTAAAGCTTGTAATTAAACTAAGAAAAAGTAAATTTAAACCCTGAACCCTCTTTTCTAAGCATCTAAATCGTTCTTTCCAGATTCCAAAACATCTTCGAAGATATTTCTGGTGCTTCTATGAGCCCTATTATAATTTCTTTCTGCATGTTTATTAGGATGGTGTTAGCAGATATCTTTTACATGCGTAGCCATTGTCATCTAACATTTTACTTGTAACAACACTTAATTTATAACAGATTCATATTGCAAATTTGATGTTGAACAAATAATTATAGCCTAACCTGGCATTTTATTATTTTCATATTTGACACGAACCCCACTTCTTTGAAATATTGTGTTATCATGAGTGGACCCTGGATACCTAACGACAATATCTAATATTTACATTCTTTGGCCCCACACCACCTGTAAATAACACTTTTTCTTCAATCATTATTGAGATAATATAAGTATGTGTAAATTAATAGAGAAGATCCTCCTTCTATTTCTGTATATTTCAACTACAGCACCTCCAGAATTTTTTTATTGGGATGTGGGTACCGTCTATACAAGATGTTACACTAGGAAAGTTGGCAATTTAATTAAATTCATTCATAAAAACTTGATAATGAAAAGGGTCTTCTGGGAATTTTACGACATTCCTCATTTTTTCTGCTAATGACTCTAAAATCTTTTTTATTATTAGAGACACTGTAGATTGTGAAATTCCCCTAAGATCACCAGCAACAGTCTATAATAAATATGAATTAGTAGAATCGATAAATAAAGTTCAAACACTCGAATAAAGCATGAGTAATCATTCTTTTTCTAGATATAAATACATATATAAAAATGCAACATGCCTGGAAATTTTCTGTACCATAATATCGTAAACTGATTAATAATTGGATCAGTGGAACCACTGACAAACCTCTATTATTGGGTTTATGAAGAGCATCATTAAGCAGAGGCAAAATAATATGTACAGTTGTATTTTTAGCAAAGCGGTATCTCCTTATAAACTCACGTTCACTACATAAATCCCAGTAATTTTGCCCGTCTCTCAAATACCGTTTAAGTAATCGACTTATATTATTAATAATTCGATTGACGTACTCATAATAATCGTCTTTCATCTTGAATTCACGTCTTAAAGGCGAACTTAACTTTAAATATTTTCTGAGGGGTACTCTAGTTAAGATCAAACCAACCTCGGCCTCATTTCATCCTTAAGGTGCACTTAGTTCACTATAAAATACAGATGGCACAGTAAGGACGGCTTAAGGGTTGAGGAATCCTCAAGGCGCAATTATAAATTTGCTCGTTAAACTCACTGCTTAAGGGCTGGTGCCGAAATCTCGACCTTCGCGCGTGTTTCATCGATCTGCGAATCATTTTTTTCAAAAGTTCTGCGAACAGCGCCAAATTGAAGGTACCTTTTTCTACAGAGATTCGCAATTAATCCACTTTTTGTCTCCCCGTACCGCACGGCCAGGTATTCGATCGAAAAGCATGTTTTTGCCGAAATTATTCTTTCGGTCAAGCGAATCGGGGATTCAAACCAGCCTCGTATACTAGCTGTGCAGTTTTTGTTTAACGCACGATCACAAACAAGGATCCTCATAGTCTCATAACTCTGATAGGAAATTAAACTAGCGTCAATTTGTTTTGTGCGTTACGTTTGAATTGATGCATCGGCAAGCAATCGTCAGAACGAGGTACATGTGTATGTCCTTACATAGGTATATGTATATACGGGTTTTAGCTGATTTTCCATGCTTCAATTCACTTATCAAATCCCGTGTTTTTCATTTTCCAGTGAAAACAGGATTAACTACCCACATACGTAGGTACCTACGTATTCCTACATCCTTTGTCAACAAGTAATAAAGTTTTTGTGTTTGTTTTCTGGCGAAATTAAAGGTAAGCATATTTATTTCTATAAATCTCCCCTATAAAAAGATATTAATATAAATTAAAGTATTTTAAAAAAGTTCTGTTGAAAGTGAGTCCTGAAAGTCCGTAGAAATCTGTGAAAGCTCATGTCTCTTTAGATGGCGCAAATTTAATAATAATCGCTTTCGTGCGCGTGCTGGAGAAAGGCCTGTCACTAGCATGGTAAATTGAAAAAACTCAAGTAGTTATATGATTATTCAAATAAGTTAATGGGCGAAAATAACCGTTATAATGAATCTTATGCATGATGCAACCTTTTGAAATTTGTAATAAATTTTAAGATTTTTCTTACAGTCACAATTAGTTTTAGCGGATTTAGATCTTTATTGTACGTATACCATAGCGTGATCCTTATTTTTAGGCTTCCAGAGGTTTGAAATTATTTCGAAATAAATAAAAAAAACCCTAAGACTCTATCTCAGGTTTATCCTTTGCCATACAGGGGTAAACAAATCAATAGATGCTGATAGATCTGAAATAGCAATACGTGAATTCCCCAATTTAAATGCAGATTTTGCTGCGAAAAATGTCCTTTATGTGATCTTAATACTGGCTTCTTTGCATCATCTCAATTTTACGTTTTTTAAATAACTCGAAATAAAAGGTTATATTTTAAATGATTCATCTGTCACATGGCATTTAAGTGATAACTGTAATAAAGGATTGACGTTAATATAAACCTTGAAGTTGTTAATGATATAGCGGAGGGGGCAGCAAAGGTAATGGAAGAATACAGTAATATACTCACTAAAAATGATAACCAAATACAATTTATCATCCAGTTTGAATCCAGATGCTCTAATATTTACGACGATAGATAGTTATAAGAAAAATTAGCTATTAATCTGTATAATTAAATAAATGATATGTTTTATTTTCCAGTGATTAAATTTATTTTTAATGATATTTAATCAGATTGTAAGGATGTGGGTGTGTAAATGCATTCATTTATTATTGATTACAAAAAATAATTTTTCAGAGTCACTAACTCTAAAATTATGGTAGCTGATTGATGAACAGTTTCTATTATTGGGATAATAAAATAAAATAATATAAAAATTTGATCGTTCAGTACTAAAATTCCTGTATGTAGATGGGAAATTTACATCCCTGCGCGTTAAATTTTAAAATATTAATCTTGGGGTTGGCATGAACCTTGGGGAAACTTATTTATTTCTGGGAGCATAAAAACTTGAAAATACACAAAATAAAGGCCATCACTAATAAGGCATCCATGTATCTAAAATTATTTATGATTGCACAAGAGATAATTGGTAAAGTATCGATCTATGGTATGGTATTGCAGGTGCTAAACAGTACAACGCGTGCTGTTCTATATCATGACAAATTATGATCTCCTGACGCTCTTTTTTCAAACGAACGAAATATGACATTAGACGATATAGAAATGGTATGATACGATAGATATAGAAAATTATGATAACGGAGTTTAAATATCTTCTCCTTACGATACGATCTCCTAACGAAGGTTGGATATCGTCAAGGCAATCTGGACTTTGTTGTTCATCAGAACATCAGGTCTGGTTTAAGATGACTACAACTTCCTTAAAAATGTACAACATAAATCTACCCTGGCCAAAAAAATTTCAAGTGCACATCAAAGTTTACGTGTTTAATTTTATGATGTCTTAAAAATAACTGTAACTCCTTTACAAATGGGATCAGTCAATTATAGTTGCCAAAACTTCCTTAGGAACTTCTCTACTTCCTTGAAAAGCCAAATATCTCTTGAAAATGTTTTAGAAGACATTCAACATTCATGCTACTCGAAACATTTACATTTTCCTTTAGGTTGGTTGCGACTCCTTTAAAAATGTAACAAATAAACACTTTAACGTCTTTAAATCATCAGACTATTCACTTCAAACGTACTGTTTTCTTCAAAACAATTGTTGCTAGTATTAGATTGCCACGAGTTCTTTACAATTGTCATCAGTTTCCTAAGAACTTCGCAACTTCCTTTATTGTGCCAGAACTTATTTAAAAAATTTCAAGTTATATTTAAAACACACAACTTTATTTTTTTTTAAACATGATACGTCGATTACAATTGTTACTTTTTCTTAAAAACCTCTAAACTTTAATCAGCGCTAAAACTACTTTAATGTCTAGTCGTTTTTATCTGATAAAAATTATGTAGGAACTGTAAATGTTTCGAGGACCTGAAACACTGGAAAAGTGCAATAAACACGACGGGTGATATCGAGCAGCCGGGTGAAAGAACCTATACAGAGATGTATTATACCCACTGAACATTAACAGGTCTATTATGAGGGTAGTGGAACTCTATCACATATAGACAGAGAAGAAGAAAATGCAGTTATTAGGTCTTCGACTAATTGACTAAGTGTAATAATTATTTGCCACAATAAAATCATTTGTATAAATAACAAAATAAAAGATCAATGTAGATGCTAAAATTAACATCATAAGTAACTACCTCTCTGTAATAGTAATAGTCCTTTACTCCTCTACACCACTCGTCGGGTTTGTTGCACTTTACGAGTGGTTCAGGTCCTCGAAACCTTCATAGCTCTGCATAATTTTTATTAGTTAAATACGGCCCGAGTATGAGAACTTCTTGAGGTATTTCATGGAATTCAATTTATTTTAAGTCAACGCAGTTTATTACAATTTACACAAATTCCTTAGAAACTCCTGAGCTTCTAATTTAAAATGGTTGCAATGTCTGTAAAATTGTCTTGAAGAGGTAAATTTGAAATTTGTTCACATTCAGGTTTTACATCGATGAGTAAATAAGAGCAATTGTAAAATGGGTAAATTTCAGGTGTGTTCATCGTTAGGGAGTGTATACTAAAAAATTAATTTCGTTAACGGTAAAAGCTACCTCGATAGAAAATCGATCAATTAAAAGTACGACGTTTTATTATTGCAAACACAAAATTTGCAAAGTTAAATGCATATGCTAAATTGCTTGATATTCGTAAAATATTCAAATATGCATTCCATGTGCGCTCTGCATATTTTCCGAGCCCTAATGATAATGGTGAACGATATAAATAACATCGTCATATAATAGTCATTTGGTCAGATTGATAAAGTGAATGTAACCCACTATACACACGAAAAACATAAGAAAAAGATGGAGGCCTGTCACACATTGGAAAGCAGAAATCATAGAAATAGTAAAAGTCACTACTGTAGGACACTAGAAAAATTAAGAAATGTTATACAATTTTCATTGCACAATTGTCTCCAATGGCCCAAAAATAAAAAATGCTACTTTTTTAATGCCGACGTATATGTGCGTTAGTTTGGCAGATGAATGACAAGCTCCATCTCTCAGTGAGGACACTAGTTACAAACTTTAGAAATCCTTTTTATTTGTGAACCCAGTTGAATGAGTGTAATTAATAATGGCCATTTATCTTTAAAACAGGTTATAAATACACTTAGAATGCGTTTCACTAAGGTAACTATAGACCCCTGAGAAACACATTCTGATCCTATTTTAAGTTAAAATCGTATTAGGTCTATGCTACATCCATTTGACTGTAACTACAGAAATTGTCGTTTTGACAATGTCAATGCTTACGTTGAATTTGAATGATTCTTAGGGAAAACCAATTTTCCTATGTACACACTATATGACAGAATGTGAAATGCATGCACGCAATTAATCCCAGTAGGTACAGCTTTCGTATTGCAAACTTCAAAATTTAATTATCGTTTGAATTTAATCATTTTTTCATCCATTAGGCTAATGGAATTAACTTACATAACAAGCTTCATTGGCTTAACAGCCAATAAGCGATATTACAAACAATATTGTAAATTCGTGGAAGCTTTGATTTAAAGTCGAAACAATCAAAAATGTCAGCAAATTCGTTTAAAAATATAAAAAGTCTGTCCCTAATGGAAACATGCATACTGTGTTGCAACACGTGTATGTGTAATTGAGTTTTGTGAATATAGGACACGAAACGAAATTTCTCAGTACTTTATATCTAATATTCTATTCGATAACCCTGTTTCAGCACAAAAGCAAACGTTACCGTTACATTTCCTAGCATCCTGATCAAAACTCTTAATTGCCTTTGCCGGCTTTAATCGGGAATCTAATTAGAGCCGCCTGGGGGCCAATCACGTGGAAACACGCACGCGGAAAATGCAAGCGCGAAATGCATTGTCTAACATATGTTTCTGATAAACAAAATTCCGCGACAGTTAAAGGAGCTCGAAGGCTAATTGAGTAATGACATTCGCATCCCTAGGCAACAACTTTATTCTTGTTTATCCAAGTACTCTAACTGCTTTTAATGGCCCGACGTTCCTTTCTTGCACAATTTTTGTTTTCGTCCGTGCTTTCAGGTTCTGACGCAACTAAACTTTCGGTTCACGCAAAATGTTGTTTTTATTGTAATATCCAGAGGACTGGAATAATAGCCGGCAGGGAATATTTATGAGACCATATTTAGGGTTTCCTTTGAACGGATTTCGGGGTTCCTTCTTGTAAATAGATGCAAACGAGCTACTTGAGAAAACTTGGATGCGTTAGTCTACACAATAAATACAATTCTGGACGATTAAAAGTTAACGTTCCAATAACAGTATACTGCTTAGTTGGATATACTGTTAAAAAGTTGAATTAGATGAAAATCATCGCATAATGTCTTTGTATTAGTGTTATGTTGTAATATTTTAGAACGTTTATGTTAACACTATTTCGACCCTTATCTGCTTGTCGGTTCGGTGTATATTTTGCAATCGATTTTAACGGAAAAATTTATAATCGCGCCTTGAGGATTCCTCAAACCTTAAGGCGTACTCACCGTGCCATCTGTATTTTATAGTCAACTAAGTGCACCTTAAGGATGAATTGCCATTGTTGACCTGCTGCACTTTTTCATGTATATTTTTTAAGTAGATTATATTCTGCGAAGGGTAAGTTTCAAAATCACCATAAAAAGCATCTTTATCGAAAGTTTGATACTACTTTAACGTTACATATCTCAGTTTGAATTTTACACTTTGATATAGAGCTTCACAATAGACGAGTCGATTATTAGTTAGTTTGTCCACGTTTAAGGTTCTGCTATTAACATAATCTTCAGGAATATTTATGAAAATCGGATTAATTGGCGTTTGCGGGGTTTTAATTGCACTCGTTGCTTCAGTAATCACCTTCTTGAATGCATAAGACTCGAAGCATTCGCCCAGTTTTTTTGAAGATTGAATAGATTTCATCTATTCACATCTCTTACTACAATTGTTTGGTTAAAGTGTGTACTCAAGTAAGCAAGAGTATCACCAAAATGATCAATAGATTCGTTGAAGTTATTACCTGGAGGCCCGCAATAAACTCCAAAAGCAATATTTAAACTCCCATACTTCAAATGCGTCCATAAGTATTCTAAGTGACGATTTCTAGCTATAGCATCCATATCAATTATTTCATATGATATATTGTTTGGCACGTAAATACCAATACCACCACCCCTGCTACTGCTATCCCTACGAGCAAAGGTAAAACCTTATGTATTAACTAGATCAGTAGAGATCTCATGGATCAATGTGGAGTTAAATCTCTTAAATCTGTTTTCATTAGTTCAATTCCAAATAATATCGGAATTATTTTACAAGAGTAAACTTATATAAATCAGCGCTGGATATAAAAATATGGGTGATGTTACTTCGTTGATGTTTTATTGGAGAATGCGACTGCCATGGCGAACTTTTCTCTACTTTAAGTTTGATAAATTAGAGAACATCCGTCTTTTCTTATTTATGCTTTGACTGAGGTAACATCTGTTATTACCTGGAATTTTTAGAATTCTTCGTGGCATTTTATGTGGGAATCAATATATGATGTTTTCTTAATTTTCACCATGCTACCTAGTGAGAAATTATCATTTTTAATTTCTTAATTTGAATTTCTGCTGGTTCATTTCGCTCGCAATGTTCTACGATATTTCCACACTATGCTAGTATTCTTGCGATGCCTTCTTTTTTGGATTATGAAACTCACAACTCGTTAGAAGTAATGGCGCACTTTAAATGTTCAACAAGAACATTGTTTAATAACGTTTAATTAGAAATAATTTACCCCAAGTTTATGGGGTCAGATCTTGGAATTTCTATCTTCGTCTTTGATTATATTGATTAAGTTGTTTGTTAGATGTAAAACCTATAGGTGTACAAGTTTACGTTAGCTAAAGTAACTTTATTTACCGAACCATTAGTGGCGAGTGGGTAATTAGTCTTTGTAGTGAAGACGAGTGTTTTGTTGGATAATCTTTGTGTTAAACACTTCCTCTGTCAATTATAACATTAACATCTTAAAATATCCTTCTTTTACTACTATTGCCATGGTGCTGTCAGTATATAAGGGATTTGTGTGACAACAGCATTAAGTGCATTTTCTTCTAGCCCCTGCAGAGATTTTCTGATTGTCCATTATTCATATACATATGAATAAAATGCAATTGATTAAAATACTTATAGGAAATTGCTATAACAAACTAATGTAATAATTGATATGTGATTTTTTGCGAATTATTTTTTATATCCCAAAACGTTCCTCACTCTATTACACAGCGCCTTGCGTATTATGAGTTATCATTGTATAATAGTTATTAATTCCTATCTTATAAAACGATTAATTTTCTTTCATATCGTGATATTGCGACTTTTAATTGAGAAACAATCATACTATGAAAAAAATCCTAATAATATCAATCAAGGTTACTAAACGTGCATTTCAAATTGATCGTTATAGTGTAATCAATCACTTAAACAAATATTTAGCTTACGTAAAAAAAATTTAGCAACGTTCCGGCAAGTTCTCCGGTCGGGAAATATAAATTGTTTTTATCTCGAGGAGTGGTGGAAAAAACTAAGTGTTTCGCTAATACATATTCGCTGTATGATTTGTGTAAAGTGCGTGCTTGCATAAAAGATAAGTGTAGAGAAGTTAACCGCACCTAATTCAGTTTCAAGTTAAATATTTAAGGTAGGTGGAATACTTACGGTGGGTTTTAACTTTTCTCATCGTGATTTTAAGTTGTTGCTCGTCAATTTTCCTCGCCTTGGTACGTTTATTTATGTAACATAAATTAAGAAATTTTGAAAGAATTAGAAATGTCCGTTACTTAAATTTTTCTAATTGTATTATGTTATTTTGAAGAGTGGCTTTAACGCTAGTTAAAAGGACACTGCACCCGTGCGACATATTTCCACTAAAATTTTTCCTCAGCTCAAAGCTCAGCTGTTGGACGTGTTAATAAGACGACGACTGGCAGGTTATTACTTCTTTCCTTTTAATTATTCACATTTATTAACATATTCAGCGTACGAATACGACGTTCAACTGGTCCAGTGCTGGAATTTTAGGATGACAGGTGAATTTGACGAAACGGTACTCGAATTACGTGGCATTAATACTGAATATGTTTAGTAATCTTAAATTAAAGGTGTTGCGTAATGATTTCGTTAGAGTGAAATGTTTGAAAAAGTTGAATATTTCAACCAAGTCGGATTAAAAGAAAAATTAGCTTAAAACAGTAATCGAAAAGATTTCGTAATTTTGTAAGGCTAACATATTAATAAACAAAATGGTCAGGTGAATGACTGTACCTTTAACGTCCAGTTATAGCGGTATAGCCCTATAGCAACACTTTGTAGAGCACATCATACGAAATTCACTTTCCAACAAATGAACACTTGGAGTGTTAATTTAAGGGGAAATTTTTATGATTCTTGGATACCTTCAAACTTCAAACTTTTGAGTTGAAATACTTTGATCGTTGATCATTTTAAATTTTCTTCTCAGGATATGACAGTTACATTATAAAATATAATTGCATATCGATGGTTTAAAATCATTAGAATTATATTTTTTGGGTTTTTGGGAATTTCAGTACTTCCAATTTTGTTTCATCGCGATGGAATTTGAGTACAAATTTGAACCATTCAATTCAATCAAATTTCCGTTTGTTGTACTTTTCCACAATTAAAAATTTGAGTAAAATGATACAGTATTTTCTTTAATTACAACAAACTGCATTTGATGCCAATGCGATACTTAATTCCAAAGATACGTACAATTGAAAATCTTAAATTTCAAGCGAGATTTCCCATGATTATTTTTTTTATTTGTAATGCTTGAATCGATAGAGGGCATTGGCTGTGATTGCCACAACCTTTGTTTTTTCGGAAGTAAGACACTTACCTTGAGGGATATAACATTGAAGTTCATTGGTGGAATTTTATCGTTCCTGAACGTTTTAAAACTTTTTAGGTAAAATTATTGATGGAGGATGTTGTTTTTGTTTGTTACAAACTTTATGCATCATAATTAACACTTTTTCGAAAATTTGGACAATTGTCAAAGCGAAATTTCTATGGAACCCGAAAATCTCCAAAATCCCAATATTCTCGTGATGATAATACCATAGAATATGTTGTTGATCAGTTCCAAAAAGAAGTTAATATGCCAACTGTATAATTTATGCATTTTTAAAAGTATTTTCATATTTTCCCAAAAAGCTAGGTGAAACAAAGAGTCCTCAAAAACCTAGTTTCCAAATAAATTATTATTGTAAGTTTTTCAAATATCCCTTTTTCCTCTGTTTCTTTCTGTATCATTGTAGATATCTTTTTCTCTGTAAGATGTCTTCACTGACGTAAAACTGTTTCATAATCTTCCATTTACAAATATAAAATCCATCTGGTTTCTTACAATTTCTGCAGGTTTATTTCACTGGTAACTTATACAGCGTGTTCATAACTACAAGAAGAGAACTCTCTGCAAACATTTGCAATAGATCTCCTTTTCCAGCTCCAAGTTAGGCTTTAAATTCGTTAATTACAGTTGCGAACCGGCTTGATCCATTTGTTTCTCAGTTAACGTTATTGGCTTATCCCGACGAAAGTGTATTGGTTTCAAACATAATTCAATAAATTTACATTAATATTATACAATTACATTATACATTACATTACATTATACATTAATTACAATAAATCTTACATTTTACAACAAACATTTTTTTTATAAACAAATCTATCAAAGTTCAGTCCGTTGTATATGTGTATTAATAACGCAATTAAAAATATCGTTAATCGATCACCCCGCCCATGAGGGTGAATTGTGTTATTATAGTGTGTATCATTGTGACTTCTCTTAATATTTCAATGCTAAAACATTAATCGAGCGAAACAGTTTGTTATGAGAAGTATAATATGCTACTTTCTATTTAGGTGTTCACCAAGGATAAAAATAAAATGTGGGCAACAGTTAAATGTTACGAGCAAGAAACCTGTCTTTATACCAAATTGCATCTCTAACGACTTTTAACAATGAAATCAGTAGCCTCTTACAGGATTTCTGGATAAAGCATGAAGCTATCAGAGCAAATTGCATTGCTCTTTATAGTTTTCCACGAGTTTAATCCATTAAGTACCTAACTTAACGAGTATTGTTGTTAGTTTATTATCCTTTATCGTTTGAGATTTTTCTTCGCTCTTACTGATTGAGTATCGTCCTGTATTGAGGGATGGTTGACGTATATTAATCAGCGTCCGTCGGATTCTAATTAATCAAAATCACTCGTCTTGGAACAGGTTTTCGAATCTAATAACCGATCGATAATAGCATACAATTACGATTAAATAGGTGTAAAATGCTTGCTAATCGGTCACCACCTAAACGCGTGCAAATGGCGCCAGAAATAAGAAGACGAAGAAGTGGAAGGTCAGCGATTTTATGGCGACCGTCGGATTCCCTTCATTTTTATCAATTTTTTACGTCGCTTTTTCCCTTTCGGGAGTCTGGCTCGTCTCTGGGTTTACGGTCCGTTTTATAGTTCGTAATCTGAAAAGAAAATAACTTATCGGTTTTAATGAGGGGAGGATGTAACGTTTTAATGGCGCAGCTCGAGCTTTAACTCTGACTTATTGCCCGGATGACTTTTAAATCGGCTTAAACATCACTTTGTGGAACGATTTTTGTACGGTATAATATGTAATGTGTATTTAGACGGAGACCGTCAGATTAGTAGCAGGCCAAATTGGTGGCGAATGAAGTAATTTCAGTTATTTTGCGACTCGTATTAATTTGAGATTAATCAAGCTAAAGGGCGAATTTCATTTTTCATCGCCGGTCATAATACCGAGGAATGGAGAGTGAGTGTCATAAGCTTCATCATAATGACGGATTTGGTTAGGCGTGGATATTACTTATCAAAATGAACGCAGAGAAGCACATCGCACTTGCAGCCGTAAAATGAATCAAATTATGTAGTCATATTTTCATCACTTTGAGAAATTAATATTCACAGAGAATATTACATATTAAATTTAGAAGAAAAATGTATACACGGCTTAACTGCATTTTCCAGATCATACTTGAGTCCCACAGGGATCTGTTCTTGAGCCATTACTCTATCTCATCTATGTGGCAGACAGGACAAAGTTTGTTCATCATTGCAAATTGCACTCTTTTGCTGATGATACTCAGTTATACTACTCTTACACTCCTGAAATGTTTATATCTGCTGGAGACCATATTAACCAAGATCTATTATCTATACAATCATACTGGCATACGCATAACCTTAAATTAAATCCAGGAAAATGTAGTATTATGATATTTGGCCACTCCACTCTAGGTCAGAACCCAAAATCAAAAGTATTAAGGATTATGGTAGATGATACACCCCTAAAGTTATTTGATAGTAACAAAAAATTTAGGTATCATTTTGGACTTCAGGCTTGGGTTTGAATAACATATGGCGCTATATTGACAAGAACGTCGTACTTAGTTCTTAGGCAGTTATACAGGAATCGATTCGTTCTTAACTTCGAATCGAAAAAGAAACTGACCACCATTTTTAAAATAATATCCACATCTACCCCTCCTCCCATATCTCAAAGAAAAATTGGTATTCAGAGGTAATAAACATGAATTAAATATTAGGCATACTCATATCACTGCCACGCCATGGTGCTGCCAGTTTCAAGAAAATATTTTCATATAATACTGTTACAATTTTCAATTTAGTACCCTCTGACTTCAAAAAGAAATCACTACAGTATCTTAAAGTTCATTATAAGGCCTATCTCATTAATTCTCATAAGAAGCTGCAAGGAGCTTAGTAATCGAACTGTGCCAGTATTATTTTGATAGGATGTCAATTTAGTTATCGATCGTTTTTTTACCACCAGACATTTATTTATTTATCCGACCAGATATCTCTAAATTTAGCCTTTTATATATTTTAATTTAAAAATATTTTTTCTTATATCAGATTTAATTTTTGTGTAAATAACTCTATTATGTAAATATCATATTACTATTCTTGTTATATAAATTTCACGGGGGTTAAGTGTGAATAACCTGAGCTAGACTTCGCCCTCTCAGCGTTGATTCCCTATTCGAAGCATTGGAAAATAATTTTCAGCAACACTTAACAAATGCACATACTATAACAGTTGCTAACAATCGTGACCATTCATAACAAAAACAAAGGATCTCAACTAATTACACCATTAACGACTCCGAGCGAGTTCCCAAAAAATTTAACCGTAACAAACGACAACGGTAAACTTAAAAGGCGTCTTAATGTTTGAACAAAAGGTCTCATATATAACTAAAGGAACAAACATCTGACGCGTACCGTAAAATTCACATCGCTCCAAGTAATCCGTGTCCTTTCCTTTTTTCAATCTCCCGGAGTTCGATTTCTCATGGGAATAAGTCCGAACGGTTACAACCTGTGGTTTAATGTTCGACGAATCGACGCAAAGTGTATGAATTTATATAAATGCAAATGAAAATCCGTTAATGTTTAAACGGAAGTGATTCATTGATTTGATTTGCGGAGTTAACGTTTCTTGAAATTTATACACAAAATATCCCGTTCGGGTTCAGAAAGAGTCAGAAGGGGGTATTAATTAAGCGAAGTCGGATCGTAAATGTTTTAAATTGAATTGAACCGAAAGTGGAAAGTTAATTTCGAAGTAATTTGTAAGCAATTTGCTAAACTGTGCGATGAATAGATATTTGTTCCCGCTTGGCGAGTAGCGGAGCATTATAAGATGATTAATGTGTATTCACGTCAAATTTCGTTCTACACAATTTTTCTATCAGTAGTCACTTTGTGGATCAAAGAAATATTACGCGAATAAATAATTATTATTTCGATAAAATACTAATACTTGTAGAATTTTCTCAAAATTGTTATTAGATCCCATAATATTAATGGTGTATTTAGAAGATAAATAAATAAATGGTGAAAGTCTAACTGCAGAAATACAGATATTGAGACATTGTTTCTGTAGATGTTTCCATGTTGTTTCTAAATATTCTAAAATTATTACTAGCATATCAACAGTGTCCTGCAATCAAAGCATCGATTTCTACGTTAGTGGTTCTTTTGGGTTTTCAAAATTTTCATCTTCCACACAATTTTGTAATCGCAAATTTAGATCATCCTAATAATCACTTTTTTTACACATTTCCCTACTTGCCTTACAGAGAAAGAAATCAAAGATCAATGCACATCAACAAAAGAAAACTTTGTAAACATTTTAGAATTGGTTTACATCACCATACCTTCAAAATTTCTCCAATTATTTCTCAATATGTAAGGGGTGATTTGCTTAATGAACATATCCTTATGTTATCCTCTATATTCCCATTTATTAAAAAATACTTTGATGATGTCACTTCTGGAAGTGAACTAGAAATATTAGATGTATTTAATTCTACAATTGAAATATTTAATTCACCATAGGAAGAGAGAAGGATAATAATGTTTGTTTTTTTGGATACCAGCCTGTTGAGAAGGAAAAATAACTAATTTGATACTAATTTAATTTTAGGGTTAAATAATCGCATTATGAAGATTTTTCATTCTCCTTTAAGAGGATTTAACTCGAAGAAACTGTACCATCTATTCTTAGATACTTCATATCCAATTATTAAACAAGCTAATTTTCTCCCCTCCTGTCCTACCTGATCAACTCAATCCTAGTTGCTCTTCACTTGGTAGAGTACATGGGTGAGTAGGCATTTGTGAGTAGTATTATGGATGATGATCCCCCTATTGTAATCGATAATAATATTAAGATGTATTAGATTCTTGCCTAGATCTTTATCATAGATTTTATTAGACAAATAACTCCTAAAATTGTTAATGTTTTGAGACAAGAAAAGGAAGTTTTAGTGGCTAGAAACTATTTGAAGGAAATTGGAAATTTATTTATCATAGTGAAGAAAAAAAAGGTATAATGTATATTAAACGAATGTGGTGTACAAAGTTGATTTGAACAATTGTGAAAGATCTTATATATCATTATAGGATGCTTATGCACATTTGTTACACGTTTATATTACTGATCATCGTCATAATTTGAATCGACAAAATATATTCAAATATCTTATGTTTGGATTATACCTACCATCAAGACTGTTGAATTAATACTGATATGGTGTATGACACGAGTAGTCAGATTTTCTCAATAAACTAGCTGTCCGCTGTTTATTCATTCACATTTTTATTCAGTTCCGCATCACAACCCCATCATAGTATTAGCGACAAATAAAAATGAGGGTATAAGTTAATAGAGGAAAAGACAATTACAGAAAGGATCGTCAATCATTTTTGGTTGGGTGGGCTTATTTTAATAGCGTTTTTGCGTCGTTCCCCAGCATATTTGTCTTTTTCTAGATACTTTATAACAATGCTCATGTCAACATGCATTAGATTCACCATCATTTGATGAATTAAATTCATTATCGTGAAATATGTTATCAATAGCATTATAACAAATGTAATCGCATGCAATAAAAGCTGCCAGTATTTTTTGGGAAATTTGCCCAAATGCATTCGAAATTCAAAAGTGCATGAGTGATTTTGTCAAAAATGATGAATATATTGTCGTCATCGAAACATATTTTTTAAGAATTTAGTGAATCACAATTTTTTAATTCCTAGTATTTATAACAAAAGAACGGGGTATGTTTTATTTCATTACAAAAGCAGAAATTTTTAATTTTGAATATGCTTGAAACTCAAAATTTCCGCTCAATCAGTGGATTAATTTGATCTATGGAAACCAGGACACAACGATGGTTAGTGTTTCTCATAATTAATATTTAATTGTCTCATTATCATCATCATCACAATTATTATAATAATTTTCTTAATTATTAATATTAATTGGGTAATTAGGTAATTATCGAATTATGTTATCAACATTTTAATGTTAAATCCTTACCATTTTTCACTTTTCAGCACGTACTGATTTGAACCGTTTCGAGCCTATATTCTGCGGTTCTAAAGAGCAGTCGAACGTTCAACTTTTGAAACCGGAACTGGTTCCAAATTTATGTAGCGTAAACCATAACAGTAGAATCACATTGTGCAAGTCCCTGTGAGTCCAGAACCAGTTATTTGCTGAACTCGAATTAACCTATAATATATTCCGTGGCGTCGCCTTGCCAAAACGGCATATGTGAATTCCTAACTTTCGCATTAAATATGATTGTTAAATATATACTTTTAGACGTAGGTGTTTTCTGTAAAATGGCGAAAGAATTGTGTGCAATGGCGAAGGTGACAGTTGATCAAAGTGCACTTTATACACTTGTCATTTATTATATCCTTGAAACGTATACTAGAGAGATGTTCGTTGCGATTAATATACATAAGCGTTGTTTCTATTTTATTTCCAGAAGAAAAATAATACCCACGATATGACATCTAAGAAGGCGATAATGACGAGATTGCCTTGAAATGACATCAATTACGGCTTGTCTCTTAACTGAAGAGAAAGGGTTCGTATCACTTACAAACTATCCACATATAACATATTCTGAATCTGGTAACCTACCCTAGTTAACATTAATTAACTACGACCACCGCTTCATCTAACTTTGTTTCGCCCCGCGTATATATACAAGTGCATTTCCTTGGAAACAGTAAATTGACGCTTTGGGGCGGTTTAATGGGAAGCAGCATGCGTAAATTAATAGACAAGAGGAATGTTGTCCTAATGACGATTTAATGCCGTTTCGGTGTTGTAATTAATTTTCAGATATCGACATAACGTCGTTAGAATATTGACAGTTGTACGCTAATCGAAATATTTGCGGGTAGATACACAGCAGAACATCGAATTCAACTAATCATTGAACGGTTTTCTAGATTTGTGAGAAATTCATGGTGATCGCATTTTTGAATAATATCGGCCAATTGAGGCTGTTTAAGAGAGGAATGGTTCGAAAATTAATATGGAAATGGTGTCATGTCGACTTTTAAAAGAAAATAATCAATATAGTTGATCGATGAATATGATATCATTTTTCTTAGGCTAATTCGATGAAACCCAATGACCCATCTGATTATTGGTGATATAAAAATGGCTATGGTGAATAGTTCACGTTTAATTACCTTATTGGACCTTGGACCTTAATTACCTACGTACAAATAAGTAGCAACGTTACTTAGTTTTTAGAGATACTAAAAAAATAATAATAACTGTTTCATGTTATTTAACGACGTTTGTCTAGCGCTAAGAGAAGAGTTCCTTTAAATTCAATGATTACAATGCATCCGATCCATTTTCTAAATTTTCTCTCCGAACCATTAGCCAATGCTAACACTTAACGATAACAGTACATCCATTACCATCTTCATTACCTACGTTATTACGACAATTCTCTTGTATTACGCATCGATCATTTCGCCTCAAACGTTTCTATATTTAGTTCTTCAATAAAATTCAATGCAAAAGCAGAATTGTGCAGGAGGGGTTTTCACCTTTAATTGACGGGCGTGGGTAGGTGTTCGAGAATGTCTAATTGGTTTTTTATACATGCACATGTTGCGAAACAGAAGCATTCGAGATTATTTCTTCGAATCGATCTATCATTCCAGTGGGTTGAGGTGTAATAACAATGTTAACTATCGGGTTGGTGGTATTGTAATCGAGCGATAAGGTAACGTCCCATTTCCTGTTGGACGTATTAGGAATTTTGCTTGTGGCCTTTAAGATTGTTACGATTGGACATAACGACAAATTTCTTTGTTCAAACGAAGGTCTATTTACTGATGCATACCATGGGATAAAACGACCTTATGGTTTGGCCGTGGGACCTCTTGATTTAGCTTTAGGAGTCGGTATGTATGTACTTCCGATATTGCATTTAACCCTTTGTTCTGTCTTGGAACCGCAGTAAAGCCACATCCTGTCGGCTTATAACGTTTTTGATTTGAGTAATTTCTGAGTAAAAACCGCGGGTTTGTTAATCGATAAAGCAATAGCTGATTACTTTTGGAAGGCAAATATCGTGCTCATCTTTTGATTGTTTAATCCTCAATTGCGGTTTTTGAACTAAACATAATTGTCACGTACCTCACAAACCTTTTTGTTTGCGGCAAGAAATCAATTGATAAAAACACCATTATAGATAGAAAAGACCCGACTTCGTATTATGGATATCGAGGAATTGAGTCCATTGCCTTTATAGATTAAATTCCTTCAATGAATGATTCACAGTTGTTTATTGGACGCAATAAAGTAGAAAGTCAAAAGGTTGCCGTAAATGAAAATTTGGCAGATTTATTTGACGTTGAAACACTGTCTATAATGTAAGGAGATTCAGCAAGAAACAACACCGGCTGAGACTTTGAAAATATTTTTGAATTAGTGGGTCTGTAGAGAATAGAATCAGCACCATTAATATTCATTTTATTTAACGACTTTTCGGAAAGATTTAGATACAGAACATTCATTCTTATGCGTTTTGATAGAATGAGAATTACTTTCGTTACAATATTTTCTACGCCTTTTAAGTAGATATTTGTATATTTTGGTTGGTGACATTTTTGGGTAGTCTAAAAGTAATTTGCAATTCCCATAGAATTAGACTACGCTCGATTTATTATTGGACGAATAAAATTAAAATAATGAGAAACCAATTTAATGCACTTATATTGACACAAAAACTCTTGGACCAAGGCTTGAAAAATGGCACACTGACTACCATAATAAGACTTCTTCTTTCTATCCTCTCTGTAACATTTTTTTTACCTTCGTTCTCTGTTTTATTTTCTTATTTCTTATATGATCTAGCCTACACATCTTCCACCTCCGTCTTAAGTAATCCATTTCGATAATATATTATAATTAAAACTTCTTAGCATAATTACATATTTATAGTAAGTAATACTATTAAGCTTAAGTTTAAGTAAAATGGTTATTGATATTTTCGGTAATTTACCTATTGAAATTTTGATATTTTGTTTGAAAAATGCAGTATATTCTTTTATAATATGCAAGTATTTCGACCACTTTGAGCTTTAATGCTCTTGTCTACAGCTGACTTTAACATGTCGTGCTTCAACAAGAAAACTTCATACTTGATTTTAAAGGTAGCTTCGCTCAAATCTTCCTGCAGATTAAATTTGAGAATTTAAGGCAATCGATCATTGTTAATGTAAGCTTTGCTGTCTTGCTCTAAGTTGAGGGATTGAGGGATCGTATTGAAGAAACTAATACGTTACTAATAGATGTCCTAGGTAAACTAGGGGCTGAATTGGGTGATCCCATTAATACATCAATATTTCTTTGTTGTGCCTTTTTTCCTGTCGGTGTCGTCGAGAAACAATTTTGGTGAATACTGTCTCTTCTAAATTTTTCAGTGTTACTTGTGGGTACTGTAGTTTTCTTCAGTTGCATACCTACAATTTTTTGATTATAATACATGGCAAACAATTCTAGTTATGAATAGTCAGCAGCTATATTTTCAAGTCTCTTTTGTAAACATTTTAATATCGACCGAGTAAATGGTTACTGTTTCTGAGTTGACAATGTCAGCTCTTTTAGAACGAGGGATCCGTTTAGTTTGAAAAATGGATGAAACCGCCCTTTGCACTTGGAAAACTGTGAAACTTTTATTTTAAATCCTTTCTCTTGGCAGTAAGCCTTGTCATAAAGAGTTTAAAAATACGAGCACCAAATATCTTTACGGGACTAAGCGTGTAAAGGTCTAAGAGTGAAGATAATCGACATCCTTGTGTAGTTTACTATCCTACTACTTGAGTGTGTTGAGTTGTCAGAATCATTCCTAAAATTCTATTAATAACATATATGTGTCCTAATCCTGATAAATTTTTTGACAAAGCCAATATTTTCTATTAAAAGTCATTTGACAAAGGGGTTGCCTAAAGTTTTGTAATTGATAACGTGGGGTTTTTTTCATGTATCCAATAAACCAGCCAATACCAGCTTTATCTTTCTGTTTTCAGGAGCAAGTAAATTTTAGGTGGTTTACATATTTGCATGCATTTTTTAAGTGGTACACGATGAACCATTTGGGAGCATTGTTGTTAATACCTCTATGGCTTCAAGAGCATCTATGCCCATTTTTTGGTGTTACTTACATGAAGTACTAGACGAGACTTTGTCAGATTTCGAAAAGTTGCCACATCACATAAATTTCAACTATTTATTTTCCACTTTTAAAAAATCTTGCACCGCTAGATTTGGATCACCTCCAGGAAAGTTTCTTTCAGTTTTTCTTATAAATACCCATGGTATTTGCAAAAAGTAAAGCCTTGTTAACACATTAATGCCCACTGTATCCCTCGCGCCCTTCTGTGTGTAACACCTGAACCATAAATGGCATCTATATGAAATGTGCATAATTACATTCCTACTAGTAACCGCCGCGTGAAATTAATACAAAAACATGTATTACAGACAAAAATCTTGTAATTACGCAATTTGGACATGCTACGGTAAAACTGTCTTACGTCTTACAAAACGATAACAAAATAAGTGTATTGCCCAATGAAATTGTTTAAAAACCTGAATAGAGTATTGGCAACCCATATTTTTGATGTATTGAAATATCAAAGACACCGGTAGCACCAAACTGTCAGAGGATGATATGCTTTTAACTCACCTTTCAAAAAAATAGGTGTTTCCACACGCGTTGTTAGTCATTTACTGAGTAGTGTATTAAAGTGTTTACCAAAGGTATTGAACAAAACTGATTATTTGACAACACTGTGTGGGTTTTACCTATATATGCATTAAGCAAATATAACTTGGAAATACATTTTAACACCATAATGTTTTTAAAAAGACTTTATACATCTGATAAAAAAATATTAAAAAATGGATGCCGTTTCAAACGGGGGTACTCATTTTAAAACAGTCAAGGGTGAAATTGTATGCTTATTTAATTGATATTAAAGTGTATAAATTTGTTTTAACCAGTCGGTTTTCATCGGGCTGTAAAAACCCCTTTAGCGGTGTGTCTGTGTTAAGAACTTAACAAATTGCACCAAATGTCCGCCAAGTTAAATACAATCTTTAATTAATTTGCGTCTGTCAATATTTAAAAAATATACATACCAGCAGTTACGAAGAAGATTAAAAGGGAACTTCTATCGTGATTTTTAGATTCAGTTAATAAAACATACTTCACTATTTTAAAGTATTAAAAAAATACAATACTTGTTTGACCTACAAGAGTATTCCTGGTTCAAAGTCGACAATTTATAAAAAAAATTGATACCTGTGCCTAATCAAAAGATTTAAAGGACCTTCATTACTTTTTTAATAGAAAGATACGGCTCGTTCAGATGACACAATGAGACAATGACATGTCTTACACAAGACATGTCATCTATTAATCCAAGACATGGAATCTATTAATTTCGCCAACTTGTGTGTCGTTACAGATAAGACAATGTTACTTTACCTAATAGTAATGGTGTGGTCAGGAAGACTTTTGTGTTGCTTTGTATAACATTGTAATGTATTATGTTTCATGTTGAAAATGCCCTGGACTGGGTATAGGTTGAGGTCTTCACGGTCGTCGTGGGTTTGAAATCCACTGAATACCATGGGTGTTGTGTATGTCGCGGGAAGTGTGTAAAAGGTATCTAAAATCCCGACCCATTCACGCTGATAATCAGGCCGGATAGGATCGGATATCCTGTGGGAGGGTGGGACTAGGATACACACACCTTGAGCCGGTAGGGCACGTAGTGATAACCTGAGTGCGTAAGGATCGTGGTTCGAGGCCTATGTTAAACTCTTGGTATTTTTCAAATGGGCCCATGGCAGGCGAAAAGAAGACGCAAAAATATAAAAGGGAGGAAGGAACCTTATACTTTTGTGGAAATTATTATTACAATTAGGCACGCAGCAAGGCTTTTTTACAGTTTTTACACCAACATCACTGTAAAGTCGTTGAACACTCGATGAATAAATTCCGCACAAATTTGACAGCGTCCGCCATATGGTGTCCCTCTCTCTAGTTCGTTAGTACAATGAACTGCGCTACTTTAAATATTTAGTGGCTTTTTAACTATGAGTGTATTGGTGCGCCATCTATCTTAATCTCGCCGCTTTCTGCTACATAGTTTCCCTAACACAATACTAATTTTTCAAATTTTTGTATGGTCCTATTATAGTTACTTTGTCGAAAAGAGGTTGTTTTGAAAGTACCTGATTTCGGTGTGGCTAACTTTTCCAATTTTTCTTCAAATCTATGCCGCGATTCTGATTTGCTTTTCTACCATTTTGCAGGCATCTAAAGGCCGAATTACAGAACCTGAGACGGAAGGGGGCCCTAAGACCATCAGCGGACTGGGACAGCACCGGTCCGGATCCGGACAGGACCTGCGGACGATGCAGGATAGAACTGGGACGTGTCATCAACAGGGGCGCCTACTGCAGGGCCTGTAGGTTGAAAGTGTGTAAAAGCTGCAGGGAATACTCGTTCAGAACCACCGACTGGGTGTGCACCGTCTGCCACAAACACATGTGAGTCTAAATTTAATTATAGAAATCGCAGTTGAAATGAACAATATTTATGATGATGTGATGATGAGAGGAAACAGATTATCCCTCGATTTGGTATATGGCTTCTGCTGACCAGAGAACAACTCAAAATTCAACCAGAGATAATTGACATTGATAATTGATAACATTGAATTATTTTCAACAACTTATTGTAGAACATCACATGAAAAATAATTTCTTAGTCTGCCACAATTTGAATACTTTTTGTTCTTGCCTATCATTGAACACTTCACTAATTATCATCTTTCAAAAGTATGCTCATTGCATCACGCTATAATATCAAGGCAAATTACTTTAAAGATGGACGTATGGTTACATTTAATAATCGTTCATCTTCTTCTACTCCAATTGATCTTAAATGCTAATAGAACTTGTCGTAGCTACAAGCGCAAGAAGTGGATACTAGTTTATGCGGGAATTAATTCTGGCAGATGATTGGCATTTTATATTGTCGCATTGCAGAACTTAGAAAATCTATCCGTAAAATTTGAAAGAAAAATCGTTCAAACTTACTCGCTCAGATTAAAACATAATCCGCATACAGGCCGTTGCGTAAGCCAACCTATATTTACGCCCCAGATCCGTCCGTACCAAATGTTTGTTTTAAATTCCACCCATTTCCAAATCCGCAAATCCAACTATCAACCGGGCGTAATGGAGAAAAAGAGCTTTCGACTACACGCGAATTTTCCACTTTCCTCCCCATTCGTTCTGGCACGTTATCAAAGCTTCCCATTCGCTTCGCCTCCATTCACGTCGCGACTGCAAGTGGGTGGAGATGAGATATAAATGTTAGATAAGAGGACGTCGAGAAACGTATCCTGTTCCTGTTGCGCATAGTTTCAATCAGTTTCTGAAACGTATTTCAATTTCAACAATTCAATAAGTCGGTCGGGGACACGCCGTCACGAATGAACAATTGATAGGTGTTTATACTGGGTGTATATTATGTCTTTGTTGTGACCTGAGAGGCAGGCATAGGAGCGATTGAATAGGGTATATATGGTGAATGGGAGGGAATGGGGAAAACACGCGATTGTTAAGATGTGTTTTTTTTTAAATCTTTTTGAAATTTCGAGAAACCTGTAGGAATCGTGAGGCTTAAACATTCCCGTGACTGTGGGTATTATTTGGAAGTTGCAAAAACTCTAATTTCTAAAGAAAGAGTCATCGAAGCCACGTTGAATTTGCGGACGATTGGATATTTTGTGGAAACTTGTTTTTTGGTACTGAATTCAGCCTTGTCA
The DNA here is from genome assembly GCA_963576515.1 of Cryptocephalus primarius. Lineage (NCBI taxonomy): Eukaryota > Metazoa > Arthropoda > Insecta > Coleoptera > Chrysomelidae > Cryptocephalus > Cryptocephalus primarius. The sequence continues at coordinate 11,318,215 of OY754937.1, forward strand.
TTCAGATTGCTGTACAATCTCTCGAAATGTTCGTATTCAGCAACGTATTAGCCCAGATTATAGCGCAAAAAAAGCTGTTTTGGTAAATAATATTTAACAGTAGGAGGACCAAAAAACGTTGTTCAAACGGAACAAAGATGATAAGAACCCAAATACTAGACAGGTCAGAGCTTTTGCTTTTTTCCGTTTTTCCACCATAGCGTGAAAATTATTGACGAAAATGCATTACGTTGTACAGACGATTTGTAGAGAATTAAAAGACCTTCAAAGTGAGCGTTTCTAAAAGGTGATCAGAGCATTTTTCAACGAGAAAACTTGGAAAACCGTTAAAATGGACCATTTTTCAAAAAATCAGTTTTACTCAGTTTAAAGCTGAACTAAATTTGTGTGAAATATTAGGTTATTTTGCCTAGTTTAAGCATGCAACAGTTGGATGCTGTCGGATGAACAGTTTTTGCACAATTACGTATTAACAATATACACCAAAATCTTGCAAAATTCGTGAAATGAAATGCGAAATCATGTGTTTTGCGCAATATTCGAGGCCATTTTTCGCACATTTTTCCAAACGTATATGAAAATCGAGAATAGTCAAGTTGTAGGTTTTAATGTCCTCTTTTAAATACCGTGACAAATTAAAATCGGCCCATCTCAATTGATACGCCGAATTTTCCAAGATTTCGGTGTATATTGTTAATAACCTAATTGTACAAAATCTATTCGTCAGACAGTATCCTACTTTTGCGTGCTTAAAGTAGACATAGTTACCTAACATTCTACTTAAAATTAGCGCTTCAGCTTTAAGCTGGGTAAAGTTGTGAATTTTTGAAAAGGGTCCATTTTAAAGGTGTTTCCAAGTTTTCTCGGTGAAAAATGCTCCGATCACCTTTTAGAAACGCTCATTTTGAAGGTCTTTTTGAAGTTGTCTGTACAACGTATTGCTTTTCCGTCAATAATTTTCATGCTATGGTGAAAAAACTGAAAACGACTTATTGTTTATAATTTTTATTATTAAAAAGAAAAAAAAGAAAAATCTCAGATTTGTCTAAATTTTGGGGGTTTATCATCGTTAATCCATTTCAAATGAAGTTTTTTGATCTGTCTGTTGTTAAATTTTATCTACCAAAACAGCTTTTGTTTGCTCTATAAACTAGGCTACAAGCGTAGTTTTTCCGCATTAAAACTTACAGTCGCAATAAAATTATTCAAGATCGCTTCAGTAATATTTCAATTGTTTCTCTAGATAAAAATTTAGTACAATTTCTTTTCAAAAACAAACGGTTTTATGCTAAAGTTGTGCATCATTTGGCGAATTAAAAAGATCGTTGAATTACTAACAAATTTACCTTCAAAACCTCTTGAAAGTCAATGCATTGGCCTCCTTCCCTTATCCCCACCTACTTTGTGTTTCACACTGATAAAATGAAGTCTAAATAAAATTAACGACTTTTGGTTTATTCTGTAAGTTTGGTTCCATTTGCGTTCATTCCTTGTCTCGGTTTATGGTTAGATCAACAAAACAGCGGTTAGTCGTTTAGATGGGGAACAAAAGAAATTCGTAAGAGTGGATGCGAACGGCGTATGGCGAATTCGTGATGCTTACGTGGGTAATTCAAAAATTCTGAAAGCTAAACACCGGCTTATATAAAATTTCTCGATTATTTTGTGTTGTTAATCGCATACTTACTGTAATTAAGACCTGCGGTTCTATTATCACGAGATTGAAAACTTTACGTACAGACCTGCATTCTCTCAAGACCTAATTTATCGCTCCCAACCCCGTTGCGGCAGAATGGATCCCGATGATGGATTAGCTCGCTTATAATTCAATCCAGGAAACACTGGATTAGGCCATAGAGATTTGGAGGGAGGGAAATGTGCATCTGAACAGGTAATTGAGTTAATATGTTAGTATACACGTGTCGGGACGGTTACACCTGAGTAACCTATTAAGGTTAGTGAGTTTCGAGCGGAAGGGATTTAGAGGGGTTTAATCACATTAATTAAAAATATACTGGATACGTACTGAAGAGAAAAACCAAGCAAAACAAACGTCATACATGTACCAACTGTAGCGAGGCTTAAGCAAACCACTGTTCCATGTAAATTCAAATTCAGGCATTTATTTCAGTTGGCAAAGTGAACGATAGTTGTCGGTTCCTTTGTACGTTAGATCGGACTGAGCATCTGAATTTTTGTTTACATTATAGTTCGTGGTTGTAAACTTTATAAGCTGCATTAAATACAATCGTAAAGATTGTTCAGTTTAACAACGGTCCTTTTGAGAACGTATTTTGTGAATACGTAATGTGTCATCCACAATAGTGTTAGCCTATCCGTCTACTGTATAACTCATTTGAAACATTTTTACTAAAATGTAAAAGCGCCTTCAAGGGCGCTTTACTCTTGTGAATTTCCTAAGAGCTTGTTAACTTATATAAAACACATATATGAGAGAGTTACACAATGGACACATCGCCAATTTTTGTTGATGAATTTATTCCCTGGGATACACTACAATAATTACGAAACTCTCTGAGGATATAATGTTTCTCATTTTCCGGCAGTTTTCAGTCATGACTTGATCCATTTCACTGATGTGTAATTAAAAAAGTAATTACGAGAATAGTATATATACGGCGGCGCTTCTACCCATAAGGAACATATTTCCTTCACCTGGTTTTAACATGGAAGGCTCGTCAAAGGAGTTAATTCCGCACCGAGGAGATACATCAAAACGGTCCCGGAAAAAATGAAAATTATGAAATTAGACAAAAAGCTTTTATTCCATTTTAAGTACATAACATATATGCGCGTATGGCTATAAATATGTTATGTAAAAAAAGCATTTTTATGAAAGTGAATAAATAAATAAAAAAGTTACTTTTTCAGATAGACAGAACAACTTGTAAATATTTGGTTTTACCTGATAATTTCAAAAATTAATCAGTCTTCCCTGTTAGTGTCGTGGAATTTGGTGTCCAATTGTAGTTTACAAATCAATACTGATTTTCACATTAAATCGAAAATATTGCTTGTCTGCATTCAAACACCCTTTAATGGAAACACATTACAATTTTTTTAAATACGACATGGAGGATGAAAATTTAAACTTCGCAATTAAAAAAAAACCTATATATGAGATCAGATAATGGTCGCAGTGAGCATCTAGATGAGGCCAAAGCAGCCCCATGAGAATGTATGGGGTTTGTAATGTAATGTAAACAACCATTACCGTTGTGCCAAACTTCCGGCCCTGTGAACGCTGTATCCTACAATACTGTTCCTTATGGTAAAACGTAAAATATTTACAATTTTTCTTTAATTCTTCACGCGTTACCCCCCTGATCTATAGTTATAACATATTCATCAGTTTTGCAGTATAATGTATTATTCTTCTCGTTTTCATCGGAAGTAATGACGTTAGGGCACAACTTCGAGAAATTCTCTGTAGATCCCTTGCAGGCGACTATTTTGCCGTCCTCGTTTTTAACCTGTAAGCTTTGAGGGCAGTGCTTTTTCAGGTCGATTGTACAACCTGCCGGTTTGCAGTACTCAAACAGGCTAGTAGGCTGAATCTGGAAAAGAAATAATTGTGTATATTTCCTTTGGAGTCTTGTGTATGCTTTATAGTTCCACTGCTGAATTTCTAATGTAAAATGAAGGTTGGATATACCTGAAATTAAGCTCAATTTGAGATAGAATAATAAGTAAAGAGGCTAAGATAAGGCCTAAGAGATAAGCCTCGATATTATTATTTATCAAGGGCAATTAGGTATAAGGATGCCCTGGACAATCAATGCCTGCTAACATTATTTCTGAAATAAATAATCTACCTATTCTACGTTCTAATATTTTTTACTAAGTAATTTTGTTTTTTGAATGAAAAGAACATCTTTTTAAACTCGAGAAATATCTCTGTAAATCACAGAATGTCACAACTTTCGTGCTGTTATTCATCCTATGCTCAAGCTCACCACTACTTAAAATTTCAACGTGTTCTTTGCAATTTTTATAGAAATGATAAACATGGCTTTTATCTATTCTACTTTCAAGTTCATTTTATGCATATTCTACATTCTACTTTATTTTTGTTTCCCACCGAGGTAGCAGTAGTTTAATGTTTTTTTTTCCAATTTGGGAGAAAGCTCATAATTTTTTGCAAACACTGCCATTTTTTAAATAAATTATATTTTGAAAAATGTTTGTAGAATTTCCATATATACATTAGGTCTAACTCCTTTAGAATTTATTGCTGCTTGAGCATTCTTTGAATGCCTAAATCTTCATTTGGTGACAATGAATTCTTGGATTAATGAAGTGTGTTTATCTTATTTTAATCTTCTTTCTTAAGACAATTTCTGTTGATGTATAAAGGTGCTAAAAGTAATTTGCATTTATTTAATAATATTGTTTTATACGTATCGACCAAAGTACATGTATCAGATATATTGTATAATACCGGGTCTTGATTGGTCTATGTTTAATTATCCCACTACATTTAGCCTCCAAATGAATCTATAGTCACACAACAACGCAAATGTAATCTTCCCCAATATCTGTATATGTTGAGTTTTTAGTTACTACTCGCCGTATTGAAACTATAAAGGTGTAATATCTCTAACCGACCTAGTTCATAATAGCTATAGAATGAACGTTTTCCATTGGGAAATATCAGACCCATTGCCTGTATTTTTTGGATATCATGCTGGAGCAACCAGTCAAGGATTAAATAAATTAACTTAAAGGCTGCTATCGAGAGATAGATAAATCTGAGTCATTGCTAATGGTCGGTCGGTAATGGCTATCTAATGAGTATTTTTTTCATATTCGACGATTACTTTGTTTCACGTGATTGGCCACGTACCTGATATTTGCTTTTTATTTAAAATCAACGAAGGTACTTTATAGTAATATTAATAATAAAATGTGTCCGACGTGGGACGACCGGCAGAAGCGAAGCATTGCAAAAATAAACAAAGGTGGAATGTGTAATTTTTTTAAAATTTTAATTTGTATTTGTAAAATGGGGTATAATTTACAATTAAGCACTGGTCGAAATAAGTACTGGATCGATATTTTATAAGGCAAAAAAGTCAATAATTAAGTATAATTTGATAAAATTTGTGTTTGTCCTACACTTAGGGTGGTAGGTTGTCTTAATAAGCGATTATATTATTTTTCTATTCGAAAACAAACAATGTACTACAATTTTAGTAATATGGCAAATTAAACATTTTACAATCATTGTTCTCGGGATTATTTGCTGAAATCAACAGATATTCGTGATTTCTATTTCTTTAAGAGATTGAAGAGGAAGGTCCCTCTGAATAATTCCATAAATATAGAGGTGCAATACCCCTATGCAATGCAATACCTCTACAAGGCTCCGGGCCGTGAAAGCCTTCACTATAGGAATTCCATAAATGTTTTTACTTAGATTGAGTATTATTTTTTTACATTTTTTTAGCACTGGAAATTTGAGATATAAAGAAGTGTGTTCTGCCGTTAATATGTTGTATCATTATTATTAGTATTATATGTAATATTAAATTTAATATGCAGAGCTGCGATGTTTCAAAGGCATTATTAATGGCATTATTATTATGGCATTGGAATTATTATGGCATTTCTGAAAAGTTCAATAGTAAATTGTTATTAAATGGTATTATAGGTTAATATAAATATTCAGCAGTATGATAAATATCCAAAATTTAAAAAAAAAAATGTAACGGATTTTGAGAAACTTTCAAAAATGCATGAAAACGACAACAGTAGTAAGAGATATATTTTGTATTATGTATTTGCATATTGATTGTTTTAATTATTTTTATCAAGACGCTAAGATATCAAACACTTCAATAAAATCAATTTTGACCAAAATTGGACTTCCCATATGACTATCCGCTGAGTATTTGGTATATACAATTATACCTTTCTTATGCAAGAGCTCATCGAATTCTTTCCAAGTAGAAAGTTGCAGTGCACTATGTAGCTATCTCCCTCTATTTCTCTCTCTTATATACCCAAAGAACATATGGAGGCCTTGGATTGAAGAGGCATTACTATTCATCTCTTTCTTATACATATATTACCTGAAATTGTTTTTTCTTTCAAACATCTTATAATTTAATCCTCACAGTAATAATATGTATGAAACTATTAAGACTGCTATTTCCAAGCCTAGAGAAAGTGTAAGGAAAGTGTAATGGCTATTATTGTCGGATTATCCCGTATCGAATTTGAATATTAGGATTGCCTAGTTGATGTGTGCCGCTTCTGATATTGCTAGCATATTTTTTATGAACAGAAATTATAAAGCAACCGTTAATAATCATCTCATCTCCATATATCCTTCTAGTTATGGGTTAATTACGATTATTACTTCCAATGATAAAAATTGCCTGTTTGTTTAATATAATCATTTCAATTTGTGATAAAAGGTATTGAGAAACATTGTGGTGCTTTACTTTTTATCGCCTTACCACTATCGGTCTATTAAATCCGTCCTTCACGGACACTCGGTATTGATCCTGGCCATCATCACCTCCGAATTTCAATTCAGCAGCCGTAAAAGGCGTATTGCACTTCCTATATTTGCAGTGCTCCGATCTGGAAGAGATAGTCCCGGTCCAGTTCGAATCGACTATTAAAGACGCCTAGAAAATTAAAATGGAAGTAAAATAAGTTGTTTTTTACTTACACAGATTTCAGCTTTTATATAACGGTCTCCTCCTGATTAAACGAGAGAAATCCGAGATGCTTTTCTCGCGCGCGGGGATCCTTCCGCGGTTTGATTATGTGAGCAATAAGTACGCTGAAACGTTTCCCGAAGGAGCCATAGCACTCGAGACTTTTAAGTTAGAACATGGAGTTTTAATTAAATTCCCAACAAGTCCTGCATATTTTACTCACGGATGCAAAAAGCGAATTTTTTACCGGCGGTGCGGAATAATAAGTTTACTCATACATGTATCTATCACCAGTTTTGTGCAACATTGTATGGACAGTTCATTCAATTTTAGAAGACCTGTCATATAACTCGTCTAACAATTTTTCAACTTACCATCTGACGCGGTGGTAGGAAGAAACTCTCCTCCCCAGTCATCTGTATTAACAGCTTTTCCTGTCCTCTGTTCTTTATCTGGATTCCCTTGACGTGGTTCGTGTCGATTAACCCGTTGACAGTCACCATGAAGGCTCCTAATACAATGACAGTTTTCCCGAACATTGCCTCTGTTTTCTTTTAAGGTTTTCTGCTTTTAACTACTGAGAACGTTATGGCCACTCATGGGTCAAGACGGCTACTCATTTAACGACCCTCAACTACGCATTTGACGAAAATTAATATTGACCAATTTTAATTTGTATTGCATATCGTAAACATGTTTGTAATCAATGGTCTTCTTGAAGTGGACAGGGACGGACTGAGGGACGGGAATCATAAGGAGTCTGTAATTTAAACATTTTATTTGCCGTTAAAATATATTACTTGTTGAGACAGAAAGTGTACTCCCTTGTATTGTTTTGTTAGAAATATAGGCGATTATATTCGTGCTATATGAATAAAAGATTGTTGATCGTTTTCAATTAAGAAACTACATATTTCCAAAAAACTATTGTTATGCTCGAGCTGGTATATTTATTGCGTTGAATCCAGATGACTTTTACTACCATTTCGTTGGTTACGATCCTGTTTCGCCTGTATCACTTGGAAATAATAAGGTTTTGTGTTAAGCAACATTGATAGATGGACGATGATATGAATGACGTCACGCTGGTTCACTGAATCACAGTTAAATGAAATTTAAACTGGCGAAATTTCTAGGTGTCTCATTAGATTAGATTGGATCCTAAGGCCGTGTGCATACTCTCATGGCTCCGATCTAATTAGCGTTATTAAAAGTTATTAAACGTGAGAAAAGGTACGGTTGTAATTTCTACTTCTTCTAAGCGATTATTTATGTTGAGAATAATCCTGGCGTGTCTTGATAACAAAAATTGTTTATTTTGTATATTTGATGTTGTAGTTGGTTGGCAAATTAGGTCAGACTTCGTCTCGTGCGTATTTACCCGATTTTTTTGGACGTAATGACGTGGATCTGTTTACATTTGAAGATTTCACGTGTCCTAATTGCAAAAGTTACACAATGTCCGTCAACTCGAAATGAAGCTAGGATCTGTATAGTTATAAAGGCGTGGAACAATTTAATTTTTTTGCAATTTTATATCAAGGGATTATTTTCACCACACCAAAATGGGATAAGAGTATGGAGCACTAACTCGTTTTTTGAGTTAAGTTTTAGTTTTGTAAACAAAGTTATATTCACCTGATTCGTATAAGATAGTAGATAGCAAATTTCTCATTTCTTTCCATGGCAGGCATGTTATTTCGTACCGGTGCTGAAGAAACTTGAATAAAAATATAGTAAAGGAGCAATAAATACTCACTAACTTTACTCTGTCTATAATTATCAGGAAAATAAATTAATCGAAATACATCTGAGAAATATTTATAATAATTTTATTATTTTGTATTTAAATTAAAGGTACAATTTGAAAAGTGCATAGAAAATCCAGGTAATTTCATTAGCCTGGACAATTTTCCTTGTTGTATTCTCTGCTATGGTATTGCTAAATATCCTTTTTAACCGAATTTCCTTCATTTCAACTGTTTCTGATGGTATTTTCTTTGTATTTTCTTCATTTCATGCTATATAAGTTTTGCTAAGATCCTATAGTCCTTGTCACTATTGAAGTACCTGGAAATTGAATCTGAATTTGCAATATTTTCTTAGTGGCTTTTATTTTGTTCTTCTTCTTCGTCTCCTACATAACTTTCGGCCACAGTGTTGAAACGCCATTCACCATGTGTTCCATTTGGACCACGTGCCTGTGTGTGTGTTTCTGTGCAAAAGGTGGAATAAATGCGTTGTACAGAGTGTTTGCTAAAGTGGTAGTGACGCTCTGGTGGATTCCTTCTATGTAAAGATTCAGTTCAATCACTTGAGTTATGAAAAACATTGATAAGTGACATGGTATTGCATAATGCAAGAAATGGGCACAAACAGTAATGGAAAGCGAGAAAAACGTGGAAAGTCTTCAGCATAACTCATTCAATGCTCTAATATTTTTCACATATGGTTTAACTTTTTAATTTTTAATGTTATAACCACCAAAAAGAAAATAAGTTATGCATTTAAACACTGCCAACATGTCCTTCCCGTTACGTCAATTTTTATTTAGCATAAAAATTAGTACAAGCGATCTAGCGTAAAAATAGTAATCTCGAATAATTTATCTATCAGTTGTTTTTTTCGTGAGTGCATTCTAAAAACTTTTCCTAGTAATATAGAATATCCTGAAAAATAAGTTATAATAATTAAAGTTCAAATATCTGGTAAAGTAAGCGTAACACAGAAAGATTACAAAGGACAATCTTTTTATTTTATCTTTTTATTGAAGATTGTGTATGTTTGAAACTTGAAAATTGTATATACTTGAAAAATGAGAATTTTTGATTTAAGATGTTGAGCAGACGACTTGATTTTTCCGGAGTTACTTTGTGTTTTGGATATAAAAATGTGACGTAGAACTTAGCGCTGTCTGAATAACACTTGACGGGATAATAATCGTGTCCAATATTAGACTTCAGCGAAAAGTGAACACGAACATACGCAAATGTCCTTAAAGATCCCAGTAAGTCGCATAAAGGAATTTACCTACATCGAAAGGCGCCCATTACCTGTTACACGCCATGGTCGATACCAGCGATTTTTGTGGGGATGTGCTGATATCTTCTACCTTTCGGTGTCTTTTGCCCATCTTTCACCATAAGGTTAAATGTCCACTAACCATTTTTGACCTAAACCAAGAGCCGTTTATAGGTGATTTTGCCACATCCAAATCATTATTCTAAAACGTTTATGAACGGAGTTATGTCACATTGCTAAATCGTTTAAACGTTATCAAACTCTTCACGAATAATGCCGTTATATTTTCACAGATATCGTTATTAGTACAGCTAACTTTCTTAACAATTTCTGGACACGAAAAAATAAATATTTCATCTGAAGTTTGTAGCTGTAGTTATTTTATCTATAAGAATTTTGTTGAAAGAGAATAAAAAAAGAATTTTCTAAATTATGCATCAACTCTTGATATAAATTCCTGCTTCGATCTCCGTCAATTATCGCCCCGTGACCTCAGCTGACCCACGTCAATCTCTGACTCGGAATATTTTTTTTATTTCATTATTCCTTTAAAAAACAAAAGTGGTCTAATCTCCTGCGATACGGCCGGTTAAATTATGTTTGTATTTCCCTGTCGTAAGATTGCGAAATCAATCGTTTACACTATTTTCGAGCAAGAAAAAAATACCCAAAGTCCATTCGGTACCGACTCCATTAATCAGACTTTGAGAAAAATCCATCTTGATGTCAATATTTATCTTTCTGTCGTACACTGGTACGACTTTCCCTTCGCGTAGGCCGACAATCTATATCGATTAGTAAAAATTACACGGGACAGAGAAAGTCCTTTAGATCGGCAGATCGAATATAAGGTCTGTGATTACATACCTATATAGGTCGATTTCTATGTGAATTTATTTTGGAATCGGGGAGAGAATTATAGACTCGAATTATTAAAACTGCGAATTCAGATGGAGTATCCGTTCTCGTTTCGCCTTTTAGTTAAATTTATGGTTCAGTTGGTGAAAAATGAGAGGGTTCTACGGTCTCGACAGATGAAAGATTGTAGTTTTGTGAAGCGTTAGGAAATTAAGTGGTTTTCAATAGTATTAAAAAATCTGATAAGTTTAAAACTCCTTCAGAGATTCAGAGAAGGAGAAGTGTTCTTATTCTGCCTAGAGTTCACCCAAAGTGATGTAGCAATTTGCATTTTTTTTCAAAGCAGCAAGGATTAAGCTGTTTTTGAACTTGAATAATTTACTTGAACTTTTAAATAATTTATTTGTTTGTATAATAGTTGATTAGTCCCAAATTTTAAATTTTCTCTGCCAGCTCTGCCTTAAATGACAGCCAGATCTATTATTCCAGGTAGTTAAGCAACCATAGAAACTCAAAAAAGGGGAGGTCCAGTTTTCCAATGCAAACTGTTAGATACTCATTAAACCATGTCATGACCAGATTGTAGCCGTGGTGCAGGTTGATAACTACGATAAGAAAGGATCCTGGCTCAAACCTAATTAGACATTACTATTATGTCACCTGAGTGACTGAATTTGTTTTAGTAACGCATTCGGATTTATCACCAGAAATAGCCAATGAAAAGTGAGAACAGTGATGTCTGGTGGAAAAGGAAAGCAAACGCTTATTGTAATCGAGGGGCACAAGTTTTCTTTTCCAAACAGTTTAGTGGAAGTAGGTGAAAATCGACGGTGTCGAAAACGTGATTGTTGAGTTATTTTGGAACATATTCACGACAAAATCTCATAGAAAATTTTAAATCAACACACGTTAAATAATAGTGAGAAACGTGAAGCTATGTAGAATATACTTAAGCGACCCATGAAAATTATTCGTAGAGAACTTCAGCACGGAACAGCATGGAAGAAAAAATTGCAACGTGTAAGTTGTAAGGTCAAAATTGCCCAAAAATCATAGAAGAACTATTGAAATCACAAACTATTACAGCTAACAGAGGATAACATGTTATTGCCAAAATGATGAAATTGGTATGATTTTTCCGATTGGTAGATTGGTGGTATATTGAGTTACTTTACGAAACTTTTTACCACACATGAACAGAAAAACGGACATTACATTCCTCTACCTTTTTGTCAATTACTCAATAAATTCGTTTCTTTTTATAAACTAACATTTCAGTTTGTGAAGAAACAATGTGAAGAAAAATTAAAGTGTGCTTTATTTCCAAAGTTTTTGGAGATAAATTCGGATGATTTTGAAGCGTATTAATTAAAGCTAGTCGCATTTGCATAAGGCATAAGGCAAGCATTTTCCTATGTTACAGTTCGTGCTTGTTGGCATAGAAAGATCCAAGAATTGCGTCTATCATTCGAATATAAGAAAAATGAAGAGAAGAAAGGACGAGATTTCTTACTTACAATTTGGATGACCTTTTCTTGTTTCTAGAAAGTGTTGACAGTTGTTTTGTCTTCGTTAATAAAATTCTGTGATTGCCTATTCGACAGCTGTATTACTCTAAATTCGAAATTCTCCCCTCGTACATGGGCCAAACGTTACTCTTTTTTGGGATCCACAATGGATATGAATTATTTTGCTCAGAATAGTATAACACTTCATTTTATAAACCCCATCAAGATATGAATCAATATGTAAGTGTAGTATTAAATTTCAAAAAAGTAATTTTAAACAAGCATCTGTATATAGGGTTACCTCCAATATACGTTAAACGGTTATTTTCGGAAACTGAAGGGTTTTTAAAATGATATGCAATTATCTACTTAAATAATCATAAACATTTACAGTTTGCCCAAAACAGTCACTTAAACTCGAATGCGTGGTTGTTTCAAAGTGCACAACCATTGTTGTGGATTATAATTTATATCTTTTTTAGATACATGATTCTTAAAGTAACCGAAGAAGATTAACGTTTGTTTTTGTCTAATGATAAATATAAGAAACATTTTGTACAACTATCAAGCTTCTATTCACGAATAATTTCTATTATCCACATGTTTATTTTACTGAGCGAAATAGTAAGCAAATAGGCCAATTCCAAGAGGTTAGTCTGTGTGCGTAACGATATAAGTAGTTGAATATAAGTCCCAATAGCGGAGCAATTGAGCGGGGTTACCCTGAAAGCGTTTCTGCATCGTTCCTTTTCCATTTAGCTTTTTCTATAGTAACAGTATTTAATGGAGTTTAAACGCTCGCGCTCCTAAAATGTTCTTTACCTTTTTCGAAGTTAAGACTTCGGTAATTTTTCTCGACTTCAATTTGTATAAATAAATCTTGAGGTTTTTTTGAGGTATAAATGCAACATTTTCTCTTTCATCACACATCTTACGTATAAAAATGTTACATAAATCATCTTGTTCTAACATACGTACTGCGAAGTACATAGTTTAGCTGGCTTTTATGGCTACAATTCATGCTTTTTCTGCTTTATAAATGCCCTCTGGATCTATCTAATTTAACTGTGGGATACGGGTGTAAAATAACTTCTGGAAAGAATTCAGTAGGAATTACAACACTTCATAAGTGTGGTTCACATCGAATAATGAAATCAGAAGCGACCTGGAAACGTAATCCATCAAACAAATGGTAAGAAAATCCACTTAACTCTACGTGAAATGACTTGGCTTCTCCCATAACTTTCTGTCAATAAATTTATTGGCTGACACCGCACACTCGCCTACACATAAACGATTTAAACCTCTACAGACACGCATAATACGCCGAATTAAATATGGATTGATGACACAAGATATCACCCCTAAAGAAACACTACTATGAAAAGCATTACAATTGAGTATCTCCGATTTGCTTTAAAATCAGTCAAAACTAAGCGAAGGAAATTCAATTAATGTTAGCAATAAACTTGCATGATTCCAGTTCTGTGGCTTTACACAATACATTCATTTCGTATATATTTTTCGTGTACTTAAGTTAGGGATAGGATCGAACAATTACCGACCTCTGAAAATAGTTTTACCTGACTTATCGCATTATATCTTATCGTGCGGAATTTCAGGCGCCCTTGTTAAGTAGTTAAAAATCACTTAAGTCAGTTTACGACAGTCTCTTCCCGGAAACAGGTCGTTTCAGAACTAATGACACTAGATTTTATCTGACCTAAATAAATATTTTTTAATAAATTGTACGTGGTTTAGGTGCAATTAATAGAATCCTAAATTGTATAAAGTACCATATAATATCTAATATTATTAAATACCAAGTTACTTAAATAAATTGACGTAAACAAGACCGGAGTTACTTATTTATAAGCACAAAATTGAACTTCCTTAGGGATAATTTCGTGCTAGCAATTTCCCGATCCCGGAACCAGGCTCCGTTGTTTGCTCTTGTTTTCCTTCCAATATTTTAAAATAAATATTTTCCGTTGACAAATAATCCAAACAAAACTAGTTTACGAGAAACGTCAGGTGTAACGAAAAATCCATCCATTAAAATTCAATCTCTGCTAATGGCTGCTTCCGGTATAAATTTCCCTTATATCCCGTTTCGTCCTTTCTCCGGGCAATTTTCCGGTCCGGAGATAATTGCAATAACGTGGTTTTTAGGAAAGATGATTAAGTGGATGGCTTAATTGGTTTTATCTCTTTTGTCTGAGCATAAAGAATTTCTAGAGGGGTGTGTTTTAACTTCATTTGGGATCTGAGGGATAGTAAATATCCGAATGCTCTTTTCTGGCGGAATTTATATAATTAAGGGGATTTTAAACAATTCTATCCGACAAAACCCTGGGAACCTCCAGATTAAATAACGGCAACAAGCATTGATTTCGTATTTCCTGCTTTTTAAAGTACTGGGCGATTTCTCGCTCAATAAGAACATAAACAAAAGCATTAAATATAAAATTCCACATTTCATACATTTGCTATAAATGCAGGAGGCTCATTTCGAGAGTACATTTACTGTGGAGACCGTTATGGGCAGGATTTACAGTTCTGCAATAAATCGTTCATGCGATTAATGACTCCCATAAATTGCCATTATAGCAGAGTTGTTGGCATTAATGTCAGGTAATAATGATATTTGTGGAAGTTTCGACGGCAGTGAAAATGTGTTTTCTAAATGTTCCAGTGTAATTTCACTAAGATGCTAGGTATGAAGTGAAATGGAACGCAGATTTGTTTTATCTGATTTGGTAGGAACGACTATTTAATGTAGGAGCGATACGAATTTATGACTAGCTTACTGGAAGAATAATTCATTACGAAGGAAATATTACAAAAAATGTGATTTAAATATATGACACAACAAATAGTTCCAACGTGTACCATTACCTTTTGATAACTTAAATTTTGCTAATTTATCTCATCCGTTGTATTCTTTTAAAAGTCTTTAACCCAGTGGAACCTTTTCTTCAGATGTGTTCGAGATCTACCAATCCTTTTTACCTTTACCTTAAACTTTAATCTCTAAACCCGGATAGTGTTCGTTCAGTTTATTTTTCACATCATAGAACAAGAGTCCCGTTCCGATAGCGCGATCGGTCTGAACGACCCTTCAAGAGACAAATCCCCTTTCGGATACGCTTTAACGGAATCGATCGAGGATTATCATCTTTCATAGGATAGAGAGCTGGCGGGAAATGAAGCGGTGAAAGATCTTGGGTTCACCCGATAGGGCCCTTAAAAGAAGGACAGGTGTCATGAAATGAGCACGAGAAGTTATGTGTGCTTGGTCTTATTTAATTTTGGTGGTTGAAAGTTTTTCTGAAGCATAGAGTGTAATATACTGGTTTTGGTTCGTATTGACAGTGTTCATGATATAAGAATTTAATATGAGGATGTTAGTGGAATAAATTAGTTCCTACAGCATTTAAGTTTGTTTCTGCACGCCATGTTTTCAAAGAATTTGAGGTTTCAGAGAAGTACACGTGAGTTCTTGTTAATTTGCAATTAAAATCTGTAACATAAAGAGTGATTTAATAGTACTTTTTAAAAAACAGTTTAGTTGATCACTGTTTTGACATACTTTAACATTTAAACGTGGTATTAAACTTTAATTTAACACTACGAACAATGGTGTTGTTTAATGTTGGCATCCATTTAACTGCGTATTTTCCTTGTCTCCGTCTCTGTGTATGTATAGACATCTAAATGTAAATCGGTTTGTTTTTTGAAGGTGCTAGCATACGTTGCATGTTTTTTTGAATACAAAAAGAAATACTACCCTTAAAGATGTCCCAAAACAGGGACAGAATGTAAGGAAATGTGCATTCATTCTGGAAAGTATGTTTTTAAATAGGGAATCACAAGAAAGCATCTTTACATGTTTTTGTACTCAACCTAGAAAACTTTGGCTTTCTATTTAAGATTTCAGTTTTCAGGAAGCGATCGATCTGATACGTTTTGATCATGTATTTCTAAAAATTTAATATAACACGTCATAAAATCTTGAAATGCTTGAAACTTGGGGGTTTATTAAGTTTAATGTATTTAAAATACGAGTTTCCTGAATTATGAAGTATTGAATTTTCACCATTAAATTAATTTGAATTCTCTAGGTTTACTTTGCATGGTACCTGTTTGTCTTATTTATTTTGTATATGTTTTTCATATTTCATTATTATTATTATTCAAACTTTCCAGAATTATTTTTTAATTTGGTGTCTCATTGCTATACAAATTTGTCGGAAATCAGTTCAGTGGAACCAGAGTTATTAAGGGTTTTCATTAGTTAGTAATACGTAAGCCCACGAAGTTTAGACTGTGATGGAACCTTTATAACTTTCGGACGACGGAAAATTGAAGCAGCAACACTTTTCAAGTTTCCAGTTTTTAGCTATTTAGTAACTAATTTATGCATTTCATAGTCCCTTCCACCGCCTCAGTAAGTGAAGTTCTGTATTTTTAAGTTTCCTTAAAGCACAGGGGTTCTTAGTTATAACTGTGCCAAGTTTAAAGTTTCTAACTAGTCGTGAAATACCTCAAGGCAAAATCAACAAAAATGTATTTATTCTCCATTTTTTACTACCTCAAACAGGAAACTTCAGGGTTATTTCTGAACCATTATGAAACCTGAGCTATAAGCAATAAGTTTATAGATTTTTCGTAATCGTATAGAATTTAAAGTTAATGTAAATATATAATGACACATTTTTTATCCCGTATTCCACTCCCTCAGTAAACGAAATTTTGGAGTTTTAAACTCTTTCTGGCTACCCTGTAGCCTAAGCCTTAACTCTGAAGAAGTCGAGATTTCTAACTATTGAAGGAAACCTCAGAATAAAACCGACACAAATTTCACTGCAATTTTTCAACCACTCCGAAAGGGAAAATCGAGGATCTCAAATTTTTCTGGACTTTTTCGGGCTCGAAGGTATAAGCGACCAAAGTTTTAAGATTCCAGGTAATCTGAAATTGCTTAAATATTCCCTAACATTCATACTCCATACACATTAGGACGTTCTGGTTTGATATGTTAGATATATACTGATTATTTATATGTTGGCTACGATAAATTGCTTTAATAAATAAAATTTTGATGGCGTCACTTTGTAAACTGTCTGTTATAACATTATTTATGATTGCTACTTGTAAAGTAGCACTTCTAAAGTAGCATAAACCTATTAATAGATTTAAAGAACGTACGAATAAAAAATTAAAATAAAATTTCCATCTCCTTAATTAGCTATCTCTAAGTTCAATTCCCTTGGGTTTTTTTCGAGTTTCCGTTGTTCAAATCTGCGTCACTGGTAATCGGGGCAGGTGCCAGAGTAGATCTGTCTCTAAGATTGTGAAATAAACATGTTCAAAGCTAAAAGCCAGATGTTATTAATTGGAGACGTGAGGACATATACGAATAAAAAAAATTTAATTTCTTTTTTTCTCGTTTAATCATAACGAGGAAGATATCGCTGTTCTCATTTTATCTCAGAAATATGTAAATACGTCTTTAAGATTAGCCAAAAAAAGTAATATGTTTTCGAAAAACATTCTGTATAATACCACCAATTTCTAGCGCATTCAACAAAGTTTCATATTCTTTGGCGGCCGTTTGTTTCATTTTTCATGCCCAAACTGGAAAATCTTCAAGTTGAGCTCCTGTCTGTCTACAATTGTGTCTCCAGGGTTTTCATAAACTTTCGACGCGCAGGCGATGCAGACTCATGTGTAGTGATGCGCTTTATACCTTTTTTAGGGAGATCCAGGCGGCTAGCGGGGAATGGATGAACGAGTTCGTGAGGCGTCCCAGCCGCAGGAGGGACAACAGGGTTTACGTACCCGCCGCCGATATCATCAAGAGGACTATCCGGAGATCGTGGACCATCTCCAGTGAGTAAATGTTATCTTTTCATCGGCTTATACGCCGTAAAACAGAGCATGTCTGTTTCCGTTCCGACGGTGAAAAATGGGAGGTTCGCACTTTATTAGATTAGGCCGTTAATTGGAAGGAGTGTGGATTTAATTGGGATGAAAATGATTTCAATTCGAGTGGGATACTATGCAGACGGTGTACGGGGTTTTAAATTAGTTGCATTAGATAATAGACTAAGTAGATTATTGACAGACTCTTTTGAAGGAGAAGATGGCAATACCCATAATTAGGGTAACTTTTCCGGATTAATTAAGACGAATTTACCAGACTGATTTGTAAATAGGTTCTTGTTAAATTTTCTTGGCTAAATACAGGGAGGTTCACGAGGCTCTTCCGAGCTTTGTTTTTCCGTAATCCTGGGTCAGACTCCTTAAAAGATCGTCAAAATATTATACCATTGCTAATAGTTATAGCACCAATAGCAAGTGATGAGGTTATAACGGTACCCAGTGAACATTGGAAACTTTTTTAACAAATTTATTTACAGTTCTTTATTTAAAATATAGGTACTTAGCAAAGCACACACAACGCTATTTTAGATATGTAGTGAAAGGATATATGTCTATAGATCTCTTTATACGGTAAAGACTAACTGTTTAACTAATAATTAATACATATTGTTAATAATTTTAAAAAACATATAGCGGCTATTGTTATTAGTGAATTCATTAATTTTTTGAAATAAAATTACCCTTTTCTATACTTATATTCTATTTTTATATTTTTTACGATGAATGGTAAAAATTTGAAGAAACATTCCATATTGAACGTCTATTTCAAACGAGCAACTAACGGTAAAATAGTGGTACTGGAAGCATTCCGTTTGACTCCACACTTAGCGTTACAATAATTATGAATGCCTTTTTGGGAAAAATAACACTCAGTAAAGAACACTCGCTTACTTAAATTTGTCCGCTATTGTAAAACTTTGATCACTCTTTGATTCAAAATGGAGCCACTTTACCAATTTCTCCTTCAATCATCTAAAAGTTGCTTGAAGCATCAACTAAACAACGTAATTGTTTGACGAGAAAGCCACTTTCAAACTATATTTTCTAATTTTTTGCAGACATTAATATATTGTTGTTTTCTTTTACGATGATCCCTACAAAAACCGACGGTCGCCCATAATTTCAATGCGACACTAAATGAAAACCGTACGATTTACGGGAATTTTTAAGATTCAAGTATGTTAAGGAGGGAACGGTTTGAATCTGGAACATTTAAAGTTGTTTGTTACTAATATCTGGATAATTGTTATTTGTTTATTTGGATGATTAGTGCTGATGTATGGTTACTTTTGAAACGTTTTTGTTTGAACACTTTCTCTAAAACCACTGACGTCGTTAATTACTATTTTAGCGCAAAAGAAGTAATTTTAAATAACAAGATTTACCTGTCCCAGCAGTTTTCTTAGACACCTTTAAAACCCCGTAATAATTGTGTTCCATATAATCCAGGGCTGAGGTTTAAATTTTTGATTTACTTAACTTAAACTGTATGCCTCTTAGACAAAAAAATTATAAGATTCTTTTATTTTACATTACACAGGTACGCGTTACTTCACACTGACCTTATATATCCACTCTTAGAAATGTAATATTAAACTATTTCGCTATTTTGTAGATCCAACCCCACGATGGAGCGCGATGCGTTCCTCCTCGGAGATGCGTCCCTATAGTAGCCTTCCAAGGGGCCAAGACGTCAACAACTACCCCTCCTTAGCCCTTAACCAGACCAATCTGAGGAACCAGCAACTCTCCGTCGACGCCGTCTCCCCCACGGCTTTCAGGAGGCGGTCGCCGACCCGCAGGACGCAATCCGAAGACGTCTACAACGAGAGGGTCGTGAGCGGGAGAGCGTCCCCCCAGGTCCTGAAGTCCCCCCAGGCAGGGGTTACCGACGAGCCGGCAGGGGGGAGACCCGTCAGGGTGAACCCGTTGATAAAACTGGCGGAGATGAGGCAGAAAGAGAAGGAGATGGAGAAGGAGAGGAAAACCTCGCCGAGGCGGCGCGAGAGGAGGGAGAGTGGGGGGATTGAGGGTTCCAGCGATGATAGCGGCGATAAGAATAAAGGTAATTTTTTTTGTGTAATAAGAAGGATCGATCTATGAAATTTTAAGTTGCTTTTGGTATTTTGAAGTGCTTTCAATCGTATCAGTCCGCTGATACTTTTTATTTTGATATTTTATCCAATTCGGACCGTTGATATCTTGATTGAAGTTTGGTCTTTATTCACTGCTTTTCGAGTGTTAGAACACTGTTGATCACTATTCATTTTCTTTTTTTAAATAATAATGTCGGGACATAACGTGTGATTTCGTTATAATTATTCCTTTAATGGTTTCTTGCAATTTTTTGACGATTTACATTATAAAATGTTTCGGTGGTTTACGTCCTAGATCGATAAAATATTCACTGCCACAACGTACAAATTGTTAATAACAGTGTTCGTTAATACTGCGAACAATTTTTAGTTCAGTGAATATAAACCGTTTCTACCAAAATTTCTTAAAACATCTATTTAGTTGTTCACTGACGATACTTCAGGTACATGCACACACACACACACACACGGCGCTGGCAGGTAGCATGTGCTTCAAGGGACGTTCGTAGTTGAGCCCATTCTATAAGGGTTCCATGATCCATACCTTTTTCCGAAATCAAAACCACAAATTTCGAGGGACCCTTCAATACAACAATCCTACAACTACCCAAACGTTATTAGTCGTTAGCACTTAATTCCACTACTCTACACCTTAAACTAGAGTGGAATCAATCACTCACTGCCCCACGTCTGGGTACGGACTTTACCATTAATCTTTCGTTCCTCGCTGAAAACTTTTCTCTTCCAGGCGGCCTCTCCCCGAATCGTCTGTCGCCGAGCCGTCTGTCCCCGACGCGTCTCTCTCCCGGAGGCGTCTCGCCTGACTCGCCCCGGAAATCCATAGAGAAGCGGGTCAGCTTCGACAACAACTTCGCCAACAGACTGACGGTGGAGAAACCGACGCTCGGCGTCCTCAGGCTGAACGACGTCAGGACGCAGAAGGAGCGGCGCTCCCTCGGGGACGAGCAGGAGGACGGCACCACGAACGCGGAGGTGAGGATTGTTTCTAATCTGGGATTAGTACAATTAATGAATAGGACTTATTGACTACACTATACCATTATCCATTCGTTCGCCTCTCTCTTTATAAATGCAAATCCCCAGACGGTGTTATACCGTTGGCCGAAAGAATTTCCCGATAATAAACAAGTTTAAATAGGACTTTCATGTTGTGGCAGTTACTTTTCTTGGTCCACCAAGTAACAACTCAAACAACAATAGAATGATAAAATTGTCGTAAAGCATCGATAAATCTAAGTGAAGCTGTGAAAAGGTGGAAAAGAGTTCAATATTCGACTCCTGCCTAAATATTCCAAATACATATTCCCAGCCCTCTAGTTATGAATAAAGGCGGTATTCGAAATCAACCCACCATTCGAAATGTGGGCAACTTCCCCTATCAGTTACTATCAAAAACGTTGAATTACTCTGAATTCTAACTAAGCATTTAATTTCTACATCGTCTAAAATGGCAATTAGTTTGTATTTTAGTAATTATTCTTAAGAGTATGACCTTTCTTATTTATTGCAGGAGACTAAAGAAGAGGTGACTCCCATCGAACTTTGCGATATCGAACCCATCAGTGGTACAGTTTTTCGAAAAGTGACAGTGAGAAGGCGACGTCAGGAAAATTTAAGAAAAGTAGCTGCCGTAGACACCGGTGAGTAAAGTGTGCTAGGTATGCCAGTAGAATATCGTAGGCATGTAAATACGCCGAGGGTTCGCCAAAAAGTCTAAAATATGAAAAGTGAAGAAAATTTTAAATGTGAGACATATAAACAATCTATAAAATTAATTTAGTAATGTCACACTTCCGTTCTTTTGCATGTTCTGCTTTTATACACTGACGGATTTTAACTCTGTTGATCTAGTTATACAACCAGCTCTCTGATTTCAAAATTGATGTTTGATATCAAAACCGAATTTATTAATAATTACCACATACACGCACACATACGATGTGTCCTCTCTAATTAACTAAAATGTCGTCATCCCCTTGTTGACACATCACTTGACGTTGGTAAAGTACTAGGCAGGGGAATAGATAAAAACTGGTCAATTACTGGAATATGAAGACCGGAGAAGGGGAATTAGTTAATTATTCCTAGTAACGAAGGCAGCTTTAAATTATGTTATATTTAGGCACAGTTTGTGCTCAGATACGTATATCTAACTATATGGGTTAATTTAATATCAGAGTAGAATTATTTGAAAATGAAATTATATGAAACACATTATGTGGAACAGATACTTGAATGTCACGAAATGGCGAATACTCTCATTTCACTCGCCATTCCAGTGCATTTTTAGTTGCAATCTTTTTTAGCTAAATAATTTGCAGGATGTCGGATAACTACTTGCCAGTTCTCGGCAGAATACAGGAGACGTCAAAATAACCCTAGTGAAATATAATTTGATTAATATTGTCCTCAAATTTTGACTTACAGTCATTCATACATTATTTTTATACCATACATTTGTTAGTAAAGATATTTGGCATGGGTGTATAAAACGTATACATGTACATGTGCAGTCTTCATCCAGAGTCACTGACTAGTGACTAAAGACTCGATATTTTAGTATTATTGATATTTGTAACACTAAAGTTTTAGCGTTCACCTTGTGCGCCTTCGCCATTCCTTTGAACTGCCTTCGTATGTGTGAAAGACAGGTGGAAAACGCCATTTGTTTAATTTCTATGACATAAAATAACGGTGAAAAATTATTTTTAATAAAATTTTGAAAATTGCTATACCCCAAAAAGGTGGGTGGCACAAATCCAGACTACTTGAGTCGCTACTACACTTGTTCAAAATGAGCTCCTTCAATATATTTTCTTCACCTTTAAATTTTTGCTTGATGTACTTTTCTAATAAATGTCTAATAAATTCGATGTAGTTTCTAATAAAATCGCAGCAATTAATCATCTTTACAAGCAAATCTTCCCTGGTATTTAAGATGCCCTCAAGTAAAAAAATTTATGGTATTTAAGTTGGAAGGTGTTGTTGTCATAATAGAGGTGCGTCCTTTCTAGAGGAACTCACCATTGCTACCTGCGTACCTTGACTGTCAATATTGTTAACATTTGGAATATTTAATCATTGGGTCCATTATTTCGATTAAGGCTGCAAATATGCTTATTATACGCTTTACACCCACACTAAATGTCATTGAATTGAAACTTGCCTTTTTAAAAATTATAGACAATAACGATTTTGAAGTATCCACTTTAAGGGATTATAAATCAAAATTTTAGAATACAATTAAAACATTTTTACATAAAAAACTAGGATTATCTTTGTATCATCTCCCCATTATCGATATACGGTCTTTGTTATAAACGCATTAAA
Organism: Cryptocephalus primarius; assembly: GCA_963576515.1. Lineage (NCBI taxonomy): Eukaryota > Metazoa > Arthropoda > Insecta > Coleoptera > Chrysomelidae > Cryptocephalus > Cryptocephalus primarius. The sequence continues at coordinate 11,341,690 of OY754937.1, forward strand.
CGTTTGTAATATTCTTACACGGATGTACATCCTTCACGGAAGGAACTACAGTTTTACTCCATGTATTCATAACATGGAAGCTATAGTTAGCTTAGTGAAACACATTCTAAACGTATTTTAAGCTAAAATCCATTTTTGAAAAGTAAAGGGCTCTTGGCAATTTTCACTGACCTAACCAGTTATACGCTTTCATCCGACATTTCCTTAAATATAACTTAAGGGAACAAATTTAGATTTCCTATGTTTTAATACAAAACGACGTGTGCCGATAATTTGATCCTTCGTTCACCTTATGTATGTGTTTATGTGGGTGTGTGTTTGTTTGCAACGGAAGGCGAGCTATTTATCTATTTCACCCTCATTATCTCAATGCTTGATGAAGTTTTGCCCCTTTTTGGCGGACCCTTTGTGTGAAGTACGAAATAGCTTGAATTTGGGGTGGAAACAGGAAGCGACCGACGTACAATACACACAACTTTATGACGGCGACGTCGGTCCCCGAAGTATCATTATTACATAGGAAAACTCGAGCTTTTAACTTTTAGGTAGAGGTTTACGGATTGTCGAATCGGAGAGGGTAGATGGTTGGGATTTTTCTCGGTGATGGGTTTTAGATCGGGTCTGAACTTTGCAATGAATGCGTTTCAGTCTCCGTAACTCATTTCACAAATCATTAGCATTTTATAAAACTCCGCTATTAAATTTAATAACCAGAATACCACGAAAGCCCCATTCGTTAACAAATAAAACCTCTTCTTCGCATATTATATTATGTGCATTAAATTTGCGGTGACATAAATTTAATGTATAGCAAAGCAAAGTTACGACAGTCCCATAACGAGTTTATTCGTTTATCGAAGAAACAATTCCCTATGCACTTATGACCATAAATTCCATCAACCATTGTAAGCCGTAAGACTGACTATAATTATGCCCATATTCTGTCGAGATTCCGAAACTAGTTTCGGACTAGTCATATTCAGTATGTATTGACGTTGCAACTTGTCGACGAATTAGAAACGAACAAACCTGTTCGTTAACGCGCGGATCGACAAGTAATTCGGTTATTTAAATGTGGCTTAAGTTGTCTCGAATGTATTATTTATGAGTGTCTTGTAGATTTGACCAATGTGTCTTGTCTTAATTAAAGTAACAACTTTTTTTGAATTTAAGCACGTGTGTATCTTCTGATTTATCAAGAAAACTCTACTATAGCTATGCGGATTTGTTTATATACTTAATGTGTCTAGCTGTCATGGCATCGACCATTTCGTCTCTCCAGCAGCCTATTGAATTCTGTTCTGAAATTTCTTTGAGCCATTTATCGTATCATTTTGTTATTTCACCAAGAAATACTCTCTACATATCTTCTATTTAGTATTTTTCTTTCAGCGCATCATGTACTACATCCACATTTATTTTATTTTATAGTCATGAAGTGTTTACAGTCATTATGTTCAACGTTCGTGTCGTTGTGTTTTCTTTATTATGTTTCCTTGGGAACCAGTCTCGAATATTCCTATTTTTCTGTCTTTAGAGGGGCACGAGTTCTCCCTAAATCTACGTGGGACGTTTCATGTAACTTTTTTTGGAAATTGTTGATCGTTAAAATAGGCCTTTTTGAAAATACCGAAGCCCATTTAAGAGCATACATGTGACATTGCTTATCGGCACTGTAAACAGAAAAGTCAACTTCTCATCGCTTATTACACCAACACTCTCATAATATCGTCTCCGCATTTTTAGCGTTTCATTGACATAGATTTTGAAGGACTTGGCGATACCAAAGTTTTTGTGACGTCTTATAATAGTTTTTACTGGTAGTACATGACTCGATTATGAGTATGGTAAATTAACAATTCTTTGGCTTTACAAATATCACATGATTCTACCAGGGATTGTTTGCTCTTACTGCAATACAACTATTAGCATCAAACGCCTCAGAAAAAATAGATCCTAGTATAATTCTATGAACAATGTGATTAATTATTTTAATGTAAAAATGTGAAATCGACAAATCGAATATTAAATTCTTTTTCAAGAATGATAACAAAGTCCTTCTCATGAAGTAAAACATTAATTTGTGGTAGTATTACAAGAATTGGGCTAAATCGCCGCGACTACTAATGGAGTTTGGTCGTAACCTACCTATGACACTCTTGAATATATTTTCCACTTTTAAAACCTTTTATACCACGAAAATTGAAGTAGGCATACCAACGTTCAGTTAACCTGACAAATCGCTTAAACTTTTGCTAAAATCCACGACCTAAATCCTACTTCCTTCGTACCCCTTATGCAGACAAGACAGATGTAATACGTTTAAAAATATATATTTGCTAACTCGCAATGCTAACGGAAGACATATATCTGTCCTGTCCATATAGAGGAGATAAAAGGATGCATCCACCTTGTGCAATAAAATTTTTAAATTGTAATAGCGCGGAGTGAGTCATCGTTTCTTAAACGTGGCTTATAACAGCGTTCTCGCTTTAAAATGCAATTTCACTCTTGTAACTTGTAAATGTATGAACACGTATTCACACCTGTGGTTCGGTTTTGTAATATTAAAGTGGCGTACGGGGGTATCAAAATAAAGCGAAACCTTCACTTTTACTCTAACGGTTTCCAAGATTTATGAATGGTCGTTATGAATCAGTGGGTGTAATGATCTTACTTGCATAAATTAATGGATTAATGTATGGACGAAATGTTGCAAGATATGGAATATTGCCACGAGGAAGAAGATTTAGCTGTCTGTGAAAGTATGCCGGAAAAAAATATTGTCTCCAAAATAATAATACATTGTGCATCTACAAGGTGTCCTACAAAAGTCTATCGACAAATATATACCACGAATACTAAAGATGATTTTATATACATTTAATCAAAATCACTTGGATTGAAAAGGTTTCCTACGGAAGGTTTGTTTCCTTTGAAAATCACGGCACCCATCCCCGAAAATCAAAGGCAATTCTTCGGAATCTTCGGAACAAATGGAGGTATAAAAATGGTCTTTGTGGTACACGTTATTGGTAATTTATTGCTGCCATTTTACCTACAAAAAACTCAATCGAAACGAAAAGTAATAGTTATTCCAGCTTAAGTCTTAATTTCCGTAGTCACAACGAAATAAGTGGATTTATTATTAATGACTTCTGTTGCATATTTTATTGTTAACTAGCTGACCCGGCGAACTTTGTTCCGCCTTAATTGCAATAAATAAGCAGTTTTTTTTGTTTTTTAATTGGAAAAAATACAAAAAAATTAAATACCTACGTTAATCATTCATAATTATTTCTGTATTTTAGTGCATAGTGCTCTTCATTTAAGTACCTTGTGATACACGACATTTTTTGTTTTATTATCAGGCGCAAAAACAAACAACGCAGATGGTCTTCCGACCCGTGAACATGCCACGTATAATTGACCATGGGAAAAACATGAATGTTCTAGATTTAAACCACAAACTTTTAAGGATTGGCCTTGTGATTTGTTGATGGTCATGGCAAATGCAAGACGTATCGGAAATTGAAGTCTTTTAAATTCAAACGGCATATCGTTTGGGATCATCGGTATCCTCAGGGCAGTACGATTAGATTGATAATGCATTTGATTTGTTGCATTTCGGGTTCTCCTGCCTAAATTTGTCCGCCGCCTTATAGGAGGCATATTTAGTAAGTCACAAACACACAACACTTTTAGGTTTAGTAATATTATAGATGCACAGCAAAAAGATATTTACATTTCAATTGACATTTTACCACAGACAATTTACATTTTACCATAGACAACAAAAAAATAAATATTGACAAATATTGACATTAATATTTATACGATACTAACGTCACTCAATTGTTTTGCCTTCCCGGAACCTCTCCACTAACACAAACTTTATCGTATGGTATTAAAGTTTAAATTGACTTTTAAGTATTATCACAAATCTTTTGTGTGGGAGTATAGAAAAGTGTTGTTTTTAGACTTTTTCAGGAAATTTAAAATTTTTTTTTTGAATTTTTCTCTCCGTAAGAACCATCCTCGTACTTCTAGGAATATTTTAAAAAAATAATTAGCGAAATCGGTCCAACCGTTCTCGAGTTTTGCGCTTAGCAACTTCAGCGACTCATTTTTATATTATAGATTATCTACTTGGTTATGCAAGTAAGTTTTAACATTGGTTAAACATATATTTTTGTTTAATATAAACCACCAGCTGTGTGCTTCTGCTGGTTTCATTTTTAACGAAAGAGAGTTCTCCTTTTAAATTCTCCATACACATCCATGATGTGTTCCCACGTCTATGAACGTAGGCGATATGGTAGCCACAACTTTCCAAATTGATCGATGGGCTTCTTCCTCCTATGCCTAAATGAAATATTGATCCCATTAAATGTAGTCCATACATTTCCCTTGGAATGGCAAGTTTATATTGAAGATTCTCCAAGTTGATGGTTTTTCGATCTTCCATTCAATTGAAAATTTTGAGAAACATTGTTTTTTTGGTGAAAAAATATTTGTGATACCTTCGTTTGTTCTGATGTGGCTGTAGCAGCTCAAGGTTTAACAGGCAAATATATAATCGCGTCTTGAGGATTCCTCAAACTTTAAGGCGTATTGACTGTGCCATCTGCATTTTATAGTCAACTAAGTGCCCCTTAAGGACGAGATGAGGCCGAGGTCGGTTTGATCGTAGCTCGAGTATCCCTCAAAAAATATTAAAAGTTAAGTTCTTTTAAATGTTTTTTAAGTTTTTCTAAATTTAATCATTGCCAACTTTTCATGTGTAACATCTTGTATGGACGGTATCCATATTCCAATAAAAAATCCTGGAGGAGCTGTAGAAGAAATATACAGCAATAGAAGTAGAATTTCGTCCATTAATTTACAGCTACTTATATTATTTCAATAATAATTGATGGAATTGTTTGAAAAGTGGTATTTACAGGTGTCCTGGGTCCACTCATGATAACACAATATTTCAGAGAAATGGGGTTCGTGTCAAATATGAAAATAAATAAAGTGCCAGGTCAGCCTATAGTTATTTGTTCAACATCAAATTTGGATATAGGAATCCAAATAGGAATCTGTTATAAATTATGTGTTGTTGCAGGTAAAATGTTGGGTGACAATGGCTACACATGTAAAAGATATCTGCTAACACCAGTTGTAGATATTAATAAGCATGCAGAACAAAATTGTAATAGGGCTCATAGAAGCACCAGAAATATATTCAAAAGATGTTTGGGAATCTGGAAAGAACGATTTAGGTGCTTAAAAAAGAGGGTTAAGGGTTTAAATTTACTTTTTCTTGGTTTAATTACAAGTTTTGATTTGTTGAAGTTTATACCCTCACTTTGACACGATCCTAGAACCATAGAAATAGAAATAATACTCCATAGACGGGTTCCTTATTCACGATTTGCTGTTGTCAGAACTGTTACCTTCTTAAGTACTCCTTGGCGTAGGCAAGAAGATTTTGTAACTATCGAACAGCTAATCTGAGGGTCCACCAAGGTTTCCTCCACCAAGGCCTCCTTGAGTATTCCTTAAGTGATGGACTATAAATTTGCTCCTAAGCTGGAGTAGCCACTGTTTTTCGGGAACGGCTACAGCAATAAAAAAAGTGTTGTGTAATGAACTAGCAATTGCTTATTAATAAAATATGGGTTAGGTTACAAGCTTGATATATGTAATTACCATAGTAACTTTAGTGACATTTACTCATCAACTTAACGAAAAATTGCAACCAATAATGCTCATTGTCGGTATGAATGGTACCTCGTTTCTACTAGTCTCTTTAAAAAATTGCATTTGTTTTGAAAACGCTATTGTTTAAATGTCACCATTAAAAATTTTATAATAAGGCACTTCAGAACAAAATTGTTTGTACATTCGCATCGTTCTGTACGTGCAAAGTCCAGCCAATACCCAATGAACCGAACAATAAACTCGCCTTCGCCGTTGTAGTCATCGGCGAGGCAGAAGAGAAAAAAATGTAACATGGTACCGACGCGGTACCACACGGAGGTGTACCGGCCATCTGCATATGACCATAAAGAGCGCCCAGGCGGTTCTTTCTTGAGGTGGGCGCTATACCGCGCGACACGATTGTGTGGTACCCACCGAGGAGGACGTTAGTACCTACTAACTAGTTGTCTGGCTAGAAGGCGGAACGTGTTCGGTTCTCTGTGATTTTTCTCCTGGCGGATCGTTTGTACTTTAGAAAAATTTAGTTAATCGCGAGGATGGAGGCTACGAGTGGAGATCCGAGGAGGTTTTTTCGCCACGGGATCGTTTAAGGGTTCGTGACGTTTGAATACTGAATACTAATGGCTTGGTTGATCGATATCGAAAAATTAACGTTCAATCCGTCACTGATTGAATTCCTCTTATGATTTGTCCATGGAGGGTAGAGGCTGAATTTAATAAATTTCTCCACTAGGTCTAACATTTTTTAACCAACTATATCGTCATTTTCCAAAAAGTATTCGTCTTTAACTTGTGTCACACCATATTCTATTGGAGAAACTAGAAAAGGTTGGTGTTTGTTGTACAACTCTTGATTTATTTAACTCTTGTGTATTAGGGAGAATCGAAGTTGTTAAAATACCAATCTCATGTAGCTACATGATAAGCTCCGCTTATAAATGTCACATATGGTGTGTCGTAGGGCACAGTGCTTGACCCAATCTTATTCTGAATTTATATCAATGCTTTAATAAGCACCACACAGAATGCTAAAATTGTTTGCTATACAGATCACACGGTAATTTTAACATGTGAATCAGCCTTTGACAGAGTAGAGAGAGCAGTTACTGGTTTAATTTTTGGCATGATATGAAGTCATTGACTTTAAATTAAAAGTCACATTTACTTAGTTCCAAAGAAATGTTCACCCCAACAAGATAAGCTGAAAATACACCAGACTAGAGATATCACCCCACTTATATTAAGGCATCACCCCACTTATATTGAGGCATTTAAACAGTTGGTGGATATTTCACATATAATTCATTACGACTTAATTGGGACGTTTTGACTCGTCCTCAAAATTGGTGTTTTGTAAAGCGCTTTACAGTTTATTAGTAAATAAGTCATAAACTGGTTTGTTCCTTCCGCTTTTCTTTCTTGTAACAAACCATAGATTCTCTTGTGAAAAACAACAATGGCAGGTTCATTCCATATTTTCTTATGCACTGTTCCCTTAGGCTTTGATCATTTCATCCATTCATCTAGAGTTGTTCAACTTAGGGCTGTTAGGGTTCTCGCGCAGATTGACTATGAGGATGCTGTTCAGCGGTATTTTGGTGGTTCAAAATTCAGTCACTCTCATGGCAGTACATATTTGACCCGCTTGTATAAGTACATCAAAATCTAAGCACGTTTGACATGATCGGTGGAACACGCCCCATGAAAATTACGAACCTGCCAAAACGATGAGCTTTTGGAAAGTTACGAAGGAATATCTAATGTTCAAATCATATTGTGATGATATTAATCATTTCTTGGGTTGTGTTGTGAGGGCGAAAGGTCTTGTCATTGTAAGCTAGTATGTTTATGTTTAAGCAAGTGTGACATATACTTACTTACTTACTTACTGATGCTCCATATTTTGTGTGAAAAACCAATACCTCTCGCGTTTTTATCGATTAAGAACACCCCAGATGATTCCTCGGGTATAAAAATATCCATCGCATACTCTTCTAATAAGTTATATCGCCTCGATACCCAAACGAATAATCTCGTACAGTTTTTTTCTGTCCAGCAGCCGCCCACAAATCTTGCTTGAAATATTTCCAGTAGGTCCGAAAAATCGAAAGATAAATAAACAATAAACAGCTCTCGAGCGGGCCTGCGGGACGATAAACCGCGAGACGAATGAAATGAGGAGGACCAGTTTTGTCTCCCTTCCTCTCACTGTATTCGGTAAAAAAATGAGATTTTACCGCGGAGGCGGATTTTTTCAGTTAAATGAACTAAATCAAGAGTTTTATGGTTTCCGTGTGCGGAATGTTTAAAATTCTTCCTCGAGGGAAATCCGAAGCACGAGAATAAAAAGGAATTAGTGGAAATCTTGATATATTTACCATTTATTGAGGCGATAATTCTTTACGTGGAAGTTTAAACGTTACACCTTCTGTAACTTTAGCGCCTTTCAAATTTTATAAACTTTCCATAGCCGGTGTTAAGAACTTTCTGAAACGCCCCTTAGCGACTGCTAAACACATTTTATACCAATTACTGTGTCAAACTTTCAGCAGGCGTGAGTGAACGTACCCATCCAGAAAAAATACTGGCACTATTCAATAAAGGTTGCAACAAAGTTTCTAAAAATAAACGCGTCGTTTTTCCTATAAAAATCGCATATACCGTGCCTGGAAACTTACGCTTTTTTGATTGTCGAGAGTGAAAGATAAATTGAGTGTACCTTGCAACTGCTTGCAATCAATTTTTTAAAATAACTGTGCGTTGAAAAATATCACTTCGAAGTAGACTTGGTGGAGGTGCTTAACAATTAACCTATTGTATGAAAGTTAATTAACTTAGTTATCTAACAGGTACGTAGGCTTTCTTTTAATTACCTAACGAATGTACATTGTTTTTGTTCTGCTAAGAATAGTTACTGAAACATAAAAAGTTCTATTTTTGTCAAAATTGATAATCGGCTATGTTAATAAGGTAATTAAATACAGTTATCTCTCGATGTACGCTGAGAGTTAATCCTTTCGTAACGCCTTATTAATTTAAAGCACCGACGTAATTAAATGCAGTAATCTCTAGAAAATAATGAAGTAATCGTATAGGAATGAATAATTTCCAAGTATGAATAATCATAATAGTTTATTGCTTTATCCTTAAACGCTAATGATACTATCTTATCCTAAATTTTTAATAATACGAGGTGCAATTTGTTTCAAAAGAAAATATAAATATTAGTAATTACGTTTGGGTAAGAATTGCATTATTACGTGAAGAGAAAACAGGAAAAATTGAACTAAAAATTTCTAAATACATCAACACACTTTTCACATCTAAGCTGAATATCATCCTTCGAGTTTATTAAACCGTTAAAATTTCCATTTTCCCGCAAACGGAAAAGAGATTTCAAAAATTTAATCAGATCTCCTTAGCAGAACAAAACATAAACGCACGTTTCTATTACGAATTTTTTAATGAATTCTCGCAAGATCTTTTCTTTTATTCAGCAGGATTAGATTTTCTCTTGCCAGAAGGAGACGATTACAAACTGGTATTCATAAGCTCGGACAGCTCCTCGAAAGAGGAGGATGTCGACGATAATGACAGCTCTTCCACGGCATCCAGGTTAGTAGGAAATTATAAAAATTATAAATTAGTTTATAATTATAAATTCGTACATAAGTGGCTGTTTATATCTAACAATTATAGTTAAACGATAATACAAGAAAATTTTAAAATAATAATAAGTATCCAGTCTTACTTTTACCGTCATTTTTTTAAAGTTTTCCTGTTGATGAGTGTGACTGGGACTACTTCGAACCAGGTTCTGGATCGGGAAATCGCCATCATCCTACTGTCCTCAGTTGGAATTCGCCGTTTGGGTCACCTAGGGTTTACAGAAGGAGCGTCATAGAATCGCCTCTGGGATCACCCATCGTTTATAGAAGGTCAGTAAAAAACAAACATAAAATTGGTGATGGAGATTTGAAAGTGAAGTAGAAACAGTAGTTAAGTGGGCGGTTTTTTCTTGTTTATAAATGTGTATATTGGTACCTTACCAATGGCAGATATAGTGACAAGGCCAAAACAACGCTTTATTGACCAATGTGGGATTACTTGGCCACATGACATGTAAAATTCAAAGTAAGGAAGACCTCTCTATGTTTTGTTAGCTACAATTTTCAGTCTAGTTAATTTCTGGATAATTTTGGGAACTCTCAGGATTTTAATTCCCTAATGTTGTTTCTCTACAATTTTGAAAGATTAAAATGGTTTTGCATGTAAACTTCTTGAAACTTTCCACCTTTCCAGTTTTAATTTAAAACTTAAATCTATGAAATACAGTTTCTAGAAGCTGTTATGAAATCCTGAACCAAAAACTGCTTCCAAATCAAATTTTGATTTATAGACGTTTCAAATAATTCTTTTTAAGATATCTTAAATTCCTGGTTCTTCTAAAACGTTAAACCATCAAAATCGTCTTAACATCTGATCTAGAAGATTTAACGAAATTTTAATATTTTTTTTATTTCAAATACGAGAAAGTCTGGCTTTAAAGTTGATTCTAGAAAATTCAAACTATTTTATTTTTATATTTAACGTTAAAAAGAACTTAAATAATAAATCCCAAGAATATTCTAGAAGTGTTAATTACCGAAAAGACCTGTAAATCTAGTTTACATGGTTTATACTAGTTTCATATACCTTCAATCTAGTTTCTGCTTAATAATCACAGGTAGGTTATACAAGCTTTCCCATTATAATTTCAAATAACAATAATTCTGAATTATGCTACAGAAACACCCCAGAAATACGGAATGCCATATAGAAGGTTCATTTATAGTCGAAATGTTAGAAAACTTCACGAATCCCGAAGAAAAATTCCAAAAGTTTTTCTGGAAACGTCAATATTGATTTACGGAAATTTCAAACAATGTAATTTTATTTTAAACGTTATAACGAATTAAAATAAAGGTTTCTACCGTTCTTCTAGGATATAAAATTACTGAAAATGTTTAAAATAGAATCTGAAAGATTTTTGCAAGTTTGGTTCCATTAATTGTTCACTGTCTATTCATGTCGAATATACAATAAAAAAATTTAATTTTACTTCCTTAGCGGAGCATATAATACGCATTTTCTGTAACTTAAATTTTCTTTATGGATTCAAGAAGGTGTCACTTTTCTTTGGTTGGTGATTACCATTCAACTAACCGAAATTTTACAACACGTTTTTTTTCGAAAATTAGGATTAATCAGAGTGATAGTTTCGAGTTTTACATATTTACGTACATATTATCTAACATTAAAACATAAAATGTAAGAAACTTTTCTCGAAGTTTAAAGACTTTAACTTTCAGGACTTTAATGATAGACCTTGGATCGCACGGGAAAACCAAGTCGCTATATTTCTGCCTTCAGTTTGTCGCGATGTCTAATAAAATTAATTGTCTCATTAGTTATCCATTGCTTAGTTTTTTTATTACATCTTATCTTCGTATAGTTGTCGATTCATTTTTTATTTTTAGAAACAAATTTATGAATATGTTAGCCACCATATAAGCATTTTTACATTCTAATACTTCACTCCAATTTCATGATCTATTTTATTTTTGAATATTTCACAATTTCGAGATTTGTGAGAACTAATTGTTGACTTTATTTTATTGCACTTCCATGATAGATTTGGGTATTCTTCTCTTTTAAGGGACTGGCTACAGATATAAACAAAATATCAAAGACCTAAAATTAAAAAACTGTTAGTCATATTCAAACATTCACTTAAAACTATTTCGGGATTTGTGATAGAAATTTTACTTAAACACGATTTAATACAAGTGAAACTCGCAGAGTAAAAACAATAACTACCTATCAACTAAGAAGAATTAGAAAGTGATACACCCTCTCTACTCCCACGAACCCTCTTAATCCTGTGTGGGTATGAGATTAAGAAATTCTTGAACCACGTGTTGGGAACCAATTTAGCGATAATTGTAGAGTAAACGAAAAATCCCTGGAACCAATTCGTATATTGATAATAGGCACTAAATACTATCTTTTCGTTTCTTACCTACTGAGAATCAATTTGCTAACTTCACTCTTTATAACATTGCAGTTGTTGTCATCGACTTGCAGAGTTTGCATTTTTGGTTTTTTTTTTTGGTGTTCTGGATCTTATTCAGTAGGTGATAATTTTTGATGGCAATTAAAATTTCAAAGTTGAAGGGGGTCTGCTGGGGGTGTATTATTTGTAGTGAGTACTAATAGTTTGTAAATTTTCGAACGAGATATAATTGGTTCTTCATATTTCAACTTACTGTCTTATATTTTTGGAAAAAACAGACAAGAAAATGTAGAAAATGCACATAAAGCGTAAACAATGCAAAAATTTAGGGAAAACGCGTAAAAAATGCAGGCAGAATTTTTTTACGCTCTTTCCTTATCACCGTTTCGACGTCTTTCAGGCGTCGCACGCGCGAATCCGACACCGGCACCGACGACGACGGGACGCGCTTCGACAGCGGCTCCCCCGCGTCCTCGGACAGTCTCTTCCAGTCGCGACACCCCTCCGAGGAGCCCCTCTACCAGGAGGAGCCTCACCCCCATCACCAACAGCAGCAGCAGCAGCAGCAGCAATTGAAATGCCTTCACTCGGAGACCGAGCCGCTGCAGTCGGTGAGGAGCCCGTGCCACGCTTGCGGCTCGTCGATGCAGTACGTCCCTATCCCCGTACCGGTACCGATACCGTTCCCGGTGCCGGCCGTCACGTTCTACGGTGGGGACCAGGCGCGGCTGAGGATCCTGCCGCGCAGCCTTTGGCAGTACCAGACCCTTATCTTGCCCCTGATAAGTGCGAGCGCGCTGCACTCTGCGTCAAGAGAGGCGACGGACGCGATGCCGCCGGTGCCACCGCCGATGGTGGAGGCAGACGAACGGGAGAGGGACGGAGAGCCGGACGCCGGTACCAGCAGCGGCGACTCTTCTAGCGAGGGCGAGGCGGGGGGAGCCGGCGGCCCCCCGAGGGTGCGCAGGGTGTACAACGTGAGCGGCGCCGGCGACGGCCGCCAGAGCGACGACGCCCTGCCGAGCAGTACCGCGACCAGCGACGAGGACGCGAACAGCTCGGCGAGGGAGGATGACGACATGACCACCTCCTCCTCGGGCTCCGCGGAGACGGACAGCGACGACACCGGCACGGTCGCCGACCAGAAACCGAAGAGGTTCTCCAGGACGTTCGTCGTCAACAAGAACGTCTCGTCGAGCACCGACGACGATGGCTCGCTCGCGAGTACCGACACCGACACCTCCGACGACGATACCGACACCGAGATGGACTGCACCGTCGTCCTGACCAACATCAAATTGTTGGACGACGAGGATGCCATCGATGACGGTAAGTTTTTTTATCGTATTCTACGTCACATTTTGTTTGAGACAAAATTACAGTAAACTTGGTACAAGACACCCTAATAAAAGGTCATAAATTATCTGTTGAATGAAGAAAGGTGAAGTGCTTTATTGCCGTTAGGAGATGGATTTGAATGGTCTTCTGGGATATTTGGACCGTACCGGACTATTTAAATGATCACATACAAATTTATCCTTTCTATACCATGGAAAAAAATTAAAATCAACACCTTTTCTCTTTTTCTGCATATAGTGTCTAGGCCATTACAATGCAGGTTCTATGTCATTTATTTCTTCCAATTCTTCCTCACCTAATTTTGGTCCTTCGCCATACTGCATACCTTCATCCACTGCTATTTCTTCACCTGAACCTGCTTCTTGATTTATTCGTTCTCTGTTTAATCAAGGCCGCCACATTTTAAAAATTATGAAACGAACACTTGTCAAGATCAGAGTAAAATGAATTTATTTTAATACACCATTTCTTTAAATATATTTGCAGTCCCTATCTTACCCACCGTTAAAACAATTTTACCTCGTTATTATATAATTTAAATTTACACCACGACTCATCAATGAGAAGTTCTTTCTAACTTTACAATTTCTTAAAGCCCTTGTTGTTGTCTAAGTACTCTAAGTACGGTCCATTTAATATACTTAAATACCCTGTCACAACGAGCGGATAACAATTTTTAAACCTCTTCATCCTCTTGGTTTATAATCTTTTACAATCGGGGTCCGGGTAACAAGTACCACAATTCCAGTCTCAAATAAAATGCGACGAATTATAATATCGATGTAAGGGGGCGCTGTTCTGTAATTCCAAGTTTTTCACTCGACCTGTAAATGGTAAAAATAAATCCATCTTGGGCTTCATGAGATTTTGACCTGAATCGTCCTGAATTTAGGCTTCATCCTTATTTCGTACACTGAATTATTTTATCCATTTTCGGTGTGAAGTGTGATGAAGCGTAAAATGAACAATTAATTTTATAAATAGGAATCAAAATATTCATTGGTCACGTACAAGGGACAGAAATATTAAACAATAAAGCTGTTGTTATACATGTTCACACTAACTGCCTATTGAAGTTTTACAATATATGTTAAACGATTTAACGTCGCACGAAGTCATATTTTTGGCTAAATATTCGCTCAATACTTTTCTTAAAATTTGTCCAATTTATTATATCCCTTTACAGGACATTTCGGTGAAGAAATTTGTGAGCCACATGCTATATCTCAGTAACGCATTTCTTTTATAAGCCTTTGAAAATTTAAAATGTATGAGGTTTCCTTGCCAGTGAGTCTGTTCGGTTTATAGGTATTACCCCTTTTTCGATGGAGTTCGTAGTACCGTTTCGTTCATTGTAGCCTGTCTATAACCAAAGGGTGGAAAAATTGCACGTAAAAATTTAACAAAAAGCATGAATATTTCAAAAATATACACAAAACCTTATACAAGTGATATAAATGCACCTGCATAAAATATAAAAGGTCCAATCTTTTAAATATAAATAATGTCTATGAGACGTTTTGAATTGGGGAAACCTTTTAAGTACATTTTTTAATATATATTTGATATAATCTTACTGGAAAACATAATATAGGTACATAGGTATTATATATTATGTAGGTATATAGAAATACAGAAACTAACTTGCTTGGCGAAACTAAAAATGATTTGCTTCAACTGTTTACTTCTAATACTCCCATTAATAAATATGCAATATAGACATATCATTCAGTAAAATGTACCGTTTTATACAGTAACATAGCAATATAGTATCTGAATAGATGGCATTAACATTAGTTCTTCTTAAAGTTCATTCGTCTAGAATACTATATCAGCAAAATTCTTGTAAAGATGATTTTAAGTGAAAATGACGTTTCTCATTCAACCGCTTCTATGGATCATTTAGTGATTTCTTCTGCAAACAGGACGTCAACGTCTGATACTGTTTAGCATCTTGTTTTAGTCTGTTCACCCTTGCAAAATATTTTCCAGTCTTGACATGTTCCTCCACAATGATTTTTTCAGCATAACTCTAAATAGAAAGATAGCATTGTTAAATATTTGGTGCCTTATTGTTAAACCTAAAACTATGTATATTTAGCAGCTTTAATGAATATGGGATTACTCACAAATCTTCTGATGGGATGTTATAAAAAATGGCATTCTCTGTGATTATGAGGGAGAGAAGTTGAAAAGTCTGTAAAAACCGTGGCATATAATTTATAAAGGGCCTCACATGATACTAATTGAGATCTGGGTACTCAAAATGATTGGAATATTGATATGAAATAATTATTAATTAATGTAGTTAGGAGTTTTATAGGTACTCACTAATTTCTAACAAGATGTACAATTCATCATTCCACTTCATCTCACTATAAAGTATTCACATTTCAATTAAATTTGTTTTTGGCATGTTTAAATTTATAGAACAACTGTCCGATTCAATTTGTACAATTGATATTTACAATTAAAATCGTACCTGTGACCTTTATGAAAGGTAGAAATACACTGATTTTGGTCAGTTGAAATTGTCTTCTGCCCAAATTGCAGGGAAAGGAAAATGGAACCACATACATATTTTCGAACCTCTCATTGACCAGAACAGACCTCTTAACTAAATTTCAACCAATGAGGGGTATGACTAGTAGAAAGAATGGGAAATTCCCGGATTATGTTCGCGAGTATCCGTCCTTTTGTTGTTCAGAAAAATAGGGTGTAGTAATATATAGCCGTATTTTCGAATTTGGGATTGAAAACGAGGGTTTCATATAATATATACTTAATCTTCTCTCAGGAGTAATTCTCACAACGGTAGGTTTTTGCGTGTCTTTCGTTCTTTTTTTTTAAATTTTCAGCAGATTCCAAAGAAAATGCGAACTATCTACTATTTAAAAAATCTGGAAAGATACAAAAAAACGCAAATTGCACTATTTTCGCTCTTTATCCATAATATTCAGTTGTCTAGCCATCGCTTGACAAAATAATCGTTTAATTCAACAACAGCTTCCACATTTGGTTATTCCTCTTATGGCGTTTAATACAACACGCTCAAATCAACGTATAATTTATTTGGAAGAAAATTTGGTACTTTATCTTACGGTAACTTATGAAGCCTGTAATAGATACTTTCTCTGCGGTTTAACAGCACGTAATCAGCCGGAACGGTACGTGTTGCATTTGGAGCACTTCCCAAGTCTGCACGTATGATGTAGAGTTAGTTAAAAACTACTTTAAAGCACTGACTTTAAAACGTCTCTTCTGATACTCTTGTAGGCAATTGTCCTTCATTGCTCATATGAACTAGTTTTCTGCCTCCTTGGCCATCGTCCATAAATAAATAAAATTTCATTGTTTCAGTGATGCTAACGACTCCTCGCTTTTGTTGAAGGACATTTATGCCTAGATGCCTTTGCCTTTTTTTGTAAAATTGATTTCTAACAAAGGAAAATGAGGGAATATTAACTACAACTTGAGCCCAGTATCTTTTGCAATTTGTCTGGTAATCTGACGTTTGGAAGCAATTTCTCTCGAGCACGGTTTTTGAGCCTTTGCCAGCATAAATGAACCTCAGTTTTTGCTAGGCGAGGAACACGTGTGTGGATTGATTTTATTTTCAGCCACATGTAGTCCTTGCAGGTTGTCAACGCCTCAGGGCATGATCTCTTGAAGCATATCCATATTATCTTATATTGTTGGTATATGAACCTTTAATTATAAAACGATGCCCTGAATTTATTGTGATTATTGGCGTATTAGTGTATTTATTTAAATATAAACTATCTGCACATGATATAACGAGCGCTTTCATAATATTTTTAGAAACAAATTGAACACCCTTTGTATATACACCATACCAAATGATTATTACGTATATTTTCTTGAATTTTAATAAACCTGGCACAGTTTCCCCGGATCCTCGGCTAATGTTTTACATATGCTCTAACTAGACCATCTACTATTCTATGAAATCTAGCCATCGCATTATGAAAAGGGAAGGGGAAATGGATTATTTAATTCAGTGTACCAAAATTAGAATATTTCAGATAAATTTTGAGAGGTACGAAACGCCAATGTACGAAATAATGATGTAGGATGTAAGAATGCCAGGTTGCCCTTTTTAACAAGCCATATGGAACCGATTCGGTTTCTCCCTTAAGTGTTTTAAGTAATTTATGTACGGCCTTTTGCTATAAACACACACTAGCCCTACAGCAGCTGGTTAAGTACGTTTATTTACAAACGGACCATAGGTTGTTGCCAAATCTACAACCCTAACCTATCGACCTAAAATAATGTTGGATAGATGGTACACTAATTGTGCCTACTTAAAAGTAGCCGTCAAATTGTCTGTAAGAATTGTGGACTAAAAGAATATATTCACCACTTGTGACTAATGAATAAATAAACCTATTTGCCACATGAATTGATACAAGAGAGCAAATTTGTAGGTTTCTTAGGTCATAATTAACTGAATATTAATTATTTACGGACATTAAACCGTTGCATTCATAGAAAACTTTCTGCATTTTTTTGCATCTTTATTTTGATCTCTGAATTCTGTCAGAAATCAAAATTTTTGAGTTTATCCTCAACTCGCCTTTGTAAATCAGGTCCTCGGATTCAAAAAATCTTGGAAAATTCGTAACATTTTTTCTTTACGTTCTGGATTTATATAACCTTATTCAAAATTAATTTGCAGTAAAAAGCAACTTATCGTTAACTGAACACTTGTAGACAAAAATATTTTTTCATAGTAGATTAATAAGCTTTTGAGATTTTACCACATCTAAAAAAGTACCAGTATTTCTCTAATCAAAATAGTTTAAGACGTGAGAGTGTATTAGCCTTATACATGGAAGTAAAAAAACTATTAATGGAACACCTGAATGTAATAAAGAAATTAATAGAATGATTATTACCTTGCTTATAAAATAAAATGAATAAACTTAATGATTCACTATACTAATTGATACAAGGAAGAACAATTATAGTTTATTGCCTCAATTAACTGAATATAAAATAGTTATAGACATCAAAACCTTGCATTTATAGCCAACTTTCTCAAATTAGTTGCATCTTTATTCTGATTTCTAAATTCTATCAGGAATCAAATTTTTTGAGGTTATTCTCTTCATGTCCTAAGATTGAAGATGGGATGGAATATTCGTCACAATTTTTTTGTTTCATCTTTTGAATTTATTATTATTCGTTTATATCAAAATGAGTATGCAGAAATTTTATCAAGAAAACCACTTGACCATTAATAGAACACTTTGCAAAATTAATGCTAAACTTTGATTTAAGGGTCACATCTAAAGTAATAATTTTTTTAAATTTAACTACACGTCGTCATCGTGAAACATACAAAGATTCAGGTAGTCAGAGTAAATTTCATTCATTATAAATTTTAAAAAATAAAAACCGAACACCTGAATATTGCATAAAAAATTGACAATGATTGTTTTTTTCTCCTGTTGTAAAATAAATTGAAACGAATATATTTGTCTCCTCTCCATTTCCTATTGGACAAGGCCATTAAAAATAACACACAACTACTTCCTGTTCTATTTGAAGCAAAGTTGCCGCATTTAGCATTAATCTCGACAGCCTAGGAATTACTCACCACGAATGGAAACCACCATTACCGGTCTATTTCATGTGTAATTGCCCTGAAAATTATCATTATAAAGATTCAGCTCTCATTAATTTCCTTAATTTTCGGCTTTCGACTAAAAGTTTTTAATTCAAATCAAAACATTATTTAAATTTCAAGTCCCGATACACCTTGAGTTGTATAAAATTGATCACCATTTAATTACGAATATTCTTCTAAGCTTTGCAATTGTGTTATGAAATGTTTTTTTGACTAGAACAGCTATGGTAGAACACCTAACAATAAATTCTAAAATCTAGTTACAGTCTACAAATGAAGTATCGTAATGGTACTAAATGCGAATAGAAACCACAGTTATTCCGGACTAGTTACCACATGTTGCGTATTACGCTAGAAATTTTTTACATTAGGATGTATTTTTTTAATTGAATAATTAAAAGATTTGAAATCTAAATAGTTTCTTAGAGAATAACTACGTAAATTTACCAAATTTTATGGGGCTCTCTTCTTCTGTTAAGTTTACTAAAATGTTACAAATTGTATTTTAATTTCCTCACATAATATAACTTCTATGTGTTATAACTCGTTTCATGGTCGATAATACTTCAGAAAGGAAAAACAAAAATTAGATTGGCTTGGTGATCCATATCTGCTATGTAAATCTCTAATCTTCTGAATCTCCCGAAGTACTGATAGTCACGTTCTTTCCATGTCGACAGCCCACGAAACGATGCCATGTCTTCATTCAGAAAATAAAGGTCCTCTTTTTAAACGTTGGCTGTCTTTTCCGTTTTCACTTGAACAGAGTTTTCATGCTTTCCCAGTGAATTTGATGGATGTGTTCGCCCAGAACAGCCTGACTTCTTTGTCTCTTTTAAGTGTTTGTCTCTCATATGGGTTTCGTTACAAATTCTAGGGTGTTACGGTTTTTGTTTCTGTCGGTAATACCCATAAAATGTTTGGTGTTTTAAATACTGTTCGTGCATTCAATTTATTTCCAATGGCCCCTGTGTTGTTTGAAATTAATCGTTATCAATTAGTACTGAATAATAAATTATATTTGTGTTGTTGTGCAGTAATCATATCCCGTGAATTGAACTGAAATTGAAGTATTTCTGTGTTTTTTCCTATAGATTATTTTTAGATTATAAATAGCTGTCGTTATTTTTGAATGCTATTTAATTTTATAACTGAAACCTCGTGCAGATGTAGTTAATTATTTTTTAGTGTTGTGTTTATGGAACATACCTTTGATATTTCAAATATTTTCTTTCCTTTGTCTCTTAAAAAGTTTAAAAAATATTTGATAAATATATTACTTAAATGTAGGCGAGATTGACGAGATTGTAGCAATTTCAAATTCTTATTGAGAGAAAGTTGCATGATAGCTCTTGTGTTTGATGTGGTTACGTTATTACCTATTGTGCCTGTTGGAAGTTAATTTTGGATAAATTTTAAAGATTTATTCTAATAAGGAACATTATAAACACAGATCAATACAATATAAGTAAACGAATACAAATGGTACATAAATACAAAGGACAGTTTACAACAAATAACGTTGTTTGACACCCCGAACAGCAAGTCGCCCCAATTTTATGGGGGGCTTTATAATTATAATAATAATTATAAATTATTATTTATCAAAAATTCATAAAACACCATTCATTTGAGATCAATAACTCTTCCATTTATATTCACCGTGCAACTTTTATTGAAATTTATTTACCTTTTATCGAGACGAACAGACAGTTACATAAACGAACACTATCCCTTTTTTCAAAAAAAAGCTAAAACATGCAACATTACGAGAATGTAGTTAGGATATATGTCGGTGACAAATTATATACAAAGGCATAGAGACCATTTACAAATTGCGTGAATACGACTGAACGAGGGTTTTAGAAATCGTCACTCATTGTCACGTAGTGGGCAGAGGGTGTGCACCAGCCGTCACGGGACATTCAACCCTTAAAATTCTTTCTTTGTTTAAAAATTTTTTCGAGGATATTTCTTGGCATTGTCGCACAGTTGCAGGAGGGGGTGCATCAAAATCTGTTACTCATTACGATGAGAAGCAGGTGGGTTTAAAAATGCATAAAGACATATAGTTTTGATATTGTCAATATGGCTACAGTCGAATATTCATTCGTTCTCGGACTTGAGCAAGTCTCAACTTTGTGCCAAAAGCTGTCGCTCGATCCTGCAACGAGAATTTTTTAACTGTGCCCAATATCTACCTTGAACCAGGCTTGGACAGAAGCTCGACGATTCATCATAAATAATTTAGGTTACTCTTTGTACATTTTGTAATAGAACATCATGTGTGGTTTCTAAATACCTCGTTGAAGTTGAAGGGGAAATGTTTCCATAAGAAGGCAAAAATGGTGCGATTGAGGTGTTGAAAATTATGTGAACTGTTTTACTGGTGATCATAGACATAATCTGGCATAATGTGTGTATTCCATTTTCTTCCTCAAGTGCCGTCTTCTTTGCGAAGATTGACGATCACCACTATATGTATTCGTGAAGCATAATAATTTATTTGAGGTGCAACTGAACCAGTCCCGTAAATTTCCCAGCTCTGAATGGCGTCTTCTTCCCACACTTCTCCGTCAGTAACTCATAACGTGTATTGCTATTTTCGCTGTTTCACAGTAATAACGATATCTTTCTGTTTTCTCATTCTATCAGTCCATTTCTTCCTCAGTATTCTGTGATATATCCATGGTTTGATCGCTTCTAGTTTTTCCATGTCAAACTTCTTTAGAGTCCGTGTTTTTAGACCATAAAACAACACCAATAACACCTCACCGTTTAATTCTACGTTGTTCTCGCCTGCTCAAATCTAGTTTTAATTTTTTCAGATCAGCCATTATTGTTAATTATAATTGTTCTAATATTTTAATATCTATCAACTTTTTCTATAGGTTGTATTTACATAGACCTGAGTAGCTTTACATAAATTTCGTCTTTCTGATATATTTACTTCATTTACTAATGGTTGCAAACCATTTAGGTTGGTAGCAAGGAACATTCTCTTATCGACGTATCCTATGTAATTAATGGGCGCTCCATTAACCTTATTTTTATCCCTTTCGTTTGGTCTTCCAGTACTCTTTTCATTATTTCCCCTGAGTAATGGTTGAACAACATTGGTGGTAACAACTTTGCCTTGCTTGACGTCTCGACCTATTTCTATTTCTTCTGTGTTATTTTCTTCTATTCTTGCAATGGCTTTTGTGCTTGAAGTAAAAATTTGTAATGATTTTGTTGTCTCTGGTGTCTAAATTATTTATCATAAGAAGGTATAAGATATTCGTTGTCAAAGTTTTGTTGTAGTCAGTGAAACAAATGTGAAGTTCGTGATTAGTGTCCATACAACTTTATGTGAGGACGTTTAATGCGAAAAGTGTTTATGCTCTATTCAGTTCATCTCGGCAATCAAACAGTCTCACTGATGTCATGTTCCAAAGTTTCGTATATCTGTTATGTGTTTTTAGCATATGACTCAGCTTCTTGTTTGATAGCATGTGTTTTGTGTTTTGCATTGATTTTTTTAACAGTGACGAACCTTCGTTGAACACATTCCTAGAGATAATAGCGGTTTTGTATATAACGATCGATAAGTCTACCAAAATTAAAATTCTATTCTATCAACCTGAGAATTTCAGAAGATAACAGGTCCAGTCCTACATCTTTTCACGCTTCTATAGTGTTTCGAGAATGTCCTGACTAGTTATCTCTGGTCCACCGTTTTCTTTCTTTATTTCTATTCTGTGTATGTCTCTGTCGTCTTTAAAACGGGACTCTGGTTTTCTGCAATTTTCTAGTTCGAGTTTTCTGCAATTTTGGTAATTATTTTTCCATTTCTATCAGCTAACACTGTAGATTTTCTTCTATTTTGTATGCTTGCTAATTCTTGTACCTTTTTTTGTGAACATTAAAACTGTCCTATTTTATTCACAATTCTTTTATATCTTCACATTTGTTCTTGTACCACTTTTCTTTTGCTTGTCTTACTTTTGATCGATTTTTTCTGAATACCTTTATATGCTTCGTTATTGTTCTTCGCACTCCAGTGTGCGTTCATTAAGTTTAAAATTGCTGTAGTTATCCGTTCTTGCTTTTTTTCTGTTCATTGTTTAGTCGACATCATCTTGCTAGGTTCAATTAATGCGTTTTACAATATTTTAAAAGTGCAAGAGCTATCATGTGAGACCTCATAATTTGAGTATTATCAAATTAGTTCGAGTAAAAATTTTGTATAGCGTGTTTCATTGAGATTTAATTTTTTGAGAAATATTCACAATAACCCTCCTTTGTTCTAAACAGAAAAATAATCGGAATTCGGCTTCTTATCCCACTTTTTCGAAAATTTCATGGCATTGATAAACTTCGGTAAATCTTGCAAATTAGCTGGTTTGGTAATTTGTTCGTAAGCTATTTATAAAGACATTTTAAATAAGGTGTCACATGCTAGGGGTTGCAGTTTAAAAATATTGCAGCTGGGGTAACTACCCCGCTTAGGAGCACATGTATATACCTGCAGCTATTATTAAACAAGTTCTTCCCCATTCTGCCGAAACCGTTTATGAATGTTCTAAAAAATTAATGTGTAGAGTTATAACCCATTCAAAATTTTAAAATCGACACCCTGTATACTACAAATACAAGGTGGGCTTCGCAATACCAATGATTTACCTAATTTCCTTATCACACTAGAGAACCAACTTTATATTAAATATACTTTGAAATTAGAAGGTAACGATGAGTTACTTTTTTTAAGTTTGAGTTAAAAATAAAATGTCACTAACAACAGGCCTCATTAATTAATTGGCAAAAGTTTATTACCCTGAATTAAGTGAATTAAATCTAGTGTTACACCATCTTACAGTCAGATTGTCTTACAATGTTTAAACTATCTATCACTTAACATGTCTTGAATATCGTTATTCACTATATCCATGCGAAATATAAAAAGTGAAATTTGTTCTTTTCTACCATAACTAAGTACCTCTTTATAAAGATATTCATATACCTACACATCATATATACTCATAACTTCTTCGTAGTAAATCTGTGTGCAATAATTCATAATGCCATTGAATTTCCGCGTTGCACTGTGTTAAGTTATGTAACGCCTATCGTTTATCATCATGTTATTGTTGGGACCCATAATTTGAGCTGTCAGCCGCAAACGAACGGACTTTAAAAATACGAATGGGGTGTATATTTTAACAATCTGCAATATACAAAGGATGTTCTAAATAAATTTCAGAGAAAGACAAGCGCATGAAAATTATTATAGTTCGTTGTAACTCATATATTAGTTCTTTGGTTATCTATTAAATTTCCTACGCCTTGTATGTTTGTACGAGCATTAGTAGTAAAACCGCTCAATCAAATAGTTTTTATACGAGTATTTCGAGCTTTTGAACCAAAACAATTGTGACTTGTTTTTACATCTCTCCTATTTTAATTAATTCAGGTAAGAACCAAGGCTGTGATGAACAAAGCGTCGACGATGCCGGGCGGAACGGCACCGACACCGGAACGAAAGAAAACGAATCGAACAACTCCGAGAACAAAGAGGCCATGTTCAGCTTGGACTCCTTACGAAATCACCACGACGAATACATCCCGGAGCTCCTGAACCTGGAAAAGAGCAAGGGAGGCGTCCCGAAAATCCTGAGCCTCGACCCCTACACCTCCTCGAGCCCCGGCTTATCCGACGTGAGCGCGGAATCGCTGAACTCCAGCGACATCGAGCAGGAGAAGAAGTTCGAGAGGCGAGAAGGTGCCGCCGTCGCCGTGGAGGGGGAGCGCCGGCAGGTGAACGCGCGCGAACCTGGTGGACCATCCTCGGCGGCGGCGACGACAGTTTCGAGTCTCGAGTGTCTGGCGGCGGCACGCCATGCGGCGCGCTACACAAGCCTCGTGATGATAACGCAAGAGCCGGCACCGACCTATCAACAGGTGAGCGTCGTGACGTCGAACACGACGACCGTCGTCGACGACGTCGTCGTGCGGCACACGAACTGCCTCGAGGAGGCGGGCGAGGACGGCGGCGGCGTCCCGGGGAAAACGGCGTCCACGCTGACCGGTGAGTAAATCACTGCTTTTGTTTATTTATATTCTGTACGTGATGCTTGGCGCGAATTTTCACCTTGACATTATCTAGGAGCGTGTGCGGTGAGTGCCAGAAAGGTAGACGACGTTCAGGTGTGCGCGTGTTTCAAATTATACGTCGAAAATAAACTGCAGTCGAAAAAATAGCGACCGTTCTGTCAGAAAATATATTTTTGAAAATATTAGTCGATTATCATTGATAAAAATAGAAATAACGAAACGTACTTAATTTACCGGTACAATGCGGATCTAAATATTTGGAATAACGACATTGTTTTCTTGTATTTTTCGCAAAAACGTCGAACTTTAGTTTTTGCACCAAAAACGTTATCACACTTATTTTTTGGTCTCATTTCATTGTACTACCCATCCATTTTAAACGATGCCTTTTATTTTGTAAATATTAGCAGGAATAACAAATAGCAAAAAGTACCACAATAGTAAAAAGCAGCAAAACAGGTCCCCAAGTAATCCATGGTAATTAATTCTTACCAATAGCAGCATACATTTTGACATTGACATATAAGGTTGTACAGCAAAATAAACTTTTCAATTCCGTATTTCAAAAACTAGAAAAAATTGGGAATATAGTCAGTAAAGTAAAGATAATCGAGCAGATTGCGTTTTCTAAGATTAATGGCTGACCGTATTTAGAACCACTGTGGTAGAACCACTACGTTATGTGAAGTTTAAATATACAATTTTATCTCCCATTTTATCTCCTTTATTTTTATACAACGAAATTCGAGCTAAAAAAAATCGAAAAATTTTGTTTTGAAAAAAAGTAAAACGGTTATGTTTTGTTCACATGATCAATTTGAATCAATTTCATCTTTCCTATGCAGTATTGGGAATATGGTGTAAGCAAATAAGTTAAATATGCATTTGTTTATCCCGTCTGGTGAAAAAAAAATGACAATTTTAGCGCTTATTCTAAATAAGCAAAATGCATCTCTTCTATTTTTAACTTTGAAAATTTCTAATGTAAAGCATTGAAAAGCTGGTTAAAAAACTCAAATTAAAAAAAAATAGGAGCCTCTAGAGAAAGCAATTTAAAAAAAAATGTAGCACATATATAAAATTTAATGTTTTGCTTCAGTTATAAATTATTTAAATATTGAAACAATAACGTAACAATATAATATAACCTTTTATTGAGATAATGGAATATTTAAAAAAAGATTAATCCTCAAAAAACTTTTTTAGAAA
Source organism: Cryptocephalus primarius (assembly GCA_963576515.1). NCBI lineage: Eukaryota > Metazoa > Arthropoda > Insecta > Coleoptera > Chrysomelidae > Cryptocephalus > Cryptocephalus primarius. The sequence goes on from OY754937.1 coordinate 11,367,771, forward strand.
TCTTTTTAAATTCATATAACCCTCATAAAACTATTTGTTAAGTTATTGGGTTATTACAAAAAAAATTCCAAAGTTTTCAGTTAATTCCTTTAATTAAAATGCAATTATATGACATACTAGTCCTGATTTAGTTAATTTTCGTAATATAAGATAATCCATAGCCGATGATATTTGAAAAATTTCTTATTATTAATAGCGACAACGAACTAAAAATATATATATATATATATATATATATATATTTTTCAGATTTTTGTCATAATTACTCAAATTAATATTTACATTAACTATGACTATAAAAATATAACTAGTTTTCCTCGATATAAATGATTAAGTATATTTTGTGCTGTTTGTACTTTAAAAATTTTGTTAAAGGTTTTCTAATATCACTGATTAAAATATTAAATAGTTGTACTAAAATTTCATCATCAAAATTTTCATGAATATTTTGGCCGCCAATCTCCCTATATGTCCAAAAGGGTGAGTAGCACATCAGGGGTCCTGAACCCAAATCCTGCGAACGTTATTCATACACCTACAGTACTGGAAAATGCTAGAGGTCTGAAATGAAAAGCAGAAGGAATATAGGAAATCTCTTGTGAAATGCCAAAATTTTATTTTCACTAGATTTTCTTCTTGAGGGGTCTGCCTTGTGTTATTTACTAACAATACCAAGATGGCGATATCTACATCGAACTACTTTCTCGTATTTTATTTTATTTTGTATTAACAAAATATTGTAAAGGTGAAATACACTTTATATTTCCCAAAACTTAGTACCTAATAAAATTATTTACTGTGCAAAATATAAATTTAGAGATAGTTTTAAATTATTCTTGTCGTTACAATGATTAAATTAATAGGTATAGTCACGAAATTTTAAAGAAAGTAATAATGGCGTTTCAGAATTTGACAACAACTTCTGAAAACCTGAGATGTTCAGAAGACGTCAATTATAAACCGCCCCAGAGAAATGATGGACCCACAAGTGGTGATAAAGTTTAATATAACTATTGGGCATTAGATAAGAAAATTCTTTAGTAGTGATTTCGGAAATCTTTTAAAAACCCGAAACATTGCAACAGCAAAGTGCTCATTCTATAAGTTATAGCCAAAATTGTTATTAGGCTTCCAAATACATGTTGGAAGGTGTGAAATGTTGAATGAAAATTCTTGGAGCAAGAATGAGGATTTAGACAAAAATGTTACGAAACTTTATAACACGTGCTTGACCGTAGAATGAATATTCATAGTATAACTAAACACTAGTGTAACTGAACACAAAATTTGAACCGTTTGAGGTTTTTAATTTTCACCATAAACACACATAAATATACACTGACATTTTTTTAAAAACCCCTGTTTTGAACTCAGGGAATCTTAAAACATGTAGAAATACTAATAACTCGAACTTAGAAAACTCGGCGTAATTACATTGTCTCATATATAGTTACGTCACATAGAAAAGGTGTTGTTTGTGTGCTTTTTATTTAAAAAAATAATACCATGGAGGTCTTGTTGAATTTGTTATATTAACCTTGACTATCTGGTTAACGTCAACACTTGAAGGGCCAAATTTTACTGCCTATTAATTTTATCATGCATTATCGAAAAGTATGCTGTGCTAAATAAAAATACACTATGATACGTTTAAATAACTGGCAGAAGTTTAATTTAAAATATATGTTCAAGAATAAGTTGAGATAAAGGCACTTCTCTTGAAGAAGGGACGTAGCTAAACTTATTATATATCCCTTTTTCTCCTAAAAACTAAACCTACCGACCCCTCTTAATGTGAAGTGCCAAATGTGGAATACGGTCTCACAGTTGGCCATGTGTTCCTTTTCCGGAAAGAATTTTACAGAAACGTATATTTCTTTTTGAAAACAAAAAAAAAATGATGTTTTTATACTTTTTAAAATTTCAGTACTTCTTTCAAGTTCAATAAATCAATAACCATTTTCTTCAATATTTTTTCTCCCCTTTAGAATTGTACCTGGCCTATCTAACGTATGTATCTAATGTATCTAACATTCTTTCCGTTTGTCTTAAATTTGGTTTATGGGTTGTAAATTGAACAGCCATCATCGATAAAGAAATGCTTTTATAGAATTAGGTAGTCCTTTCTGTTTTACGGATTCCCTTGTCAAATCGTCTTGAGGAAAAATCTTCTAGATTTCTTCATGCAATCGTTAAGCAATGACACTCCTAATCAAAACGCGATAATCGTCGCAAAATATTTATATCCCCAATCTTCCCTAAAGAAACCCATACAAGTTCAATACATCGATGTTTTTTCCACACCGTATAGAATACTATATATTCTAAAATTTTTACCAAAAAACCTGTTCAAACAATACATTATTTCACCAGTTTCACATCTAAAATATTTTTGTTGAGAATTTATGTAACCTTTTCTTGTGTATATAGTAGCTGTAAAGCAACAAGTGCCCTTCAAATTCTTCAATAAAATTCTTATCTTTATCACGTGTTGACGTATCGAATGTCCCTTTTCCACGCACTTCTCCAAAGCTGAGATATGAAATTTCTCGAGTCGACCCTTGAATTTGGTTTGTTACCCTGCAGTGTAGTAAATTTTTTTCCCAGATATGATTGCGAAAGTACCCACACATTTTATTGCGTTAGTGTAAATCCGCCTCCTTTACGAGTTACCCTCGAACATTTGCTATATATTTGAAAACTTGTCAATCAATACAATTTTATGTCAAATCATATCGCTCAGATTAATTTCTTCACAAGCAAATTTACAAAATAGAAAACAGGATGTTAGCTAATAATGGTAAAAATCTGTTGTAATAAGTATAGCTGTGTAACTAATTTATTGATCAACTTAGTGCAAACTTGAAAGTACTGCTATTATAATAAACATGATTGTTTTGTAAAGAAACTTGTTCATTTCATTTGCTATACAAGAACAAAAGACGAAGTAGCACACAATAAAATTTATATTGAGAACTTAGTACATTCACCGTTATGGAGTATTAAGAATAATCTTGATTACCATTTGGTTTCTATCGAACATGAAAACCACTGGTGAATCATAAAAAAAATCTGTCCTATATATCGTATAATCGAGACGCCTTCTGTATTTCCATAACAGTAACAATTCCATTGTTTCAAACTCTAACTTGTAGGTATTTACACCAATCAAACTTTATTATCTCTCAACAATACGAGTGAAACCTTTTGGCACAGTTTTCACTTTTGTGGGAGTTTTTTCAAGTATGCCGGTATTATTTAAAAAAAAATTAACGAAGAAACAAAGACTTCCTTTTAAGCAAAACTTTTAATTAATACTCCAACAAATATAACGACAAGAGTTATAACAGCAGTACTAATTAGTTTTAAATCATCATCGTTTTTACTAACAGTTGCACGGAATATGGATGGAAATGTGATAAAATGTACCTTGGATTCAATGATTTTAAATGTGATAACGAATTGTTATCAGGCTAGTTAAATTCAATGGATATGCCACATCACATGCGAGTTTATCTGGAATGTGTGCAACTTTGTTAAAAATCCTCGCCTCCGCTTGCCTGTTCTTATGAATTATTCAATCATGTCAATCTGTCATAAACGGATTTTACGACCTGTCATATGATGACTTCCAACATGGTGTATATGTACGAAGACGTACGTGTTTCTTGTTCGTTTAATGTAATAGTGAACGTCGTTAATACTCTTTAGGCGTATAAGCGTAATACGCTTTCCATATTTGGGTAAAAATGGATACTATGTAGTGAATAATCTTAGAAATGGTTATGCAAGATACGGTTATAGGTGCGTATGTGTATACATGTATAGGTACATATATGCAAAAACGGAAAGTAGTTCCATCTCTCACGATGATTGCCAAAATAAAATAAAATAAAATATGTTTTAACGGGAGGTACTTCTTTGCATAAATATACCATAATATTAATTTAATACATGTCTGATTTCCTTGCACTGTAGATATGAATTAATTTACAGTTCCATCCATAGTTGATTTATGTTTAATGAATTAATACCTTAAGTAAACTTGTTTGTTAAACGGATTCTTTCACTCAAGAATATGTCGTTTTTTTTATAAATCATAACGCAAATAACTGATTTGCCCACGCGTACCTTGCACGTATGCCGATATAATTTAAACTAAAAATTAATTCACACTATTGCTGGTAGCAGAATGCGCAATATCGGTGTGTTAAATCATTAGTAGCAATTTTTGTCATTCTTCAACATCATTGAGTTTTTCAATTAAAATTTTTCCTGATAAGATACATTCGCATGACGCAGAAACGTGCGCTTATCTCTTTACGCTTTTACGGAAAAAATCACATATTTTCGATAAATCGAGCGAACTAAAATATCACACGTCAAAGCCACTTTCTGTATATGTCATGCGCTTTTAAAAATAAATACACATATGAACATGTATATCTCCCGAAAAATAATCATTCCATTTTTGCATGAAAAGGTCCATTTATGGGACATCCTAATAACTCGAAACAATAGTTTCGAAATATGTAACGGTGATGTGAATTGAAAAGTAAAACGTGGCAAATAAAGTTTTTATTCGAAAGGACACAATTTTCCATATCCACGTGTAATATTTACATAAAACTGCCAGATTCACTACGATTATCTCCAGATAAGAGAAGTCGCTATCAAATTTATTTTTGCCATATTTGATTCGGATAAATATTTGCACAAGGTGAGGCTAACGAAAATATTTTTGAAAAATGCAGTTTGTTAACCTGGAGTATGTGCACATGCGGTACACTTTTAGGAAGTGTAAATAACCCGAAAGTACGATAATTAATTATAGTATGAAGCTAAATATATCATTACGCGTTTGTAGTACGGCGACACAGAGATATTAATTAAATATTTGGAAATTACCATAATAAGAACAATAAGGGAATTATCGTTGGTAGCAGTGTATTTGTTTACCTAATCATAACGTATGAACAACGATAAAGTAATAATTTACATTATGTTGCACGCAATGATAATTGTACCATCTACATTAATTTCATTTCCATATGAATCCAAATATTATTACGGTTTCGTCAGCTCGATTACTATTAACCATTTTTAAATTTGTTAAAAGTGCGGTAGTATTGTATTTCAAATACATATATACAAGCAGTTTATATAATCTACATATATAGAAGATATTATACTTAATATTCTAGCACACTTAAATAATTTTAACAGAACGTTTTTAATCTGCTTGGTAGATAGATATGTTGAGGATTAAAAACTCAGTAATTTCGTTAGCTAAGGATAATATTAATTATTTTACATAATTGTGTTGAGTGGTAATGTTGTTTCTCGAAAATATGGACAGCCTGCACAATTTTTCGATGTGGTGCCAACTTTTTGGAACACATCGCAACGTTCAAAACGATCGAACTTACCTTTTCAGGAATTAATGTTTTCAATTTACTGAAACACTGTTAAGCGCCTCGACTCGACTGAGTTTCATAATGAACACGTGAAATGGAAAAAATTCATGCAACTTTGCATGCAATACCATAATAGCGCAATACTTAACCGCTATCATTTCCAGACCGCAACTCGTTTTAATTTCCCCGTTATTAATTGCACTTCCAGAATCTCGCTTAATTCATTAGCGTTACACGTAAACGCCGTCGTCTATCTTTCAAGCATGTGTCGTTGTAAATTTCGGTAAAGGAGAGTAAAATAATAATCACAAATATTTTGCATTTACTCATTACTCATTTATTAACTCATTGTATAAATGTGACGTATGAATATCTATAAGTGAGTAAGTGTGTCATACATCACCAATTGTAATTGTAATTAATTTCAAAATTTTACGTTTGGTGATTCATCATGATGATGCTTTCTGCATCAAGAAGGATTCGGACCTCCATCTCTTGGTTTCCAGCTCAGTGCGTTACAACTTGCAAAACCATTGCTAATGGGTGATGACACAAATCGTTACATTAGTATATAATTTGATAACCTTACAATAATGATGACTATTATGAAAGAGTACGAAAGCGCCCTGAGCATTGCAATTAACTGAGTGGGCAATAGTAATTATACACATGTTGAGAACTGTAGTTTATCTTTAAATAATAATTTACCTATGTGATGTTAAAACATGGAAATCACGGACACGTGAAACGTAGTTCCTAGTCTATATAATGCACAAACCATAACAGAATGCGAATGGATGTTTGTTGATTTTTTCGATTTGTATCATCTGTCACTACAATTACACGGTATAACGGACGAATTAGATCTAATATCCTTTTAATTAATAACTGGAATTTATCCTTATTACTTCTTAGGTGAAACTATATTGTTAACAGGTTTAAGTTTTAACTTTAATTTGTATTATGTGTGTAATTTTCACGTCCTGGTTTAGTTTAATTTACAACATGTAATAAACTATCATACACTATTTAACTAGGTTGGCAGAAGGGAGTTAAAATTAACCGTACAATACTTTTCATAAGTTAGCTAATCAGATAGTGTCTGAATAGCTCAGAGTAAAATTTAATAAATTTTTCTATTACTGATGAGTCAATTTTAAACTCCTCTCAAATATTGACCTTTCGCTTACAAAATGCATGCAGTCTGTATGCCTTATACACCCCTATTGTAGTCGTGCTGCGTCGAAAAGGTTTCTAGAGCGCTTTATTGTGGGGATTAATCTACGTGCTTCCATTTGCATATTGATCTTGTTCCATTGCTTTCTGTCCTTCGCTTTCTCTTCTGCATTACGAATTAACTTACCCAGATCCGCATTTACTTCCTGCAAGCGTTTGCTGCTTGATATCTCTCTACTCTTCGTCCTGCTGATATCCAATTCATCTTATTCTCTTTTTCTTGACGTTGCCCAATCTTTCACTAACATATTCTATTTTGTTTTGTCTTATTTTCTGACTTTTTATATCTGCAGATCACCATTTTGAAGGCTTTTTAATTCTCTGCAAATTACCAGCGACTCACATTGACAGTAACGCGACTCGTTCCCTACTTTTCATGAAATGAGGAAAAAACCAAAAAAATCATGTTTTTGGTTATTTTGGCTTATGACAAATAACCTAAAGCGAAATTTTGGCGGGCATGTTAGTTTTAAACATCTGCTGGATACTTAAAAACAGTCGAACAAGTGAACTGCCGTTAAACTTATTATCGCGAAAACTCTCTATTACTTGGCGTATTATCTAAACAATGTTCGAAGTGTGTATATTGATACAGCTGACTCAATTTTCCATGTTTTACATGATAATTTTTGCCTCAACCAAATTGAAATGATAGTTACAGAATTACTTCGCCAGCTCAAGGGCATTTATTCATTCCATACTTAAAGAATTACTATACACAAGAAGACCAAAGGTAATTTTTTCGACCTACATATGTGCTATCTGTCGAATCATTAGTCAGGATCCCAAATGCTTTTCATACTGAATTTATCATGAGGCACATCTGAACTTGCTTATTTAATATAGCATATTAACATAGCCTAATCCTCAAGACTCATTCGCACTCATAAAATCCCCATTCGCCGTCAGATTAAAAATCGCTCGCCACCGGCGGTTACCCGCGGCGCTGCCACAGGCACCACGGTCGATTGTTTCATAACTTTTAACGTTCATCCGAAGCCGGTCACGGTACCCGATTACTCTAACAGACACGCTTTTGCTTCCAGATAATCAGGCGAACGTAGAGAGCGTGACCGTGATAACCGGGGGCGAGACGCTGTCCGCGTTCGAGGAGGGCCTCGCAGACGACGACTCCTGGGTTGAGAACCTCAGCCATGACGAGGACGAGTTCGCCACCAACTCGCCCACCGACGACTCCTCCTCCGGAGAGGAGGTCACGCTCACCTGCTCCGCCGCCTTGGACCAGGAGGACGAGCTGAGAGGATACCACCGGTCCGCCATAGACTTCACCCTCCACACGATCGTAGAGGAGAGTTGCGAGGAGAGCGAAGTGGAGCAGAATGTCGGGAGGAAGAAGGAGCGCCCGGCATCCGCCACCGACCTCGAGAAGTACTTCTTCTTCGGCCTCGGCGACGGAACCGCGCCATCGATCAACTCCAATTCGAACAGAGACGATGTGTTCTCAGAGACCAGCAGCATCTACAGCGAGGGCATGGAGTCGCTCGGAGGTCCAGAAGACACCCAGCAGCCCCTCGACGCGAACGACCCCGCCGAACTCGCCTCCTCCAGGTTGGAAAAGTACTTCCTCAGCGGTTTCATGGGTTTCACTGCTGAAAGAAGGGACTCCGACGGCAGCGTCGGCAGTGACAGCGAGGGCAGGCCGAGCCCGGAGCAGAGAAGGAAGAGGCTGGTCAGGGCGAGGGGCACCGGCAGATCTCACTCTTCTTCGCTGGATAACCTCGACAACGCCGCCAACGATCCGATATCGGAGACGCAGAACTCCGAGGATTCCTCCAGCTCGGATTCGGAAACGTACGACGAGACGAACAGTTTCGAAAAGCCTGACGGGCAATTCGACACCATCAAACGGAAGAAGGGAAAAAAGAAGAACTCGACGTCGACCGACGAGATGAAGACCCTGGAGACCACTCAAGAAGCGGACGAAAACGAGAACGAAAGCGATGAAGGAGAGGACGGTCATAAAACACCGCAACCGGAACTTCCTACGAACCTGACCACGAATAAGAACCAGCAGAGCAGGGATAGCGGATTCATAGGCAGTTGCGATGATTTACTGAAAGAGCAACGCGACATCAACGGCACACCGGAGTTACCTAAGAACGAACTCAAAATCGACTTGGAAAACATAATGGAAGAAATGAAACCTATAGCGAATATTTCAACTCCTCCAGCAACGTCTCTGACGCGCAAAGATAGTTTCAACAACTGGAGCTCGGACGAAGAGACGAACTTAATGATGTGCAAAATGAGACAATTTTTCAAAACGATGGTAGCTAACTCGCAGCTGAACAACGCTTCCAAACCGAGCACCCCCAACTTAAACCCGCGCTTATCACCTAAACCGCTATCGAGTCCTAGAGCGAAGAACCGCTGCAAGCCTCCACAGTTAGTGTATTTCGAAAACGAACTTACCAGACTGATGAAAACCGTTCCGGGGATAAGAGACGATCAAGTACGCGAGATAGTCGAGTATTTAAGTAGTGAAGATACTTGGAGTGATTCTTACGACTCTTCGGATTATACCAGTTCTGACTTGGAAGGTGGCGGTTCCAAGAGCGCTTTACAACAGCAAATTTCCGACAGTTGCAAACAAATCATCAGCAAGTTTGATAACAGCATCGATGACGAAGGAGACGAAGGTGACGGCGGTATAGTCGATGAGTTGCACGGCCTGAACAAAGAAACCGCGTTCGTTTACCAGAAGTTAGTTGCGTCTTTCGAGAAGATGGCTACAGGCGACAGCCCCACCGTGCCAAAACTGACTCCTCACAACTCCCCACCGCTCATAGCGAAGGTGATGCATCACATAGGGAGTCGTCTTGTCGCTTTGATGCACGAAGTCTCCAGTGGCGAGAGTCACGCCAGCAACAGCCCAAGGGCAAAGCATTACCATCGCCGTTTACAACACAAAATCTCCTCGGCCTCCAGCACTACAACAGAAGACGACTGTCCCGATACCGGAAACGATACCTTCAAAGGTTTCGAGGATTCGTCGTACAATCTATTATCCAGGAGTAGATCTCATGATCTACTAGTAGGAGAAGGTAGGAACCTGAACCATTCCAGCGGCGGCGTCTCTGACATCGTCGAGGAACGCGAGGCGAGCGACTGCGAACGTTTCAGTTGGCGCGGCAGCTTCGAGTCCGCCCTTCTCGCGACCGACTCGCGTAACAGGTTGTCCCTCCTGGGGGGCGAGGGTTCCGCCTCGGCATCCGCCCTCGCCATAGCGGCGAAACGGAGATCGGCCGGGGATCTCCTTTTCAGCCACAAGAGCCTCAGCCGCGAGCAGCTGGACAGAGTGCGTAGTTGCGGGAGCATCGGTGGCGGGAGCAGTGAGGACAAGTTGTGGGTGAACAGGCCGAACAGGAGGCGGTCGAGCGTCCCGGACGCCTCCTGCGGCTCGGGAGGCTCCGCCGACGGCGAGGACGAGGACGAGGAGCTCGAGAGCAGGTCGACTCTGCCGAGGAGCCTCCAGGTCGGCTCCTCGCAGACGACGAACTCTCTGCCTCGCCTCCCGACGAACGCCGGCGGCGGGATGCAGAAGAGCCAGAGCATGTACCACTTCCTGCCGCAGAACGTCAAAAGCGCCCGGTATAGACCGCCCGGGCTGAGCAGGCTCACTACCGTGCCCAAAAGGGCGGTCTCCGCCCCGGGGTTGCAACCCTCGCATCAGAGGAGGGGGCGCAGATCTCAGCAACATAATGTTCCTAGTGGTGAGTAACTGGAAACTATGGTGGAGGTGATTTATTTTTAGACGATATTCATAATTAAACGGAACAAGTTAAGAAATACCGTGATGGTGTACCGTTAGCGGAGTTTTGCCTTACAAACTTGCTAAGGTTCATGTTTTTACGAGCAGTTTTATTTAATATTCCAGTACTGTTATTTTTTAAAACAAGTTTTGTCGTCATCTACTCGATCTAATGTCTCTCTAATGTTTGAAAATTTCATTAACTCGTTTAACTTTACTGGAAAGTCTTCTGCTTCCTTTGGATTCTTTGGGTCTCCATTCTGTTACGCGACTTGTCCCCATACATCTTTTAATAGACGTACATGTCTTACCAATTTTCATTACACTAAACATAGACTTGTGCATCACTTGTGGTTGTTCCCTGATGCAATTTTTGCATCTCTCACAGCATCCTTCTAACGTCTCCCATTTTTACGCTTCCCTCAGCTGAGCCCCTAGTTCTGTAACCGTACTTTACCATCAGAAAAGCCTAGTGTTTATTGCCCTAGTGTAAAACTCTTGTCTTTCAACCTCAATTTTACTTATTTCTCTTGCAAGATTAAAACCCCTAACCCTAACTGTTTGATCCTTCAAGTGTGTTATTCAGATTTTCTCGCGTGTTTATCATGGTTTCTGTTTTCATTTTATTTGATGGGGATGCATTATTCAGGTCAGTGATCACTCTCTGAAGCTCGTTAGCGTCGCTGCTTATGACGACTATACCGTACGCAAACTTAGATGACTTAGATACTCGCAGTCTATTTTTATCTCATGGTCTATTGATTGGAGCATTAACTCCAGTACAGGAGAAGAGCTGCGAGATTGTGGAACCTTACGCAGCGTTAAATGATATTTTTTCTCAAATAACGTGAAAAAAAAACAACATAATACTTTTATGTTGTTTAAATAATGTGTTTAGTTACAACGTTCAACTTAATTTTTTAATTTACTGGTATAGCTATGTTGCAAGTCCTTATTACGATGAATAATGTTATACCTATTAGTAGGGGAGTAGTAAGTTGTGCTCTCGATAATTGTTAGAGTATTACTAATTCATTTCCAATGGTAGATTTTTTTTAAATGGCGGTATTATTCTTTTGAAGAGTCTTTTTATATATACATTGATTTTTACTTTCTTATACGAGGTACTCGTACTTAAATGCATGCAATTTTGGTTAAAGTAGGTTATGGACAGAGGGCACATTAGGTACTTTCATCGTTTTTGTCTTATTTTGAAAAATAGTGCAACCTTTTCTTTATGAACCCTCTGAAGGACCCTTTGCCTTCGTGAATTTTCAGTTTTTCTCAATTTTATCCATAACGGCTTTACATATTATTACTAAACTTTACATGGAAACTACTACATTAAGCACCTATAATTTTCATTTGAACCTCTTTTCTCTAAAGGGTACTTTACTCCTGAAAATTTTCAGTTTTCCTTAATTTTCCTAAAGAAGGCTTTAGTGATTTATTGCAGACGTTACAGCTTTACTTACCTACTTAATATGTACAATTTTTATTTGAATTATTTTTTTCTAAAATCGTTGCAAGAAGCACTGTAGTCGTGAAAATGTTTAGTTCTTCTTAATTTTCTCAAAAACTGCTCCAGCAATTTATTTCAAACTTCGCGACTTGACTTACCTATCTGATCTCTATAACTTTTATCTAAAATATTTTTCTAAAATGGGCACTTTACCCTTGATAATTTTCTAAAGTGCTTGTAAACTTCTATAGAGCACGTGCCATATATGAGAAAGTTACACGACAGACACACCACCAATTTCTTGTCTTTGGAAAGTTCTTATACCATGAACTATGCTGTTCCGTATGTATTTACAATTAATGGTTTCCATTCACTTATGAATTCCGATCTAGTCATCACTGATACATTTATCTACAGTGCTAACCTTTAGTGCTGTTAAAAGATGTTAGGTGCCATCTCGTAGGTGACACAAAAAACAATTTCATAATATATATACAATGAACCATTGTTATCTGTGGGTGTATAATTGATAATTGCCATGCGTTGATAATTGGAATGTGCCGTAGAATAAAGCATTTAAGAAAATGGCTGTGGTTTTTTAGAAATCACGAAACGTACTTCGCGTTATTCCTGTTATTGCGCATTGTTTTTAAAGGTGTTTCCACTTTTTCCGTAAAAATCCCATTACGGATTATCAATTGAAATCAATTGAATACGGTGGGATTGTTATATAAACAGGTAAACCTGCAAACAATCTTGCTTACCTAAACCTGATAAGATCTTATTATATTTGTAGATAAACGCTTTGTTGTACCCAGTTTATTTGTGTTATCTAATCTACATTTCTGTACGTTGTTTGTCTTTCGGTACCACATAATTTACTTAGGCGTACCATAGCATATCTTCAAGTACCGCTTATACAATAGTCGCATTTAATTTAGTATATTACTGAAAGAAATTTAAGATGCATATTCACGACTAATAAATACTGTTATGCATTAACAAAAAGTTGCATATAAACTACGATGAATAAGTATTAAACATAACCTTGGCTCACTAAAAATAAACAAATTTTTTCTCCTCGAGTCCTGTCGTGCGACTACGGTTCTGTCAGAGACCTCGTCGAGGGCGAAGTGCAGTTCTAAAATACTGTTATAATATCGCTTATTGTTATTTACACGGATACGTATTCGTTATTAAAGGCCACTTATTCATCTACTAGAACTAATCACAAATAATATGCAGACCTTGAACCGAGCAGTCATATGTTGCAGTGTATTTTACCTGGGCTTTGCCAACGTAACACGCAACAGGTTATGGGAGTTTGAAGTCGTGAGTCCCTGGTTGGCGAAACCGAAAATTAAAAATAAATCATTCGACCCCGTATAACTGCTGAAACGTGAGCGAGAACGAGAGAGATATCATTGCGATTCTCTGAACCGTTGGAAATATACCCACGCCCGGGTTGAAAATTCATGTATAATTTAAATGGTCGAGAGTTGCAAGAGATATGCGATACGTTTGTTAGGCTGAAGCCGTCCCAGGGACAAATCGAATGGTAACGAATATTCCACAGGAATCGTTGGACCACCACCCCCATCGAGTTGATCAGTTGTTGTCAACTGGGAGATTCAAATTTGTGGGTTTGGTCCTGCAGGAATTGCTTACGAGGATGATAACTCAATCACACCACATTTTGCTGTGTAAAATGAAACACAGAAGCACACGTTACTATCCATTAGTTTCTTAAAGAAAAGTTATATGTAATTCTAGCTAAAAGTTCTATTCGTAGTCTAACCGAGTTAGTATTTTCACAAAAAGGGGTTGTAACCCAACATCAGCGAAAGAGGACTAAGGCTACTCTTAACTCTAAAGGCAATGGATTTCTATAAAGGCGCCACGAAAATTTTTATGGGAAAAAGTTATTAAACAGTTAAGAAGCGGGAAATGGGGATAGGCTCTGAGAGCCGATGTAGGACTAAAATCCAGCACGGAACGCTTTCAGATTTGAATGATCTAGATCTAAAATACACATAAGACCCTCATTTTTTCATTTTTGGGAAACTCATCAAGAAACTAGCCATACAATATCTTTTATATCTTTCCCCCAAACTTCATTTGAGACTGAATAATTTAACACACATCCTAACGTACACGTAATCAAGAACTTTCACGCAGTTCGTAGGTATATATTACTATTACATTAACAGTAGATACTATATCAAAAATTACAAAAATATACAAATATGACGTGTGTACTGATTAAGTTGTCTATATCTAGAATTCTTCGCGTCTTCTTCAGATTTTCGAAAGCAGCTCACAACAACACTGGTTTTGTTCTTTTGTTCAAGGTTATCTGATTACATGGAAGCAGTTCAGAACTGCTTCTGGAACAGCCCCAATAAAATAAGACAGTCCCACAAACAAGATAACTGATTAAAGCAAATGGTTAAGTAAATTTAGAAAAGAACCTTCCAGTAACCTAACGATGAAAGCTGTTAGAAGATTCAGTAAAGTAGATAAAGCGTAAAGTAGAACATTCGTAGTGGAAGAATTGCTTCAAACTTGGACCTACTCTTCACATTAATCACACTACTTTGGTCCAATAGTACAACTTCATGTCTCATTGGTCTAATGGGTCATTTTACAAGGCTCTACAGAAAATGTAATACTATTAATACTTTAAGAGTATGTGAGTTAGGTATGTTAAGGTCTATTCAGTCTGGTGCAGAATTGCCAAGAGTAGAGGAATGATGTCTTCATGTGCATCAATGAGTATAAAAAGGTATCTAATGAACAATATGACTAATATATCGATAACACCATGATTATAGCAGATAATGGAAACATTCTCCAAATTCTCCTAAGCCAGATTAATGAAAAATCCCAAATACGGAGCCTAAAAATTATCGTGGGTGTTGTGGTCCTTGTTGGAAACAATGTACCAAATACTTCAATAAATGAAGAGCATTTCGAACAGGTTACGCAGTTTAGATACCTGGAATGCATGTTCAAGAAAAAATTGACCCAGATCAGGAAATAAGTTGCAGGATCGATCAAGGTAAAACTACCTTCCTAAAGCTCAAAAAAATTCTTAGAAAATTAGAGCCGTTGATGTAGACTGGTAAAATCGTCCACTCCCTTTTACAAGGAGAAGGTATAAACAGTAAAACCAACAAAAGTACAGTTGATGCCTTGAGATGTGGAATCTGAGAAGAATGAAGAGGGTGTCTTGGTCGATCACATTAGAAATGAAGACATTCTTCTAAAAGCCGGTTAAATAAAATGAGTTCATTTTGAAACCATCAAGCAAGAAATCGCTTTCCTGAGTCATATAATGCGGGTGAATGCTGTCAATTTCAGCACTTAATACTTCAAGGTAAAGTTGAAGGAAGGGAAAGGGTAATAGGCTAAGAAATATCCGCCAATGGACGGAAACAAAGAACTTCCAAGTTCCAAGCAATAGAAAACGATGCAATCAACAAAACCATTTGATAGGAAAAGCATTGGACGATGATGCAAGAATATGCGTGACTCTTTAAGGAGAAGAAGAAAGGATAGGCCGATGCAGTGGCTCATTGACATTGCAAGTGAATTCATGACATTGTAGGGATGAAGGAAGCTATTTCTTGAGCAGTTATTGTAAAATTTATAGTCAAAAATTTGTTCAAGTAAATTGCTTTGAAATCCAGATAACATTCACTTTAGGTATATATCAAAAAGTTTTAGTGCCTGATTTCCAAGCAATCTAAGAATATCTTAAGCATTACGTCCCTATTAAAAACGTTCGAGAAATGTTTTGATTTTGTTTACAATTAGATGGCCATCAATTTGGTTATTGGCATTTGTCATTGTAAATATCATTCAAAATTTCTTATCCTTTGCCAGTTCTATTGATTCTGACGTAAATCGGGAGGGGTTTCTTTAAAATTGATCAACAATACTTTTATAATAAGTCGGACTTATGTGACCTAACACTCGATAACTGATATAACAACCTCGTAAGAATAGGATATGATAAGGGGCTACCAACAATGGTAGGCTGTAAGGATTCTCTTCCTTCGGCGCACGTGAATCGTTACGAACGTTATCTATTAAAGCGTCCGTCCCGCGCGTTTTTTCGCCCCAATTATAAAATATGACGCAGAAAAAACGTTGTCGTTGCCGCCTCGCGTTACCGTTTCGCCAGTTCGTTCACATTTCTATTAAAGTTCCGGTTAGGAATCGGCTTTACGTCGAGCTTCACGTAACACGGACTCTACCCGAAATAATAACGTTCTCGGTGATTTCACTGGAAATTTCGTCACAAAGTACAGTCATTTTCAATGAAAACTCTTACAGAAGCAGTATTGATGGGATCGTGTTCGACGTGTTTAGTTTTTATTAATTTTCTCTAAAAGACTTCTGTTGGTTTATCTCGAACTTCACAACTTGACTTACCTCTATGATACCTATAACTTACATTTGAAGAGTTCTCACTAAAATCTCCCTAATGGGCACTTTACCCCTGAAAATTTGTTTGTAAACTTTATAGAGCACGTGCCTCGTATGAGAAAGTTATACGATGGATACATCGGCACAATTTTTTCTTAAGTGTTATGTTACCTACATATTCACCTTGTTTTGCTTGCAGTATATTCCTGTCTAACTAAAATAGTTTTCGATAGAATTTGAACCTCTTATAAGATCCGAAGAGTAAAAGTTACCATATTGATCAAATTATTTTATAATGTGGTTACCATGTTTTTAGCATATTCCAGTTATTAAACGACACCAATGCTTAAGTGTAATACAAAAAAAAAAATTTACCAATGTAGAAGTGCTTTAGTTAGATACTTTAGTACACATATATCAATATGACATATCCTTAGACAGTTCCATCATATTACAGATTGAAAATGCAATGTGACATTTTTCCTAAACTTTAACATAACTTCTTATATTTGCGTATTTCCAGTTAGAACTGATCTGGTAAGAGTGAGTCTCGCAGGCAAAACCGATAACAAATGTGGTTGTATCAAAGTCATGTTAAATGATTTTGGAAATATCACGGCTTAACAAGAAGGAAACATCGGACGAAGCCCAGTATTGGGTTAAAAGACTTCCAAACACGACGGTAAAATAAAGTAAAATCTGACAAGATCAGTAAATTTCAATTGATTTAATTTCCTGTTCCTGTGAATATTTGACACCGTATATGTCGGCATTTTCTTCAGAAGTATGTTACTGAAGAAGTGAAGCATTAAACCTTACAGGAAATGCAATCATGTAACTGTCTGAAATTGCATCGTTAAAAGTAAATTATAATTACTTCTGCGCTACCTTGCATACCGATCTCTTTAATCAATAGCATAGATTCGATTTTCGTCTAACGAGGCATATATGTCTCACCTATAAACAATTATTCCAAATTAACTTTTTCTCTAATCTGTTGCGATGTTCACGTTGCACCATTCTCCATCGACAATTTTTCTGGCTTCCCCGTTCTAATTCGCTTGCTAATAAAAAGAATCCAATCTAATTTGTTTAATTCAGTTGCGTTTTGCGTAACTCATTCGAGGAAATTTTGAAACCATTTTAAATAATGGTTAAAATATAATCATTTGCATATGGAAAGTAAACGGGTTCATTATACCCGAACCAGTCTCGTAGTTCCGGATTCGTTTCGTTTCGGATTGTAAAATTCACGAAACTGAAAGTTGCTCGATGCACGACGTGCGTAAAGTGAAAAATCTTACAAATTTTCCGGTCGTAATTCATTACGGTTATTAATAATTGGTTATTCGGTTGCATTTTACGCTCGATTTACCGTGTTGATTACCTTGTAATTTTTTGCTCGTAACTAATAATGCAATTCATTACAGATTATTTTCCTATGGGTATCCTTTATACTTGTGGTAAACGTTACACACGTTTATTCTATATACAAAATTCTTTGCATTCAAAGACACCGACAATTTATTTCTCATGAGTTTATGTGTATCATATGTAGATTTAAATACGTATGCATCTGCTATAAATCCACCGGCTATAAATCTGTACGTATACTTACACTTCGACGCTTTTCTGGAGCGGATATCGGTTTTTTATGGTTCATCTTTATACTTTTCGCACATTCGGATTTTCGATAAAGCTCGAAATATCAATAAATCTCGTCATAAATGATGTAGGGTTATTGAGTGTATTTATTGAGCCATTTTTATAGTTCTGTTGATTGCCTGAACGAAAAATAATAACTTAGTTATGAATTGAAATCAAAGCAGAGTTATTAAATACAAAAATTAGAGAAACGCAACTTTAAATGAAAATAGATAGAAAGCAAACCAACTGAAGTGTTATTAAAGGTTGCTTTTAAGTTATATTTTTCCCAAATAGTCCGAAAGTCGCAAATGCTATTACACTTTTTACTCCCAAAATAATTTGGCTAAAGAACATGTAAACATCGCTGGCACATGTTTACTCTAGCCTATAGCTCTGTTTCAGTTTTACGTAACTTTATACCAATGGAGAAATAAGCAATGTAATTGGTAGGCTTCGTTTCACTGCAAAAAGTTCTTCTTTACACACACGTCGAGGAAAAGGGGACGCAAGTTCAACAGCGTTACCACGTTAGGGTCTTATTAAGGTTTCTCATCACGAGAGGTAGGAAGAGGAAGCGGAAGCTCGATAAAGAAATAGAAGAAAATGAGGGATTCATATATAGTGTCAATTTCAGGCTAATGACAACGCAATAAACATTATGACCTCAATTCAATGCTAAGTTGATAAAGAAAGATGCGAATCCAAAACTGGCTAATCCTCGACAGAATGAGATGAAGAGCGATTGTTATTATTGTCGATTCTAACCTGTTTGAGTCATACCAATTATCTCGTTGTCGAAGGTTGAAAACGACAATTCAATGAGCAATTCACCTCAAGACACCAAATCGGTACGTATCTATGTCACTTGGTACCGGTATATATGTCAGAACCATCCCACCCGGCGTATTCCTCGGTTCGATCAGATCGGAACCCATCGATTTTAATCCCCTCACTCCTGCATACAATAGGTGCATTGTTACAAAGTGGGATATCGTCGAAACAAATCGGTTTCACAAGTTGTTATGCCGTCGAGACGATAACAATAATAATACTAATAAAATAATAGAAACGTAGTCTTTCTCCGTCTCTTTGAGGTTCCCACGGATTTTTTTTTCTTTCTTTTGTAGAACAATGGTACCGTACCCGAGTACGAACGGAACCAGTCGTACCAGGACGAATAACTCCGGAGAATTGTTGTTGCTGGCCGTTCGCCGGCATGGTTCTCTTCTTCCATGTCACCGGTAAAACTCGTTGAACATGCTTGCGTACATATAGAAGTATACGTACTACATCGGTATATAGAAAGTATTGTAAGCATATTATACGTCGCATTTTATTTGAGACAAAATTACAGTAATCTTGGTACAAGACACCCTAATAAAATGTCTTTAAATTATCTGTTAAATGGGGAAAGGTGAACTGCTTTATTGCCGATCAGGAGATGGTTTCGAATGTTCGTCTGGGATATTTGGACCCTACCGGAATTTTTAAATGATCACAGACAAATTTATCTCTTCAATACCACAGAAAAAATTTAAAATCATGTCCTTTTCTCTTTCTTGATATGGTGTTTAGGCCATTGCGATGCAGGTTCTATGTCGTCGACTTTTTTCAATTCTTCTTCACCTAATTCTCTCCCTTCGCCATACTCCATATCTTCATCCACTGCTATTTCTCCATCTGAACCTACTTCTTGATTTATTTCAAGTTCACTGATTAATCAAGCCGCCACATTTTAAAAACTATGGAACGAACACTTGTCAAGAGTAAAATGAATTTATTTTAATACATCACTTCCTTAAATATATTTTCAGTTCCTATCTTACCCGCCGTTAAGGCAATATTTCCTCATTATTATGTAATTTAAATTTACACCACGACATCAATAAGAATAAGTTCTTTCTAAGTTTATAAGTTCTTGAAGCTCTTGTTGTTGTCTAAGTACGGCCCATTTAATATATGTAAATACCCTGTCACAACGAGCGGGTAACAATTTTTAAGCCTCTTCATCTTCTTCGTTTATATCTTTTAAAATCGGGGTCCGGGTAACAAGTACCACAATTCCAGTCTCAAGTAAAATGCGACCAACTATACATGTAGAGGCATACGTACTACATCGGTATATAGAACGTATTGTAAACATACATTGATTGGTCGGTAGTTTGCATTGTAGCGCTAGATTTGTTAGAATTTCCCTTTTTTGGTTGATTTAACAGATAATTTGCAGAATGAATTTATATTCCATTCTACACTAAACGGAACCTTTACAGTACTATACACTTGGGAGTTTGTTGTTTTTTGTCTGTTTTGGGTTAAGGCAGCCCTTAAATACTAAATCGCTGAAGTAATGATATTTTCACTAGTTACCAATTCAATATTCTTGTCTAGTTGACTCAAAATAAATGCTTTATTACACCATTGCAAAGTAAATTTCAAAAGAGGGCATTTGCTAAAGAGGTAATCACAGCACCTTTAAGGGCAGTTGAAGAAACTTATTAGTATGTTAATGTCATGTACCAGTTTCCCACCATAATATAAAAAAATAGATTTTTATCATCTACAACTGAAATATATTTAATTTAAAATCGGCTTTACAGCTCTAAAAACCCTCGGATTTTTAGGAGAGGAGTTATTAATGGTAGTATTTTATTACTAAATTGTAACGTTCAGTAAATCTGCTACCTTGCATCAACAAAAAAATAATATGAAAGATAATGATAATAATAGTTAATGAACATATACGATACAAAATCGACTAGTAGAACTTGCACACCCATTTTATTGTAGAATCCAAACCTATAGATGATACAACTGGTCTCTACTTTATTCATGAAGTGTATTTCGTTACTGTGGACTGAAGATATTTTTGTTGTGCAGCCCTGATCCTTTCGAATAAGTAAATTACCATCTAAACTAAGACTAATTTTGTGTCGAGACCTAATGTTTTTTGGGTTATTTAATATTTTTCCTTTATTTACTTTGCTCTGTTAAATAATTTATCGTTTATAATTTTCAACTCAATTTATTCTCCTTTCAAATATATATGCCTAAAGACCCCATGCATGCATTTCAGGTGCATATTATTATTAAGACCTGTAACACTAGGTCCAGGATTTACAATTATTCATAAAACTTATAAAAAAGTAACTTCTAAATACATCAATGATACAATTACAAAATATACCTTTTAATAATTATGAATTATTATTATGTAATATACGTAATAATTATGTAATGTAATATAAGATAATTACAAAATCCTTTTAACGTTAATATAAATGCCATTTCATCCCTCTTTTAAAACAAAGTCCTTAACTGTTTGTAGACGCTATTATGTCGCAGTTTTTTGCTTTCACTCTAATAATTCTCTGTTAGCTACACTTGTGTCGCATTCTTTACTTTCTCTCTAATAATTCATTATTATTTACACTTTTTCGCTTATTGTCCTTTTTAATATACAACCAGTCAGACGTTTATACTGATGAAGTGAAGTGCGAAATTCATTATTAGAAAATGTTTGAAACAGCTCGAAAGTTCTCTTCAATAATTTTTAGCCAACAACTAGCATAATATATCTTAAGGCTTTCTATCCGTCAATGCGACAAAAGAGACGTTTAAAGGAAATCGTTTTAACAGTACCCTTGTACCCCGTTGTACCTGATTAATGTCAACGCCTACTTTAAGAAATTTACCAATTACAACACAATGTCGGTGAAACGTCTTTCCCCAGCACAGTTTTAGATGGTATAAAATATAACAATCACTCAAATAGAATCAATTATCACAAAAATTTTCAACATTCAAATATTGAGCTGTGAGCAATTTAACGTTGAGCATTCAAATATGCATTTGACCGAACTCGGCTAACATTTTTGATCTACTGTTATTACTTGTCGTTCTTTATTTTTATTTACTAATTAGTTTGCGTTATGCATGCGTTAAATAAATAATAGTGTTTACTCCAACTCGCACAATTTTTCTATCAACTAAGTCATTTGCCGTTAATTTGCAATGTGATGGCGTAATTGAAGAGAACTCTTCTCAATAAAATTTGCTTTGTTTCCTCACAACTGAACGCACACGAACCTGAAAATATAGAATTCACTACAATTTTATATAAAATGTATATTAGGTATATGAAAAGTCTAAATTGTAGATACCATATGAACTTGTTTTTCCACATTTTTAATTTTACTAAAGTATTTGCGCCAAGTGCAGTCCACGTGCTATGTATCCTGTATCCAAGATTTAAATTTGAAATAAAAATCACAGCTACAAGGATAAATAATGAGAAATTTTGCCAGCTCACTTTTCAACATGGGCGAAAAAATTTTAAAGCTTCTTTATCAATTCTATTCGTTATGCTAAAAGCAAAATGAAACCCCTGTCTCATGCCATCAAGGACGAGTAGGGTTACTAATTCAATATTAATATTTTTCATCAGGTACATATTTTAGTAGAATGTCATAGTCTCCCCTTTTAAGTAATTTGTTTATAATTGGGATTAGCATGTATTAACATTAAGCAGCCTTTGATGTTGCTACCAATTTTAGGTTACTAGGTTACTAGGATAAGTTATCTAATTCTCTTTTTTAAAGGGTAGATGTAAATGGAAATCAGTAATGCTAGTTCAGATTATGTGATCGAGACATGTTTTGCACAGTTTCACTATCGGTATATGTTTTCCTTTTTTTCCCAGATTTTAGTCTATTTTTCACGATACTTAACTCTACCAAAAAATTTTAGGAGGCTCCAAAAACTTCCTTGGGGTGCAAAACATATTTCATTTGTAATTGTAGGACAAACGCGTTAAGCATCAGCTTAATTTTATAATAATTGACATCATTGTAATAACAGCCCTATCGTTCATCGGTAAGAATGTCAAAAGCTTTTAATTTGCGATATGAACGTTCAACTAAATTTCGCTGAATTTTTCAATACCGGATTTTACAGAATAACACTTGTTTAAAATTACAAATATTAGGATTCCTTGTGCAGAACAGAAATTTAACCCATATTTGAGCCAAAAGTAAGTGCCTTTTCGGTATGTTTTAATTTAGTAACATTGTTTCGTAATTTAGTTTTAGTTTTTTAGTTTTTGTTTTAGTTTAATGTTTCGAGCCACACTGAAATAAATATAAATCTGACTACCTGTTACATTCAAATTTGCAATTCCCCTTACCCAGATGTAAATTTTGATTATTTCACATGATAAATACACAACCGAATACATCGTTGATAAATTGAAAATTTGCAAATTTCCTCCCTGGAAATGTAAATTTTTATTATTTCATGTGATAAATACACAACCGAATGCATCATTCAAATTGACACTGCTCCGTCTGATTTTGTCAGTTCGATTAAGGGAAATAAATCATAGGAACTTTTTTAATGAATGGGTGTTTTTAATGATTTTTGGTACAAGGTAATCAATTAAAGTGCGGTTATTGAGTTACGTTCGTAATAAATCCTTTCAAGACTTTTAATCCAATTTTGCACGATAGTATTTCTTGTTACGTTGTATCAAGATAAATATTTTAATAAAACTAATCCAACTGGTTCATAAAAGCACTACCGCTTGGTTTATTTGTTAATCGATCAGGACAAAATAAGTTTTCTATGCTATGTATATGGCATAGAAAAAGAAATAGAAATAAGTGACATATCCTTATAATTATTTATTTCAAAAGTGTATGTACATTTTACATCTGAACCGATTTATTATCAAGTTGTAAACTTTTGTGCAATCATTTTTTAAAACTTCTTGTCTGTAATTTTCAGTAGTAGTCGGTTAAAATGGCCTCGTATTCCACTTTCCGTGGCATCTTCGTTTTATTTCCTTTATATGCTTGTAAAATCTTTCACCCAGCTCTTCACCTATAGCTTCTAAGTTATCGGCTCAGCAGCTTATGTGAGAGTCAAGAAAATAAAAATTTTATTATTCCTCCGAAAGTGTTTAATACCACTCTTGATGATAATCCATGCTCCCAGTTCGATATCGTCCAGTTTTTGATCGAAATTTGTATCAATCATTATGTTTCGTATGTGAGGACCAATAAAAATCCTTGCCCATAATTTAACTTCTGAGACAGGCGGGAAATTTCTTGCATATATTTAAACTCTTCTTGTTTCTTTAATGCCTCAACAAATTGTTTCACAATCCCTAGTTTTATATGCAAGGGATGTAATAAAACTTTTTTAAGTGGCACCAATTTCTGACGAAGTGTGTTTGTGCACACCAGGCTCCAAGCAATTTCCAAGAGGCTATTCTTTCCTTATACAATGATGTTCTATATTCCTCTTATTCCTGCTGCGCCACTAACATAAAAGCATGAGAACTTCGTGTAGCTATTCTATTCTCTCAGTAATAAAATTAAAACCTTCAAATGTGCACACAATATGCATCCATGCTGGGCTTTGTTGTTTTTATCATAACTTTTTCCAAATTATCCCAATTTCGTTTTATTTGCACTGAAGGAGGTTTAATTGTTGCCATTAGAAAGTAAGACTGCTTTAATGCTTTTCATAGAAGTAAAAATACCGCTGCAGTCTTTCTGTGGTTTTACATCTGTTTCGAAATTTCGGTAAGGGTCATCAACGCATTACCATACAATATTTCTTCTAAAAAATTATCGTTTTAAACAGAACACGTCCTTGCTTTTGTTGATAACTGATAATAAATTAACCAAGTGAAGTGTGAAAAAGATGTTTTAAACTAAATATCTAAAAAATAGAGGTTATTCACACACACGTTTCATACCTTCAAAACCGGTAGCCCTCTTCATACTAAAGGACTGCAAGTGCTTTGTGGTCTATTGTTTGCTTTTCTCTCGTGCAGTAAAATATCTTTGGAGCGGTGCCCTGTAAGGAATATCTCGATTGCTTGGTGCTAGTTGGTTCTCGCACAGAATCTTTACAAACGCATATACGTATTTATAATATATTCTGTACATGTGATTCGTAAGATGTGCGTCATCATTCTCTATATTGGACGGGGGGGAAGTGTAAGGTTAACTAGAGTCGTAATTACGATTGATCAATTACTGTTGCATACAGAACGATAATATGAAATATAAAGGAAAAATCTTCCTTTTATCTAAAACGAAAAGAAAAGATTTTAATATATCCCTTCCTTTCGAACTCGAACGAATCCCCAGTTATGAGGAGACATCCTCCACGTTTCTATTACTTATTCCCTTCAGGGCCGGTAAAATGAATCCAGAAACAGCTTCTCGCATCACAAATATACAGAAGAAAATCAAATACCGACCTTATTAATAATTACCGATCTCGCAGAAGCGTATCTAATAAATACGGCCGTCTTTTTATATTTTGAAAAATTCCCTCTGCATCGAGTTTCTTAACTCGCTCACACACACACACCAAGGCGAACACTAAATATTATTAATTCACCGCGACGACTTTCTTCGGCAGTTTCTTTTTTTTTCGTTCCGGATTTATTAGCATACTTTTTAGTCCTTTTAATTGGTCTAATTAATATTAATGGGAGACGATACGCCCCGGTCGATGTTTGCGCGATTAAATCGATCTGCAGACAAACAGTTTTTATTTTAAGCGACCGGAGAATTCATTTGCCAACTTATCCCGAAGTTGGGAAATTATAATGAAGTCCGTGAACGGAAATTTTCCAGCGTGAGGTTATATAGTTAGGGGGAAAGTCTGGGGGTTTTATGAAGGGATGATCCTTAGATTTGGATATTTTTTGCCTTAGTTATGATAAGAAAAGGGTCAATAAGCCACAATAGAGAGTGTATTAGTAAAACTATAACCTAGAGCTCTATTTGGATAATTATCCTAATTAAGATGTAATCAGCAACCAGTGTAGCAACTATGGGGCGCGGGTCATCCCACTCGCCTATTTTAATTCTGGATATACAGGCGCCTTTTTAGATTTACGCAGTTTTAGTGTTATAAGACATTAAATATGTAATTATGTTTCATAATAATTGTTAAAACAGTAGTACAATATGGCACGCGCAGTAAAAAAAATGATGCATACTTCCTTCTTTTGATACGTATAAATATATCGAAAACTGCTTTTCGGCCCCAGCATTCAAATCGAAATGCGAAATCTCGCGTTTCGCGCAATGTTCGAAGCCATTTTTCGCATTTTTCTCCAAATTTATGTGAAAATCGAAGATAGTCATGTTGTAGGTTTTAATGTCCTCTTTCAAAAACCGTTTGGAAAATTCAAATCGGCCCATCTCAGTTACTACACCGAATTTTCCAAGATCTCGGTGTATATTGTTAATAACGCAATTGTGCTAAAACTATTCATCCGACAGCATCCAACTTTTACATGCTTAAAGTAAACATAATAACCTAACATATCACGCAAAATTAGTGCGTCAGCTTTGAAGTGGGCAAAGTTGTAAATTTTTGAAAAAGGGTCAATTTCAACGGTTTTTACATGTTTTCTCGGTGAAAAATGCTCCAATCACCTTTTAGAAACGCTCATTTTGAAGGTCTTTTAATTCTTTTCAAATCATCTGTACAACGTATTACATTTCCGTCAATAATTTTCACGCTTTGGTGAAAAAACGGAAAAACTACCCATTACTTATAATTTTTATTATTAAAAAAGACGCAAAAGCTCAGATTTGTCTAGATTTTGGGTTTTTATCATCTTTGTTCCATTTTAAACAATGTTTTTTGGACCGTCTGCTGTTAAATTTTACCTACCACATAGCCTTTTTTTGCTCTATAAACTGGGCTATACTACCGACCAATAAAGATGTTCGAAAAAAATTTTGGTTGCCTATATAGCGCATATACTACTACAGCTATAGGAATTTCTAGTAGTTTAAGTTACTGTATACTTATTTGTGGGTCAAACTCTTTAGACCATATTGTGCATTAAAATAGATTTGCAATAAAATGTTAATTTTGACGTAATTTTAGAACAACTTGAAAAAATCAAAGAGAGCAGGTTTTTTTAAACAATAGTTGCTTAGTTTAATAGGTAAATGTCCAATGAAAAGTTATTTTGTTACAAAATATCCCTCATTCCCTACCCTTCTACGAAGCTGCAGACCTGTCTGTCCTGATGGACTAATTGCGCCACTACCAGCCACTTGTTACCGTTTCCAACCTCTTCCGTCCGTTTTATATCTCTTTCTCGTCTGATAACAATCTTTTTTCCTCGATACTTTAAAAATTGCAACAACATCCGCGTATGTCTTGCCGGTTACGTCAAATTCGTCGGCATTGCGAAGTCCTTGACCCGGATATGACGGCGTGTCGATTTTGCAGATCTACTTTCACTTCTTTAGAGATATGAAGTATTTTGATCTCTCGACATAACAACAACAACAACAACAGCGAAGAACCGGAGAAATGGAGAAAATTGCTGCAAGCTAATAAAAATCCGGCAATATGTTTGGCATAAAGCAGAGTAGGTTGACATGTTGCATTAGAAAGGAGGATTTCTTGTGATACCTTTCTAACGTAATCACGGTTACTTGATTAAATACATTTCTATTCAGGTTATAGTGAGAATCAAGAAGCTGGATTTAAATTATGTCGGTAATGCTACTTTACACCCGTGGTGCTTTTGCACTAATCTGCAGTTTACTTTCGAAATATTAGGCTTGTTCCAATAGCACACTAAAATCATTTCGAAACCATTACTGCCAATCGACCGTTTCTCCCATCACCTAATGCACTTACTGGATAAAACAACACTTTTCATTTGACTGACTAGAAATGACCGTCGTGAGACGCCGTTTCTTGGGCTGTTAGAACAAACCTATTATTGTTGCTTAATTTTGTTAACGTGAATCATACCCACTGCGTCAACCTAAAATTTACGAAAGGTTGGTTCATTTCAACGAAAGTAATGAGTTGAAAAAGACTAACATGCATTTGCAGAAGGTAAAGCCCAGTTGGTTTCGTAACTTTATTGTTGCATTTTCAAATGGATAGTCGAAGTCGAATGCATTTTCATCCATTGTAGAGCACCTTGTAAAGTTGTACAAAATGTCTTGTCATCGTCGTCTACGTCACGGATTAGGCCTCAGTGGCCTCTTGCGACTCAATTTCCCTTCCCTTTAGAGGTCGTCCTACGCTTTGTCTTTCTATAGATTTGTAGCTCAGGACCCTTTAAGGTAGATCAAAATTTTGCATACGTTGAATGTGGGAGTATCAATTTTTTTCATTTTAGAATATTTATTTTCAAGATTTGATTACGTCGTCACTATAGAGGTTGAACAGTAGAGGTGACAGATAGCAACTTGATATATTTTAATTTAGTAACTTTCTCTCATTTGATTTCAATAACTACTGCGGTTTGCCTTTATATATTTTGTGCTGCCCTATTAAGCTGCTGTGGGAATCCCCTATCTTCTAATATGTTCTTAAGTTTGTTTCTTTTGACTCTACCAAAAGCACTTGTTTAGTCTACAGAGACTACATGTGTTTCGAAGTTAAACTAATGGCGTTTCTCTAGGATTTGCTTAATTGTAAAAACGGAGTCAATACCTAAGTGGCATTTTGGATATTATTTTTGTTTACCCTTATTATTCTTGCGTGGAGCTTATACCCGATGCTAAGTAGGCTCGTTCTTCTATAATTGCGTGTATCTGTGCTGTCTCCTCTTTTAAAAATAGATTTTACTTTATTGTAAATTGCTATTGACCATGTTTTCGGAATTGTCTGTTGTTTCCAGCACATGTTTTTGAAATGAAGAAGTCTTAGCTTCATTATATTACCACCGTATTTTGAGAGCTATCGGAGAGGGCTTTCATATTTTTCATTTTATCAAAGGCATTTTCTGATTCTTGTTGCTTTATATCACCAATATATCAGTCGTTCCTGTCGCCATTTTCAATGTATATTTTCCACTCGTGGCGACATTTAGGTATTTTAGCTGTGCCTTTTTCGTTTTTGTTCAAAGGTCTCAAGCTTTTATATGCGAATGCACATGTGCCACATATATTTCTCTTTATAGGTTGCTACCTGTTATTTGTATCAGAGTTTTAAGCTCTATTTCGTTCGTGTTTGTATCATTCTAGAACCTCCTTTTGCCCTCCTGTGGGTAATCCTTTCGATGCAATACCATTATTTTTCGAAATTGTTACCAGGGAGTGTTTCTTGGCCATATTTCGTCAACCTTGTTTGATACAGATGCTTTATGCACATGTCTCTATGGGAAATTTTAATGGATATTGCCCAGTCATTCGGGATGCATATTGTACCATCCTTTCCAATATCTGCGCCTATGAATGCGTCTACGTGTCTTGAAATTTGGTTATTGAGTTTTGGATTGATACTTGTATAATATGTTTTGCTTCTTTGTGCTTTTCCTATTAAGGTGTATTATATATTTGAACTTTTCCTTTAGAATAAATTAGTATTGAAGTTTGCAAAATGTCTCAAAGTTCACTTCCATCGTCAGAATTCTTTCATTTATGTGGCAATATAATCTTATTTTTGTATTTCTTATCCATTAAAATTACCACTCCTGCTTTTGCTCTACAATTTTGTGGTACTCCGCTCCAGATTAATACTTGATCGTCTATATGAGTAGTTCTTTTGAATTTTCTCTTGGTTGCTTTTGTAATCAAAATGTTAATATTTCTATATGTCATATGGTCAGTAATCTCAGTTAGTTTATTTACGGCTCCTCTAATGTTCCACGTTGCTACTGTAAACATTTCATTAATCTATTTTCGGCTAAAAGTTAAAAGTTGAATAAATTCAAAAAAATATACAGGTTATTTATTGGTAGTGACGAAGGTCTAATCACTTTCTTTATGAATAATTAGGTTTTCAGTTATTGATTATATATATAGTCTATTTCAATCCACTATTGTTTCTAATATATAAGGGTACCTATTAATTTAATATATCTTGACCTGATCTTATCTTAATCGGATAATATTTTAATTTAATCCTTACCTGAATTATCAAACAAAAATCAAATTATTTTTAAATGGAATCGAAAAATAATTACATGTTTTAGCAGAAATTTGTTTCTAATAAAGCAGCAAATTGATAGAAATGTTTTAGCACTAAATCGAAAGAAATATTTTAGCACCATTGCTGGACACTTTTATCATACTTAAAAATCATATACTATTAGAATTCGCATGTAATCTTTTTCATGAAATAAGATTTATATGTTGCTCCTTGTTTTTGCATTGTCCAAACTTCTTAATATCTTATAGGGTATTGAATATGAAGTAATAGGTAAGGTTTAATAGGTTAAAAAACCGCCAACTAGCGATAACTAATAATAATCTACAATATTTTGGTAAATCTGAGCATTTCACAGCAACAGAACAGTTTCTGAGCAACAGAACGTTCTTGTCCTGCTTTTTCGAATTTATTCAAATGGTTTTCACAAAATCTTGCTTCTAAATTTATATCAGAATACTGCTAATATATCAGACAAATCTCAGGATCTCATCAATTATTTAAAATTTATTCGTTAACCATAAAGTAATTCCAAACTCATACAGGTGGATAAATAACAATGTCACCTAGTGAATGACGTAGGTACTTCTTCCAAAATATAACTGTTTAGCCCACAGTGGATCATTAAGTCGACGAATAGAAGATTCTGTTGAATATTTATGATATATAAATGAACGAGAAGAGATATGGATGTAATTTAGATTCAAATTCGAGTTTGAGACAAATCCATTTGCACCTCCTTCCTCCCTCTGCTGCTCCACCTACTACTAATATCCGATATTGTAAAGTGGTATAATTGTAGCAGTATTTTCGAACGTAGGGAGCGATCACGTGATTGAAATGATTGGATTAGAAAGTCTAATCCTCGGATCCTAAAATATACTCACTCCATTGTCATAATAGGATTATAAAAATCGGCTCAAACATAGTGGATTCCACATGCGAATTAACAAGAAGTATGAAAATTGTGTTTTCATTCTAAGTAAATGTGATTCCGTAATAGCTATAAATCACCAAAAAAATGTATTAACGGTATGACTTCGTTCAGCGAACAAGTAAAGTACTAACTGTAATGTTTTAAGGTGCATACTCATACTTACTTACAATATGTTATATGACTTACAAGTACACAAAAGCCTTTAAAATCAAGCTCTTCAAGTAAACGCACACTTAACGTGCAAATGCATGTTAACATTGCAAAAACAGGCGACGGTTGCATCTGGATCATTTTCCGAATATTTGGCGGAGGCGCCAATATTTAATTTGTGCGGTAATTCCAACTTTGAACATTTATTCAATCGAATACCACAACGTGGATACATGTTAAATGAATCTGTTGGCATTAATTTTTATGTTTTTAGCTTTCACTTAAACAAATTCCTCAGTATGCATTCAAAATGAGTGAACTATGTTTTCGTCAACGAAACACATCTGCTTCAACCCTTTGCTTTATTTAATAATTGTGATCAAAGGACACTTAACCGAGTAGCGTATGGTTATTACTTTTAATACGCGACGGTAGAAAAGCCGATTGTTTTCAAGACTATCCAATGAGAAATTAAAAGTTTTCGTGCTTGTTAATGGAACTCATTTGAAAACCAAATAATATAAAATATCATTAAACACAGGAAATCTAAAACCGGGACTAGTGGCTCTTATTTTAAACAAGGTACAGCTGCAAGGCTACTGCATTTTAAATTTAAATTTTAAAAATCAAATTTCATAGCCTCCTTCAACTTTAAAATTTAAAATCGAAACTGTTGCATACAGGACCAGTTTGTTTGTATTTTACACTTGAACCTCCCAATTAAATGATTTTAATTACATTTTGTTTAATTAATAGCAAATATTTTCCGAGGGGTCTCGAAATTACGCCAATTAAACAAGACATGCACTGCAAACACAAAACTAATCCGATTTGTCAACTTTTCAAATTGACTAGTCCCGCGATTAATTGGTCCGATGCCCACTTGCGTTTAATTCAATTATTTTTATTACAATTATTGTTAATTAGACCCCGTCTGTAATAATGTAATTACCCGGCAGTCGTCTCTTTCTATCTGTATCAATTAAATAATTACGTTACGGGTAGGATGTTAAAGAAATAATATTAATAATCTAATAATGATTAAATATAATAAACGGTACCGATGTGGAACAAGTCATTGAGCGAAGTGTTTATTGCGTTATTTCTTTGCTGAATTGCGTGTTACGATGTTTACTGCCGCGTAAAGAGCAAATTGAAAATTTGGAAACGCGGCAGGAGAATTTCAAGAACTCTCCGCGGTAATGTAATTATAATAACCATTTTAGCTATAACGAGCGTTTTTAAAAATTTGTTTTTACTACAGGAGTTCTCACAACTTTTCTACAACTTCGTAAAGCGTGTATTGATTAAATATAGAATAATTTCTAGAATCTGTGGTATAGATTTCATTTTATTCCTAAATACTGCAATCTTACAATTATTACTAGAGCCCGGATTTATAGGCAGAAAAAAAAATTGAAGAAAACGGCGCCTATAAAGGCAGAACTTTTGGGTCAAAAAGGCAGTACAAATCAGAAAAAGGCAATTTTATAGGCAAAAAAGGCAATTTGCCTAAATTTCGGATTTTATTGATAACATGATAACTGATAAGTGATACAATTTTATCACAGGGTACGGCATTCGGTAAAAATTTATTTATTAAGCCCTCTTCAATAAATCTGCTAATTATTACATTGTTTGTTTTGTCTAAGTGTTTCACAGCAATTAAAAATGGTGCATTTGCAACATTTTCAGACAAAACGCCAATAAATTCGCTATATAGCGACCGCATGCATCAGTTGTTTCATCGACGACTAAGTATCAGAACTTATTTCCTATACAAGTCTTAATTTTTAAAATAGTTTCATTGTAACACTGATCCAGTTTCGTCAGTCCTTTCGTCAGGAGCATTTTTTTTACACCATTTTTCGATGAGCGTTTTAAAACTAGGATTATTTAATTTATATAAGGGAATATTCGATTCAACTATAAACCGACATAAATCTAATTTAAATTCATCTTCTTCACTTTTTCTTGAATTGACTGAAATCGATTGGCTAATGCTTAACTGGAAACTGGAACTGTCATTTGAAGTTTTTCTCGCACAATTTCTTTGATGAAAGGGAGTTTTACAATGTTGATCGATAAATACTTTTTGTTACTGGAAATATAAAAAAATCAACATAAATGATTTATAATTTTTATAAAGTTACCCTCAGTTAAATACACATTATGTAAAACATAAAAAAATACTTACGGGTTTTCCACAGGGTTGACAGAAAACACCATCACCATGAAAGGAAAGCTCTGGGTAAGGACGTATTCATGAAGAAATTTTAGAAGGCATTTCAAAAGATGCTTTTATAACACTTTTAAACGACAACAGTGCGAAACCAAGGAAATGTAAAAATAGACCATAACACCATAAATATCTGCCTGCCACTACCCGCAGGATAAGGATAACGAGAGTAGCTTTACCTCAATCTTCGAAGAACAGCTTATCTACTACATTTTGCCTAAACAATAAAATATAGGCAGTTTTAAAGTTTAAATTTATACAATCGGGCTTGAAATTTAATAAAAGGGCACATATAGGCAGTTTTGTTCAGTAAAGGCAAAAAGGCCGAAAATTGATGGAAATAGCAAAAAAGGCAAAAAAGAAAATTTGCCTAAAGTCCGGGCTTTAATTATTACACAGTGCGAGTCTATAAGCTTCGGGTTTAGCACAACCGAACCTGGATATAAAAGAACAACAGAATAGTCGTCATGTTTATCTCGCTCAGTTCTGTGACTACTTTGAAGGTCTGCCCGTTAAGCACGGCATTTGCGTACACACCGCCAATAAATAATATTTCATTGAGTTTCATAATCGTGATCGGGGTCCATTTTGACAATATTTCATAGTTCACAGTTGTACCAGACGCCTCCATAACTACTTAATCGCAGATCTTTCCGATTATTGTTATAACTACGCCTACGACTCTAATGTAAAGGCTCGACGTTGATGAAGTGCTAAATTAATCCGCGAAGGAAATTCTAAGGTAGACATTCAAATTGAATGGGGTGATATTAAATGATACATCGCACAGGTGCTTTCTAATATCTTTTGAAACGCTTTGTAGGAGGCTGTGGTAAAGACACCATTCCAAAACTTGGAAAGAAATAGGTGTTACACAGCACCTGCCGTAAGTTTCATGTATGACGGAAAGATGATAATTAAGAAAATCATTTTGTCCTTGAGTGTATTGATTTAATGACTTTCTCGGTATCTTGATGAGTAACTCTAGTTTTATTCTGTGGAAATGTGGGAAATATGCAAATGTTTACGTAATAAAATGCGTATACAATTTGCACAGTAACTAGGAAAATGCGCAAATACTGAACAGTTTATCAGGAAAAGTAGATCGTTCGAAAAATTAAATTAATCTAAACGTAAATCCTTTTTATAACGTCATTTTCCTTGTCAATTATTAACATGTTTCCTATTATTTAGAAATATTTTCCTGGAGGTTTTGGAAGGTAATTTACATTGGTTTAGTATTGTTCCACCATCAACTAATCGTAATTATGCGCACTGAATTCTGTTATGGAAAATGTATCAAATATGCATGTTCAAGATTTAACCAGGTTAACAAACATATATTTGCGACTACTTAAGAACGTAAAACGTGTCCAACACGGATAACATTCAAAATAACAATTACACATTTGTTACGTCACTAGTGAGTAAAGAACGTGAAACAATTGTGAAGGCATTTTCCGTACTAAGCGTAATTTCCGTTATATCTGACTGAGTACAGTTATGAACATGCTATGGGTAATAAATCGTTAATTTTCTCCTCGTCTAAATGTCACGTACACGTTCGATTTGATCACCGTTTTCGACGTCTCAAAGATTTATGCAAAAATCCCGAAGCGGTAATACAATAGACGCGAAAAGTGTTCACCTTGGTTTAGCTGTAAAAACGATCTTTTCGTACTCGCCCACGTTTCGAACGTTTATCGCGTTCTCTTCGTTTCTTTCCCGCGTCCGTTTCAGATCAAATGTTATCACTTGTATTTCCGAATGCCCGTTACAAGTCCGGAGAAAACATCGGGGTTTTAACGTTCCGGCACGTACGTGACGGAATTCGCTACACTTGTCGCTTTTAGTCGAACAATAAGCGCGAAATCGAGGCTTTAAACGGGACAAAAGTTTCGGTTCGGGAAAAAATTTGCCAAGCAGTTAATTGCCAAATCACTGGAAACGTATTTGTAAGAACGTCACTAATAGTGCATCTGAGCTTGATCTGAGCCTGACTTTTGCTGTTCAAATGTAAAATGAAGCGATTAACGCATTTTTTCATATTTTTCTTAAAATATTGCCGAACTATTAATTTCTTTACATAAATGTCCTAAGAACGATTAGATAAGTCGTTTTAAAATACAATGGTGTCACTAAAAACGTTTTAAACACTTTTATGAAACGCTTATAAGACCAAAAGGACGCAGACTTGTGCAACATTTGAGTCCTTTAACTTATTTTATTATGACATTTAAACTTTAAAACGTTAAATTTAAACATAGCAATAACAAACATGGCATAAACAAGGAACATAGCACTAAAAACCTCTGGGCTGCTTTAAAATCCTTAAACATCACGAACAAACCTCGTGTACCAGTTTCTGCGGATCTCAAGAATCCCCATGCGATAAAGAACCTTTTTCTTTCTATTTTTACCCATGAAAATTTCTGTCCCAACACTTCATTACACTGTGAGTCTAATACTCAAATTCAACCTTTTCCTTTGAACTAGCCACAATCGATGAAATAAAACAAGTTGTCTTAGATTTGAAATCGAATGTGACAATATAACTGCTAAAAGGTTACATCTTTCACTAAACGTTACAGCACCATATATCACCCATATTATAAACTGTTGCCTGGAAGTTGGTTACTTTCCCGCTTTATGGAAATCTGCTTTAGTCATCCCCCTTCCTAAGTGTACCAACCCTGTATCTTACAACGATTTAAGACCGATTAGTATTCCACCGTCGTTGTCAAAAATTCTTGAAAAGATCATATACAAACAAATTTATGATATATATATATATATATATATATATATATATATATATATATATATATATATATATATATATATATCGTTACCAACATCCAATCAGGATTTTGCAGAGGATTCAGCACTACAACTCTAATTTTAGGCTTATCAGATAACATTGTTGTTACTCTACTAGATTTTCCCAAAGCCTTCGATACTATAGACCATAAACTTCTTTCGAAACTTAAATTCTATGGATTTGACAATACATCTTTGAAATTCTTTCATCACTATCTATCAAATTGCTTTCACACAAGCAATTCTGGAAGAAAACTCATCTGACTTCGCCTATATAACCTCAGGGGTCCCTCAAGACTCCGTCCTCGGGTCAATTTTATTCTCAATATATGTTTCTGACTTTTATAAATGATTCAAACATGCTAATATCAATTCGTTTGCGGACTATACTTAACTTTGTTACTCATTCAGTTCAAATCATACCCGTTGGTCTGCAGGAAAGGTAAACCAAGACCTGGAGAGTGCCTGCCACTACTCAAAGAGTCATAATTTAAACTAAATGTTATCAAATGCAACCATCTTCTGTTCTCTGCCCCAGACATGTGGAGCAGAAAGTTCTTGACAAATTTAAACTATTTAGCAATAACGAAAAATAAAAAATAGCTGACGCTTGCAGGACTCACGTGTCGCTTATTCTGTCCTTACGCCACTTATACATAAATAAACATGTTTTAAGTTTTCATTTGAGAAAGCTGCTTTGCTAGTATATTGTCTTCTCTACTTTCATTCATAGTTTGGAAGTATTTTACCCATGTTTAGATCAATTTATGAAGAATAGATTGCAAAGGGTGAAAATAGTTGTTGCAGATTCCTTCATGGTCTAAGAAAATATGATACTGTCAAGCAAAATAAAAGAACTTGGATGATTAAAGGTAGAACATGCATATAAACTACAACTCTTGTCCTTGACATTTCGAGTACCAACAACTCTTACAGCCTTATATCTCAGGAATAAATTAATATTTAGGAAGGATATACTCGAGCTCAATCTTAGATTTCCTGATAATCTAATGCTTCCACAATATCGGCGAACAGTTTTCAGAAAATCATTCACATATGACGCCGTGTCAATTTACAATAGCGTCCCTAGATCTTTCAAAGCACATACAGTTAATTTGTTAAAGGCCAAATATAAAGAATTACTACTTAATTAACAATAGGTATATATATTGCATATTGTTAAAACACTGTCTCACCTTCTAACTTTGTTAACACCACAAACCTGTGTTTATCGGTATGAAATTTTAACCAGCATACATAGTTTAATATATTTGAAGCACGTCCAAAATCGAAGACTATGTGCATAGAGATATTTAAATTGATGCTGGTGTCATCCATTATTATGCATGCAGATTTTTTGGATAAAAAATATAATGTCTGAGGTAAGTTGTGTCGTTGATTGTCGTTAAGCTTTGTTTCATGTACGTCAAATGTAACTTTTTTTTATAAATATTCGCAAGTTGACTTTTAACTGGTTTATCTTTATAGGTGCGGATGAAGTGTTGAGGGACACCTTTATATATCTTTTATTAAAAAAAATGTTGGTGTTGTATAAATGTTCATAATACAATGCTATAATTCAGAACAACTTTGGCAGTGGGGGGAGGTAACAACAGTTATATGTGTGTAATTATTCCTCTTGATTGCTTCAGTGCTCCATACTTTCCACCTCAACTGTTCATAGTTATTCACTGTTAATACTAAATTATCCTCATTTTTGTACTATATGTTGTGTTAAAAATATCCCCACAATCGCAACACCATGCAACATTAATTAATCCGCCTAGCCTCACTCTTTATCAGCGCCACAGGAAATAATCTACAAATAATAGTAGTAGGTGGTCGAAATTAAAATTAGTATGGTTATAGTGCTAAGAGTCGTTTGCGTTCTTTGCGGTTTGTGTTACACACGGTGGTTGGTGAGGATCTCGGGCGGTTTTACTAAAGCACTTAGAGGTATAGAGGTTTCGATTTTTTGTCGTTTAGTAAAAATTGTTAGTTGCGGTTTTCAGTGTTTTTAAGTGGAATGTTTAAGTGCGACATCGTTATACTCAAGTTTGAGTTTGAAAATGATTTCTATACTACATTAACGTTGGATGAAGGGATGTTTCTTACATTTTAACGATTTCTGTGTTTTAAAGTATACAGGAGAATTTCTGACAAAAGATCATCCAATTCTACGTAAGCTAATAATCTTGAATTAATTCTTAAATGCATTATTGACTTGTTTTCATGTACCACGATTGTTTTATTCTAGTTTGAAGTAATTGCCAGAGGTGGTTAAATACAAAACAGTGCGTTTGATTTTCGCCCATGAGTAAGATATCTATAGATTTAAAGTAAAAACTTCCCCAAACCTATCTAAATTAAAAACTTCCATTGGTATTTTCAAGATTGAAGAAAACCACACTAATAATTTTTGCTGAAAACGAATGCAACTCTAGTGTTCTTCAGAGAAGAGTAAAACAAGCGGAATTCCTTTAGGTTTTCCACAGTACTTCGTTCGGTTATAAACACGTTCATAAGTGAATTTACTCGACCACCTGGTATCCGGACACGTCCGCTCGGCCCGTGACAAATGGCTCGCTTAGTTAGCTACAAGGTGAACAAAGATGACTCATCCGCGTCTTATAACACTTTTGAAGCGACGCAAGAGCGAAGAAGAGAAAAAACACGAGAGGACGACGAGGAGAAGAAAACAGAAAGAAGTTTTTCCTGGCTCTGCCACTGTAGCTGTTGCGGCAGCGAAGAAGAGACTGTTTCGGATGACATAGAATTCGCTCTGGTCAAATACGTCGAGGTATTGGGGACGAACGGGTTGGTGTAGGTCGGTCGGTTTTTCACGAAACGAAGAAAGCCTGTGAACAGTTACGGGAGAGGAAAGAATTCGAAAAATTCGTTTCTTTTATGTCACGTTAGTCGATCACTCGATGTGACCCATCGAGGAAACGGAAAACGAGATCGAAACTGCCAAAGCAGATACGATTGGGTCTAAATGTGCTCATTCCTTTCCAATATTCTGATTTTTAGGAAATTGGAAAAGGGGGTATATGTACAAATCATGATAACTAGAAGATTTTTATTCTAACTTGTTGTTTTAACTTCACTTCACTACGCCCTTTTTGGTCAAATCTTGCACACAAAAATTAAAATACTTGCAGAGAACTAGAAAACTTAAACTTTGTCAACTTATAAATTGTATGATACTGTACTTTAGTCGTTGATGGAGTAACATGGAGGAGTATGTGGTATCTTTTGGTTTTTATAATTCACTGCACTATCCACACGGTCAATTACATACAACTTCTTTCAGGATGAGTTTTCTCAGTGATTGATGACTCAGATGACACTAAAAATGAAATGCAAGAGGAAAGAATGTTCGGAATTTTGTAGCCAAACTTTTTTTTGGGTAATATTGGGGTAATTGTGAATAGATCAATTCAATCATATTTACAGATACGTACTACCTAGATTTATTAAAAGCACTGGAAATATGAAAATATGTTGATCGATTGTTGATTTAAAAAATACAAAATTAAGCTACCTATCTTGATATATTAAGACTTATTTCTTTT
Organism: Cryptocephalus primarius; assembly: GCA_963576515.1. NCBI lineage: Eukaryota > Metazoa > Arthropoda > Insecta > Coleoptera > Chrysomelidae > Cryptocephalus > Cryptocephalus primarius. The sequence goes on from OY754937.1 coordinate 11,407,397, forward strand.
TCAAGTATAACTAATACAAACCGAAGTCTCGTTATGCTTTTTCAGAAATTTCAGAAACATTGAATATATCATTTTACATTTTACATGTAAGAAAGGCTTCTTCCATGTTTATATTTATGTAAGGATTAAAAATCTCATTAATAAAAAAAATGTTAAACAAAAACTCGAACTCGGATGTCATCAAACTTTTCGGCATTGTTTATTGAAGTATTCTTGGAAAACTCAGAAAGTCTCAACTCATCTCGCGAGGGAATTTCGCAGTTGTAACGATTTAAGTGACATATCAGAGTAAATTTCTCAAAGCAGGTTTAAATATTTTTAGGACAATATTGGAAATCTAGTTTTTCCAAAGAAATTGGTAAGTCTAAACCCGTTTCATAAAGGTTTAGAAGTTGTGACCATTTTCGTAGCAACATGTCACTATCCATATCAGTTCCAATAGAAGTTTCCAGATATTATTTTCAAGAATGAATTAAAACATTCTTGCGCCCTCTACTAAAGTCATTTTCAAAGGTTCGGTGAGTTGTAATTCATTTCATTCTGGATTTTCAGGATTTTAGGACTTATGTAGCAGCATAACGTATCTCAACAAATTTCTCTAAACACTAAGTTCAAAAATTTATTAGAAAAATACCGGGACTAGAGTTTAGTTCAAACTGTAAAGGATTGTTTATTGAAGTTCTCTGTAAGAATTTGGTTAGTTTCAACTCTCTTTACACAAGAAATTCGAAGTTATGACCATGTACGTTACTACAGGTCATTATTTATATTAATTCCAATAGATTTCGTTAAAAATATTCAAAATTTTATTAAAAATTCACCAATAATGGCGCTCTTTAAAAAATTGCTTAATTGCTCAATTCTAAAAGTCTTAAAAGGTTCGGTGAGATCCAATACTTTTAATGGTAAATTTCACAAGGATCAAAAATATATAAAACGAATACTGCAACTCGGGTATTATTCAAATTTTACAGAATTGTTAAATGAAACTTTCTAAAGGAGTTTAAAATGTTTCAACGGTTTGCACAACGGCGTTTCGGAGTTATAACCATTGACGTGAAAACCATTTACTGTCCACATCGATATTATTGAATATTATTGAAACTGTACAGGATTGTTTGTTGAAGTTTTCTTGAAGAGTTTGAAGGGTTTCAACTCGTTTCACGAAGGAGTTTCGTCATTATTACCCGTTATGTAATAACATCCATACAGATTCGAGTTGATTTCTCTACAGACCCAAAAAGTTTACCAAAACATGCCCTTCACTACAGTCGTCTTAAAAGGTTACGTGGGTTTCAGTTGCTTTTATGATGGATTTTAGAAAATTCCATCATTTGTCACAAAGTCGAGAATTAATGAAATTTGCAAAATGGTTTATTGTATTTTAGAATACTTCTAAAAGTAAATAAATGAAATATAAATAAATCATTTATTGAACCGAAATAAATTTAACGTAAGACTATCGAGTAAAAGTAAATATCGGTTTTAATACATAACTTAATCGAAAACGATTAAATTTGGACCTATTCATTGCCGCTTTGATTTATGGATTCACTGCCAGAATCGCTTTCAGAATTCTCTAAAATCTCATCTTCACAATCTATAAACATAATAAAAATGATTTATTGATGTGTGAAATTTAATCACATAAGAGTTTTTTTAAGAAACATAAGATTAAATAATAAAAAGCGAGTAAATCGGGAATATGAGTTGATACTTTAAAATGGAAATATTAATCAACAATACTAATTCTATGTTATTCTATTAACGAATTGTTACTCTTGATAATTGGTCTTGATAAAAAAATAATAATAATTAAAAGTATAAATATTTATGAGAAATGTTTTAAACCTTCTCAAATTGGAGTGTGATTGCATCATGCAATCACATTGCATTAACAAAAGACATTGCAACATGTCTTTTATGAAAAATCGATTAATAACGGGAACAATTCGTTAAAATAATATAATAAATGTTTTTGATTAATTTTTCCATTTTACATTTTTAAGTAATTTCTAATCAATTGTGCACCTTTCGATTTTCATTGCTCAGTCTGCACTTTTTCTGATTAATTCTTACATACAGCTAAATCATTTTAATCATACCTGTTTGATCTCACTACTATTATCTTATGATGATGAGACTTTAGAAGATTTGGAGAGCGATTCTGGCAGCGAACACAATATTTCCAGTTAACTTGTTTATTAACGTTAATATTAACGGTTTTAACAGTTTATAACTGTAAAGGGTGTTTTCCACTTGCCATGGCTTTTATATACAACGTATGGTTATAGCACCAAATAGTCCATTGCATGCAGTTTGGTAATTTAATTACGGAAAGAATAGTATTACTGTGTTAGTATTAACGAAAAGCATCGTTGATTACCTACTATAAAGAAATCTGTTACATAAACATTAACATACACTGTTGTACTAAAATACGTCAATTATTGACGAATGGGTGGGTATACATGGCATTAAAATGGTAGTGAAAAAGTTTTGTGACCTTTGGCTGTATTAACGAACTATTCATTGAAACAGCTTGCAATCGGTTAACGAATTTTTGCACATTATATTAACAAATGTGGACATTGAGTAACGAAAATGAATTCATTAAATATTCACAATATTGGTGAACTCCTCATTGAAGCAACGTACAAACGGTTAACGAGTGAATGATACTCGTAATATTGTGAACCATAATTTTTCCCTTGTATAATTCCATCAAAGATACCCCACAATTATTTTCTCTCTCAAATTGACCTCTTCGTAGATTTACTTAAAGCTCCCGTGTACTGCAGATATTCTGTCCTCTCCATTTCGAAACCTTTATTAGACCTATAACATTTGGCGAACACGCACCCGACTCGGATCGCACATTGTTTTGCATACTGCTAACAACAAATTAGGTGTATTACTCTGGCCTTCTGCATGTTAACGATATGATAATGAGCACCGATAACGATACCAACGGAATATCCTTGGCACCGTGTCTGTATGCATGTGTGATGATATGATGAAGACCGATGACTCAGTGTATGTGGGACATTGAATTACTTTTTTTGTATATTTGTAGGGCATCCACCGCAGCGATAGAAAAATGGTTTTCAAATTGTATTAAAGTATTGCAAATTTGTTACTATATAATGTGTTTACATCTACGTGATATTGTGAGTTTGTTGTGTGTGTGTTTTAATGTGAGTACAATGAAAATAAGGGTTTGTCAACTTGTTTAGAAGTTGTGCCAATTATGGCAAATAGAGTGCATTATGGTAATTTAAACGGTTGTTACAAATCACAGAAGAGGCAGCTGAAATACGTAATTTCTTAGACAAATTGTTCATCCTTTTGTTTTCCGAAATTCTTATGTATCCAATAATAATTTCATTTCCTCTACAAAGAGTTTCACAGCCCAGAATAAACCAAATGAACATTAATGGAGCCCAGCACTGAGTTCACGAAACAAATTTTAAACTGTTTCTAACGTTTTTGAAGAAATTTTTGTGCGATGCGTCGTAGTGAACAGCTTAAATCCAGTGAAAAATATGTCAATATTTAGGAAACCTCCATTGCAACTCGCAACAATTTTTTAGATATATTTTAGTTCGTTTTAATTACTTCGGTGGCACTACTTGGAACTGTATTTTTAATTTTATAACCATTGCTTAATTATCGACTTTTAAAATCTCTTCTCGCAAAAACATGCATCCCAATTGCTTAAAAAATTAATTAGGTGTCTTCATCTAAATTCTTACTTAGAGTCTTAGGGTATGCAAATAAATTTCCGCCGTTTTCTAGAGACTGCTTCACTGACAAGATAACTTTGAAATCATCAGATGTAAGATGCCATATAGAAGGTTTAAACACCTGACAACAACATAACCTCAAAATACTATTATCTTTGTATTGGTAGTATATATATTTTTTTTTGTTCGAGAACGTCGAGTTTTGTACCAAATAAGCGTCATTTGCGGGAAGTTTTGATTTATTTATTTCATTTAGAGAAATCTGCTGCTGAAGCGCATTGTTTTCTTGTAGAAGTTTACGGTGATGCTGCTTTAAGTGAAAGAAGTTGTCTTGAATGGTTTCAAACGTTTAAAAACGGCAAGTTTGACGTGGAAGATAAAGAACGCGAAGGAAGGCCAGTCAAGTTTGAAGACGCTGAGTTAGAGGCATTATTGGACCAAGACTCATGCCAAACTGAAGAGCAGCTCGCAGAAAGCTTGGGCGTGACTCAGCAAGCGATTTCACACCGTCTCAAGACCATCGGTATGGTACAAAAACAAGGAAATTAAGTTCTGCATGAATTGAAACCCAGAGACGTCGAACGCAGTCTTTTCACGTGCGAACAACTTCTCCAAAGACAATGTCGAAAGAGTTTTTTGCATCGAATAGTGACGGGGGATGAAAAGTGGATCCACTACGACCACCCAAAGCGTAGGAAATCGTGGGGTAAGCCTGGCCATGTACCAACTTCAACGTCGAAGCCGAATGTTTATGGCAAGAAGTTAATGTCGTGCATTTGGTGGGATCAGCTCGGAGTAATCTATTACGAACTACTCCAGCCTAAGGAAAGTATCACTGGAGAACGTTATCGACAGCAACTGTTGCAATTGAGCGGAGAATTGAAGCTTAAACGTCCCGAATATGCCAAAAGACATGACAAAGTGATTGTTCAGCAAGACAACGCTCGGCCACATGTTGCAAAAGTCGTCAAGGATACTTTGGAAGATTTACAATGGGATGTCTTACCCCATCCGCCGTATTCACCAGACATTACTCCTTCGGACTATCACCTGTTTCGATCCATGGCTCACGCTCTGGAAATGGAAACATTTTACTTTTTACGAAGAAGCCATAAATTGGGTCGATTCATGGGTAGTCTCCAAAGATGAAGAGTTTTTTCGACGTGGCATCCGAATGCTGCCACAAAGATGGCAAAAAGTAGTAGCTAATGACGGACAATATTTTGAATAAAATTTAACGTACATTTTTTTTTATAATCAATTGATAACTCTTTATAAAAACGGCGGAAACTTATTTGTATCACCAATAAATTCAATTAAACGTATAATTAAATAATTTGACACAATATTGAGATCCTTCGTGACAGGCATTTGCTCTTCTACTTTTACTTTCGTCGATCTTTGACAGTTCTAATAAGCCCACATCGATCAAAACTGCTTAATGAGGCGTATTTCTTGAAATCCGCTCATCCATCCATGCCTTTGAAAACCTACGTACATAGGATGTTCATCCTTACATTTTCTGAAGTAGCAAATATACTTATTTCTCGGTAAATAAATCATGAACGACGCGTAATGTTAATATTAATCTTGCTATAATACATGTCATTAGATATCCAGATTAGATTTCGCTTAATCGGATTTTGACACGATTGTGAACGAGTTGATGTGTAAAGGATGTATGTTCGAAAAGGTTTCCTTGTTCTAGTTAAAACAAAACTGACTGGCCTTTGCAGTTATTTGCTTTCTTTTCGTTTTATTTACATACTTTTAAGGAATGTGAAAATTCCTTAATTAACCGTTATAACGTACATTTGCATTAGAAATTAGATTTCCACTGCATAACATTATGAGAAACATTCTAAAACTCTCCCAACACATGACTGAAAATATTTATACATTTTCCCAATAAACTCCCTCTTCTTTTAACCTCTCAGCGTATTCGAGAAACAGAAACGGCGGTCACTTGAGAAATCTAACATATAAGAAACTAGGATTAAAAGAAGTTTGTTGGAGCGAATCTATGGAGAAATAAAGCGCTTGTTTGCCGTTTCCTCCTCCCCTCTCGAATTCCTCTACTCGATTTTTCTATTTATTTTGCGACATTTTCAAGAACTTTTCTAGAACTGTAAGTATAACGGAAAGAAAGGGCAGAATCGACGAACACCTTTGCTCCTCCTCATTTTGATTTTGTCGAGGTAAATACCAAGACGGATTGAAACACTTACAGACTGGGTAGCATAAAATATGATATAACCTTTATTTCTGGAAAGGAATACCAATCACTATCCCGTATCCCGGATAAGGCACCATTAAACTATACAACAGAATCCTAGAGGTATACAGATAATTCCTGTCTGACGTCAAATTCTTTTCTACTCATTTGTTTATATGAATGCACTTTATGTTTTATGAAAATCTAATTTCATAATCTGAAGGTTTCCCCATTTTCTGGGTTTTTTGAAACCTCATTTCTCGTTCCTATTTTCAGATCATTATCCACCTTTTCCCTTAATCTTAGTTTTAGTTTTGTCTGCCATACTCTTTGGACATGCAGTTTTTCCTTTATGATGGTGAGGTGTCCAAACTATTTTAATTGATCCTTCTTTACGCCCTTCAATATGAGTTCTAGTTTCAACCATTTTCTTACTACTTCGCTGCTCTAAAGTATTTGATTCTCACTGCTTTTAATTTGTAACTATTGTATTTTCTACTTTTGTTTATTTCGGCTTTGTAGTTTCTTCTTTTATTTTGAGTTATAAATATGTAAAAATTTCGAATTTCTTATTTGTACTAAAATATTTTTGTCTTGTCGCCCGATGAACGTAGCTTTTGTTTCTACAAAGTTTTTTATTTGCATTGCAATAGAAGCTGTGTTCAGCTCTGTCTGTGTTCAGAGTTGTAAATTTTGAAAAAACAATTAAGTTGCGTAAGATTTTAAAAACCTGCTTCAAAGTTACAAGATTTTAAGGTGTAAATCCTTCCAGTGTCTAACACATCCAAAAAACCTTCACTATTTCTAGCATGTTCTTCGAATTGATCACATACCCTTTGATTAAATCCAGATCTTTCAGAACGCTTCTGCTAACTGAAAAATTCTACAGATTTTGTAAAATCTTTTATTGTCTCTGAAAATATCGACCCTTGTATATTTGTTCAGTTTATAGAATTTGTTTTAGCAGATAAAATTTAACAGCAGACGGACTAAAAAACTTTGTTTAAAATGGATCAAAGTGATAAAAACACAAAATCTAGACAAATCTGAGCAATTAACAATAAAAACTTAACAAAAACAGGTCGTGGTATAGACGATTTGTAGATAAAGAAAATACCTTCAAAATGAGCGTTTCTAAAAGATGATCGGAGCATTTTTCACCCAGAGAAATTGGAAATACCGTTAAAATGGGCCCTTTTTCAAAAATTCACAGCTTGGTCCAGTTTAAACCTGAAGCGCTAATTTTGCGTGAAATGTTAGGTTATTATGTCTACTTTAAGCATGCAAAAGCTGGATGCTGTCGGATGAATAGTTTTAGCACAATTACGTTATTAACAATATACACCGAAATTTTGGAAAATTCAGCGCATTAACTGAGATGGGCCGATTTTAATGTTTCAAACGGTTTTTGAAAGAGGACGTTAGAACCTACAACTTGGCTATCTTGGATTTTCACATACGTTTGGAGAAAAGTGCGAAAAAGGGCTTCAAACATTGGTTGAATAACGCGATTTCGCATTTCGAGCAGAGTGGCGAGCGCAAGTATACTGCTTTATGCTGCTTGAAGCATGTGAAGTCTTTTGTATGAAACTCGATATATTTTTTATGTGCACTTCAAAACTCTCTTCAGGACATCTATCCTCTGTCTGTTTCAAAAAAATTATTATAGTTAATATAACTACTAATAATATAAACTTGTCAGCTGTCAAGAGTTTTTTTTTACACCTGGTATTTTAAAATATTTTCTAAATTTTGTCCTGGCACAATCACCATACCACTTGTAAATAAAATATTGTCAACCCTCGCTGTCGTTAATTAAAAATTCACTTTGATATCCTTTTTAAATTATTTAAAACACTTATTTAATATTGCAATATCTTGTTACTTAATGTCTACCAATTTTCATTACACACAAAAATAATCACTGTGAAAATTCAAATTCAGATTGCTTATTAAATGCTACCACGATTCAATATTCACTGGTCAAATTTCGTTCTTTTAAAGTACAAATACCACAACTTCGTGTTTTTGAATTAAAACATGAGAATAAAGCACTCCCACTCTCAAACCAATCTTAAATTAAGTGTAGCTTGAAGTGAATTAACCAATATATTATTTATTAATAATATTTTAAAAAACTTGGACCAATTTATAGCTCACACTCTACGTTTTCCTCATTCACTACCGTTAAACGCTCCAGATATAAAAAGGATTTCACAAAACATCCTCTAATTAATTCGACGTAGCAATTACGATCGGCTTTCTCGTTTCTTGTGATTTATCGACCTGCAACACAATCAAAACGGTTTCTTTTTTCTTTCTCCCTCTCACTCCTGCCGCGTTTTTGACGGGATGCACGTAATCGTTCCACAGGAAGTAAGATCGACTCCGGAGGGAGTTAAACTTAGGAAAATCGTCGTACCCAAGGAGGTACTCTTGGAGAGAAACGCTCAATTGAAACGGAATGAAGAAGATAAAAGAGCTGAGGTGGAGGAGAACAAAGAAGGTAAAAAGTAAAACGTTGATGGAAGGTAATATTTTTATTTCGTTGAATAAATGTTGTTATTAAACGGTGGTTATTATTATTTTACGATATTATTCGCTATTAAAGTCATTACTTCGTGGTCCTGCTTTTCAATGACTGATTTATTTTTAGAATCAACCTTTTATGATGTTAATTATTGGATATAATTTAATGTACCCATCCTGTTTGATTTCCAATTTCTGAATAAATGCCGTTGTAAAGATAACGACGCTGGACGTAATGCGAAATTGGCTACTAATTAACAGCGAATGAATGGAATGAAATTCATTCATAAATGTACAGTTTAACAATGAACCAACGGTTTTGAGGTCATTTTATACTTTCCGAACGTAAATCTGTTTTAATTTCATTTGTAAAAACGAATTCGTTTCATACTTCGCTGATGATCAGAGGCGTACCAACAAAATTCATATACACTATACATTTTTAAATAGTTAGGACGTTTAAAATATTCTCACATTATCTGATACCCAAATACAGTATTAAAAAATCTGAATACTTGATCTCCCGCATTCGCCTTATGTAATTACGTACATGTTCATATTTGTTCTGCCGGTACGTTGTTGCCAATCTGTGAAATTTAATTGAAATATTGAAGAAAATCTCTCGGAAGTCTCGTACCATATGGTAAATTATGGAAAATCGTCGTGCTTTCATGCTTTCTAACCAGCCTAGCTCTTGGGCGTGTTTACATAATTCGATTGTTTGTTATTACTATTAGAAAGTCATGACGAAAAATGAGCAGGTATTGTTAAATTAGCGAACAGAATTCGACCCAAATGGCCATTCAGCCTAATTGGAATTGCGAAGTTTACATGCTGACTGGGGGATCGAGAAGATTTAATTAAAAGATCAGGCGCTCATTAAGAAAGCGAATACCTTACGGAATTGTTGTCAAGAGGTATAATCTTTAAGAGAGGGAGAAGGAAAATAAATACAGTTCGTTATTAACGTGAATACGAATAGTAAACATTTAATAATAATAATAATAGTAATAACAATAATAATAATGATATATTTATTATATTCATTTTTTTAATAAGCAAACGTTGTATAGGGTTTGTCAGTACATGGAAAAGTATCTGCAAATCATATTTAACTCTGTCAGTCCATGCATTGAAATGATTCATTAGTGAATCTATTATACAATTTTGTAGGTAGTTTGGAAAATTAAAGAATATTTTACTCTTATTCAATGGTACATTGAACTTGCCTCTGTTCCTAGTAGTGCAAGTATGTAACAAGGAACGAATTGGAAGTCTAATTGGATTTTTAAAAACAGGTACATAGATGATACTATGCTATACTCCTTTAAATGCCTCTACAACTCGTTCTACTCGATAGTCCAAGCGTACATCTTACAACCCTATTTTGTGCCTTAAATATCTTCTTAGCTAATGGGATAACTCTTCTCCGGAAAATTTTATCATTATCTAGAATCGCTTCGATTTGGTCAAAAATTAAAATTTTAGTTGCTAAACTTCCAATCAGGGATTACAACAAAACTTTTCATGGCACGACGCAGATAATTAAAGTAAATTAATTGGGACAAGCAGATGTAGACATTTGTTGGTATAAAACAATGTAATTGGAATTGATCATTGATCATATACAATTTTCTTGAAAATGTACTTTTATTAATACCACAAGGGAAGAAATGGCCAAAAACCGAGAAATCAAAAAGAAATAGGCAATATTAATTACTCACTTAACACAACATAATCACTCAAAAAATGGCCATTATATCATAGTTGTAATTAGTTTTTTTAGTGACTGAAACAGTAGTTTTGAAATCGGTTTTCTCATAAAACGACTATGTTGTTGAGTTAATATGTCAAATAATCGTTAGATTGAAGGACTGTGTAAAGTGAGGCGATATCGAATTGAAAAGTACTTCAAAAGATTACAATATATTGAATCATTTCAAAACATTGAAAGAAATATCAATGGAAAACGTCGTTTCAATTAGAATAGTTCAACACTTTAAAATATCCGTATACCATACACTGTAACTTTCGTTAAGATCCAGATCTAAACCTATCGATCTTTTTAAATTCTTTTCTCTAGACTCTTTATAATCTATGTGCAGAGAAATGTATAAAAAGTTTTTTTCAAAAGTAAGTTTAGATTTTTCAACAGCTACAAATCGGGTTACCTTAATGTTTGTACTGTACTTGAGGTACTTTCAACTCGCTTCTTAAGACCTTTATTGTGTATAAATCAGGCATGTAAATGTGAACTCTGATACATTTATTAAATTATTACTTGCTGATTTTGTATTGTATGTGCAGGTGATTTTCAAGTAAGTGTAGGCAGTGTATTTCCAAAAACGTATCAAGTGTTTCACTTTAATAACGCCAATGAAATGAAATAATTCTGCATATTGGTCTGATTGACTGATGATTTGTTGATGATAGATTCTGAATTGTTACGTGACCAACTTTTTTTGTTTCATTTCTGGTAATTTTCCTCGATTTATGTACTTCAGACAAACGTTGATAAAATGGGAATCCACTGAAATTACGTCAATTTAACGATAACAATTTAATGAAATATAGAAATTTAATGAGAACCATTACACAAAACGGACAAGATTATTTTGATTCAAACCTACTCTAGAGAGCTGCCAATCCTTATAATAACCTCGGGAAACGAAGGTTTTAAGGATTACGTATCCTGCGAACATCTTTTTGGTTAGAATCTGTGTAAATATCTTTCTGAATCTTATCATTTTATTGTAAAAACTTGACAGAATCTTGCTAGCTTATAGTCAGATAGATGGATAACTAAGAAAGGGTTGCCATTTCAGTATGATTAGATTACGCATAGCAAAATCGGCCAGAATTTATCCAATTTATATTACGTATAAAGGTGAAAGCCATTTTGCACTTATTTTGCAATATACTTTAAGGCCAAACGATACCTTATTCTTATTATCTGCAATTTTTTGGCAACTTTTCCAATAATTTGTAAGATGATTCTACATTGTAATCAAGGCTTAATAGTATCATCTTATTGTAACTACCGATCTGAACAACATTTGAATACTACATATCCGACTATTTGACTATCCGCCTAAGACATTAGAGTTCATAGGAGAAATACTGTTTTCGCAAACATACAGGACTGGCCCAATTTGCCTGCCGCAGATTGTTACAGTGTAACGTGTAATTTTTCAAAAAATCAAAATGACAGACATTTAGTGAACATTCTCAGAATGTTAAAAAATAATTAATTTCATCGATCATGCATCATAATAAATGCAAATTACAAGGGCCTGCCAATAAATTTTCGTCGGTTTATTTCGTTTCACATTATTGGCACGCATTTTAAAATCATTCCGTAACACCTACTTTATTAATGCAAATTGAAAATCGATTTCCCAATCTGGCACACAGATGCAACACTATTGTTTTTCCATCTTCGAATACCTACCAAATTCACCTATTAAATTGACAGACATTAATCTATTGGCCAGCCGCCGATCTATAACTTAGTTGTGTAATGATAATTTTTCTAACACCATCTTGCTTATGGCGAAAGACATTTTTCGAAGTCAAAAATTTTTAAAAATTATTTGTTTCTACCGTGAGCCCGCAGCGCCTGGCTGATTTACTTGTAACTAATGTAGAAACTAACATTGTAGTTAATGTTGGCATAAACGAAATAGTTACTACATAGCCATCAAAAAGCGTGTAGTGTCAAAAATTTGGGCTTATTTGTGATCATTTCCGTTTTGTACATAAATATGTTTATTTTAGCCTTGAAATATGGGTCCTTGTTAAAACCAAAGTTTTATCTATAACTTCAATTAAAGCAGTATTTTTTTTGTCTACTATCTGCAACGACTTAAAATATAATTTCATGTAAAAAACTACACTTGTTTATTGAGTTTTTGGGACACCCCTGTATCAAGGGGTACATACAGTGCATACCGAGTGCGTTACTAACGGCCCAGAGTGTATTCAACATTAAATGAAATCTAATCTTGTAGCAATCCACTAGCAATTTTTGTATAAACGAAAGAGCGATTTGATCCCCTCGACCTATTGATTAAAACCTCTAGAGAACCGTGACCGAATCCCAATCGATCGACTATCGATTTCCGCGAAATTTCACTATCGTAAAGCAAAAAACGAACCGAACCCACTCCGCTGCGGGCGACTCGTTCGAATGAAGGAGAAAGCCCGTAAAAAATCTCATTTCGAGAAGTGAAAACTCTCCATGACCTCCGTCAACACATCTCCAAAGGCTCGAACCCGGAGACTTAATCCTTAACCTCGACGTAGGCGAGCATTTTACTTCGACGTTCGTTTCTCTGACTTCTTGCCCTGCAATTTTATTTCTGCGCTGAAACGTTATACTCTGCTCGGCTTTACAGGAGGTATCCACCTCGTGCGTTCGCTGTATGAGTTATTCAGTGTCAGGTTTCGGATAGCGAATGACCTCTTGTCATTTGTGCAGACAAAAGATTTCATGTGGCACGTTGCATTGTAAACGCCTCTCTTGGACCTTCGTCGCCCCTCTCTCGAACGGAAAGTAAAAGTTTGAGAGAGCCTTGTTTGGAATGAACGGAGAAAATGACTAATAGGTCCCTAGTTGATTGATGTAAAGCTTCTTCGCCTGTTCCGCAAGATTGATTCGCAATAAGCCAATGTTTCAATTAAGTGCATCGATTGATTTTACAAGTGGAACCGCTGCATGCCTTAGAGGCCACTTAACTGAGCTTCTTTGATTAGTTTGTTTTAGTATTCCTGACATTCTTGCGTGCATTATTTCTTTATGTTTAACTTGTACTAATGTTATGAGACAGCTTTAAACAATATTGCACTTTTTTGTGTTAATTTAATACAATTAGTATTTACAGTGAATTAAATAAATTATTGTAATGAGTTATTTTTGCGGGTGTTTCCTTCTAAATTTTTCTTTGCTTGACTACGACACTCGAAACCTCCAAAGATGACACATGCGTTGTATCTATGATCAGTTTTTGAAAATGCTTTTCCTCCTGGTCAAGTAATTTTTACATGCCTACCGCATTTATGCAAGTTGAAAATAGGCTGCATAGTTGAAAATAGGTATTCTAAAGCCAAATGTTAGGCGATGGTGTGTATGATCTGTGAACATTTGTGCTTCAAATGTTCGTTGCTCGCTGTCACAAGGTTACAATAAAACATTGTTCTGAATAACGCGGCTTGAGCAAGAACAGAAACAATTTCAAAATGTGTCAATTTATTTAAAGATGTATATTGTGCATCATTAGTAACCACTACTTGACAAGCCTAAGCTGGTGATGTTATGATGAGAGCCATCTGAGCATTCCTGCTCTTAATTCTTTTGCGGAATCTAAATTGAGTTATAGACTTCAACCTTTAGATTGTACTGTATTTAGGGCATTTAAAAAATATTACAATGATGCTTGCAATCGACGGATGGTCAGTAAACTCAGTAATACAATCACCACATATGCTGCTGCAGCATAAGTGATACAAGAGGCTTCAGTTTTCATAATATATGCAGTGGATTTGTAAAAGCAGATATTCCTTGTAACAAGGATATATTTACTAATGTCGAATTCTTGTCAGCATGTGTGAGTAATCGTCTTGAAATTAATGAAGAAATTCCAGTGGTATTACGAAAAATAACGAACAACCTTGACAAGCCCCTGGAAAAACAAAAGTGCAAAGACGTCAAAGAGGCAAATCGTTAAAACTAACCAAAGCTTGTTAATGAGAAACTGGAGCAGGCTACAAATCAGAGAGACAAATACCAGACAACATTACATCAGAACGATGCTAACCAAGTGAAAAGGTAAAATTTTGGACGAGCAAAACCAAAGAGGCAATACTGTGTTCAAAGAGCACGCTGTCACCGACTTTTTCTGAAGAATCTATGGGTGAAGAAGACTATTCTTTTTCTACTTTTATGGATTCTAACCTGCAAGGAGTTTGTGACAAACGTAGGAATGAGTTAGAAGACAATATTTTCGAAAAGGATCGGCCATCCAGGAAAAAGAATGGCTTTAATGTTATATTCATTAAACGAAATATGCCTTCTAACCGCTTCATATTTTCTAACGAACAACTTACAATTTGTTGGACAAGATTACGCAGTTTGTGGTTTGCCAAACCCATTAAATTCTGCGAAAGGACGTTACGAAAACGTGATGTATATCAACATGTATTTGTCCGAATTTAGTTTACATTAAAGAACATTTCTTCATTTTAAACATTTGCAAAAGTATTTTGATTTTGAAGTATTCTGATTTTGAAACAGTCCTGCGATGAGAATTGATAAATGTAACGTGCAGTAATAATATGTATTTAATTTCATTTTTATATTATTTGTTTTCACACATATATATATTTGTTTATGGTTTCATATATGATTATGTGATGAGACAAAGCGAGTTTTTAATTGTTCACACTAGGTCATTTCTCACAAGCACTCACCACTGAAGACAATTTATTAAAAGTCTTGTTACTTTACTTATGTAACCTATTTATAATCAGGCACTAGAAGCGGTTGAAGATAACTACCCAAATTCTCCCAACCTCTCCCTGTAGGTACTGATTGTCATTATAATACGGGAAATCTCCTTCAATCTATGCCTTAAATATGAGTTTAAGGCACAATATGCAACTTACCAAGAAATAATAGCAATTTACCAAATATATCGAATAAGATCATACTACAAACAATTTAGTTAGAAAAACTTTGGGTGACCTGAACAGAACCCAACCGTCGTTACAAGATACCATGTAGCTGCAAAACTGCGTAAAGTAGACAATAAAATTATTAACGAACCCAAGTTTAAAAAAAGAACAGTATTGTATCATACAAATAAGATATTTATTGTTACAAATAGAATTTGAATAAATTAATATGAAGCTATGTGCCGTAGTTTTATAGTAATTTAATTTTTTGTAGCTTTCGCAGCCTGAGTGCACATCTATGAGTGTTGAAATAAGCTTTATATATATTTCTCTCGTTTCTTTTCAATTTCTCTTTACTATACCTCTACAAATTTTTCATGAAACATTTTGCCTCCATTCGCTGGATGTTGGAATTATACTTTGTATATTTTTATTATCCATTCCAAACAATAACTATAATTATGTAATGAACAGGAAGTCAGTGTAGTACTTTGTCCTTTTTGTACACTTACAATGCCTCTTTATAATACTTGAAATCCTAATTAAAATGTCGAAAAAATATTCAACCATATCATTGGCTGTACTCAGTCTTGTCTCCAAATTTTTTCATGACTTCATCGTTTTCCAAATTGTTTTTTGTAAACGGATGGCATCGTCAGGTACTGTTACATGTGGAGCTTTACTATTAGGATTACTATCTGCTGAAAATGCATCAAATTGTTCCTTACTACAGTGCTTAAATTACAATTACTATTCACGTCACATCAAAAAGAGCCATCTACACAGTACTACCAAACCCTCTATAATTAAAACAAAAAGGTCCATCCGATTTCTTAGCACTAAATGGTATGCTTTCTGCCAAAATGCACCTAAACATTAGGAAAATTCGTGGAAGCATATAATTTATTGACAATTTTCAGCCATTGCTCTTTTGTAGTTCGAATAGTCAAATAATCCTCCTTTAATATATAATGAATAACTTCCAAGGTTTCCAGAACAACATTCGTCAATGAAGAAACAGAGATCCTAATGCTATGAATAGATTTGTAAAAATTTCCCTTGCAGCTGTAGTGATAGTGGCCAGCAACCTCAAGGAAACTAGTTTCCATTTACTGGAAAGCTAAATTAGGGAACAATACTTGATAATAACATAAGTCTTCAAATCTTCTTACAGACATTCTGGTAAAGTTTTTAAATCTGTCGCGATTCTTCATTGATAATTCATTAAATAACATACTAACTAAAATCTCTTCTTTACGGCCATTGCCTTATAGAGCCCTTTTTTTTCTTACCTTTTTATTCTTGTTATACAATAGTCATATCAACAGTATTAACAATGAATCGGAACACTGTCCTTGTAATACAGTGTTGTTTAATTAATTATTTATTATCATTGATATAGTAAACGCCTGAAATTAAATGAACCATTAATAGTAACTGATCTGAGGAACAATATGATGGTTTTAAGGTTATATTGATTATATTTTTACTGTTACTATTACAGCATGTCATCATATCTGCGATTCACATTAAGAATTCGTATTTATACAAACATCTGTAGACAAAGCCTTTCAAAATCATGTGATATAGTAAATCTCATGCGATCTATTCTTATAGTAACCCAATTTTTTAGGCAAGAAGAGTTTAAAACAAACCTTTGATAGCAGCTTAAGTGCAAAATGATACCGCCGCGGTCGGTCCAAAGCAAAACGGCCGTACATTTTTAATGCCCATAATATACCCAATGCAACACTCGATACAGGTATGAAATTTCTATTTCTTATGCTCCATGTGGCCGACTGACTCAGTTAAACAAGCATCCATTGTAGGAAATATCGTAAATAAATACTGTGTTTTGGTATAGTCCAACAAGCCACATTTTAAACTTAAGTCACTTTTTAAACTTTAAGCCGCTTAATTTATTTGAATCAATATTGTTAAATATACACCTTCTTCACTGAAAATTACAAATTGTTTGTGTGTTTGTATTTAATAAATATTTTTCTTAAAACTAATATTTTAATGTTACATTAAAAATAAAAATTTCTTTGTATTGATAATTTGAACGTATTTTATTACCTAAACGTTATTTACAAATACATATGTCGTAATAAGTAATCCAGAAATGGGAACGTGTACTGGTAAACTTTTGGTTATTATATTTATGTCACGAATTGGGACGGAATTTGAAAGAAGGGGAAAGGAGGGCAACCCTTTCATTATATTCTTGAGCCCTTTCAATACGCTTTTAGTTTACAACATAATAGGCTTAAGAACACAACCCAACTTCTTCCTTTCGGAACCGGCGTCCATTTACTTCATCGACTTGAAACTTATAATATGTGTTCTGTAGCTGATAACCGTTGGCAATTTATAGATACTTTTTGGTACCTTAGTAAATGTTTTTCTTTGATTTTTTCCAGACGATGCGGCTCTATCAGAGGCCCACTCGTCACCGATGCTGGCCTCGAGGAATAGCAGCAAGAGCGCCACCCCGAGCCCGGTCGCTCCAGGATCCCGAAGGAATACCGGGTCCGCTTCCAGCCAGGAATGGCACAACGACGACGACATCGAGCGGTTGGTCGGTTTCCACGGCAGGAGCAGTTTGTCTAGTTTAGGGGTAAGGAAAATGGTGTTTATACTTGTAATATAGCGGCGCATTCGCCATTTCCATGTATACTTTGGCGGGACACTTATATGCTGGCATTGTCGAAGTTGATTTATTAAAAAATTTTTGATTAACGAAATGATTTATTTTGTCAAAACATGTTTTTGTAGACAGCGTCGGTTTTAAAGATTATATTTCTATCCACGTTCTGAAATAATTGCAATTGATTGAATTGCAATTGAAATGATCTGATCGCTTTTAGGATTGTTTCATATAATTTTTTTTCGTGCCCAGTTCTGTGAGAAGCAAATTCCAAAGTGTCTCATTAAATTTTTGTATCTTGTAAATCCCTATAAATGTCTACGTTTCCACTTCAATTAGTATACTAATCCTTTCTATTATTTCATTAATAATGAAACACATCTGGGTGTTCACACTTTTCGTTATTATCCTGGTATTTATGCCGAGCGGTGAACGTTTTAATAAATGCATAGCAACATGTATAAATAACTGTTGATGCATGTTTGCATACCAGACTTAATACTGGAAACCGTAAATACCCTAATTATTTGTACGCACAGGTGCTTAACGAAATTGGAAATATGGAACCAAGTTCACCAACCAAGGTATGATGAATTTCCTAATTTATGCATCTTGTCCATTTAACACACCATTTTTTCATACTTCTGTACAGTTTATAACTTCGTTTTAATTAGTTACTTAAGTAGATGGTAATTATTGAAGAATGAGTAAATGATTTTTTAATATATTTGTAATGTGCGGTCATGAAAAGTCAACATAGTGCCAGGCCAGCGGTGGCGAGCGCTTTTATATACTCGTGCCAATAATTATAATTTTTTTGTGTCCAACTTCTGCCTTGCCGGGAAATTCATAGTAGCAAATATACACTAAACAATCATTATAAGATTTTATGAAAACAATCTAAGAATTCGACAGCTACAAAGTAGCTGTAAACTACTAATTATACTTTTTGTCAATGAGAGTTTTGTTGTACTTTCAATGGCAAGTATATATCATGTTCATAACTTGTAACTTAGAGCAATGCACATGCCGCGCTGGATTTATCAGTTAGCTTATTTCTACAACTATTTAATAAAATTTATTTCGGAGCAGAAGGATCCACAAGCGTAAGATCAAAATATACAGTACAGCACGTGCAATTTTTACAGTTATGGGTTTCTGGAATTTCATTGAACGTTCTTCTTATTATATGTCATTTCCATCGTTTTCATGTCCTATATGAAGGTGGTATAAGGAAATCATGGAAAAATTTTCAAAAGTAAATTGTGGGAAACTATTGTTCAAATTGTGAACTATTGTTCAAATGAAAATTTTTCCTGGATGGCAATGTTCGAACAGAAAATTGTTCGAAAATAAAATTCTCAGAATAGCAGATGATGACCCAATGGAAATTTAGGATTTCGGCGTCGATGACGATGAACTGTACCAATCGAAGATTCTTAGTAATAATCTTAAATATTTTGAACTTATGGAAGAATGACTTCACTCTAACATAACAAATCGAAGGCTTCACTGATTTTTGGTACAAGCACAAGGGCAAGGACGGTTAAATGGCTAATCTTCTGAGAAAAATTAGTATTTATATCATGTTTATCGTTCGACTCAATGCTTTGGATTTTTCTATATCTACTGAATTCTAATTTATCAAAAAAACTGCTATAGTTAGCATTTTATATTAGTTATACTGTATGATCCATTTGTTCTTGAACAACCCTCAAAAATCATTATTAGTTGTGGGACTTCGACCGGACTTTTTTGATGTTAGAGCCTGATAAACTGTATTGCCTCAGCAGAATTTCTGTCAAATTCAAAACTTAACTATCTTCACGATGTTTTGCACGAAATGCAAAAGTGCATCTTTCAAAATGGACATGTTTCAAATCTTATCGAAAACTTTGCAATAATAAGCAATTTTGTAGTAAGATGTTAAAACACTTTACAAAATTCAATACTTAGGTATCACTAGCTATGACTCGACACGGCTTCTTTCGCTCACTTATTTTAAAAATTTGTAACTCTAATATGGATTCCCTAGCTAAAACTTTATTCTCTTATTATTTAAAAACATAAATTTATCAAATCTATGTGAAAATCTAACACTAAATATTAGCAAAAGATTATCTCAATACATTAGTGAAAATCAAATCCAAATTAAATGCATAAACGCACACACAGGCAAGGTTTATAGGTTTTAGGCAGGGCAAGGCAAGTTTATCAGGTTATCCAGGTAAAATAAAAATTAAACATTTCATGAAAGTATTATCCTGAAGTTTCTGTAACAAAATTGGAACAGAAAAAAATTAGTAATCTATTACAAAACCCGCAATATTCTCGTCGCTTCTACCAATTCGCCATTTACACTTGTCGATCCTTTTTCGCAATTTCATAGTAACTTTCTGTACTGCTAACTTTCTGCAGTTCCAACATACTTTTTGATTTTGATTTGTAAACCTTTTGCTACAGAATATCACAAAAGTTGAGTCGCGTCAAATCTCGGAGACCACTCATTCCAGGGACTGTTTCATCTTATTCATCGATTCTTGAAGTGTTCATCAGTCAACCTCATATCGAAATAGTGTTATTAACTGTAATTGGAACTTCAAATTAATACTTTCCAATACTCGTTCGCGGGGAAGAAAAGAAGAACATAGCATTTAGTATTATGCATCAAAGTTTACTCTTTGCATTTGTGATGAATTTCCGATTCTGAGCTAGTGAGAATTTTGACTTGAAACCAGCCCATTCGTAGTAAACGTGGCTTCATCGCTGAATAAAATTTCAGGCAAAAACTTATGAATATAAAATTATGGCATAAATTTTATTCATCCAAAAATGTGTGAATCTGAGACGGTGAAATTTCAACCAAACATATTTCAGCCTTTCATTGACGCCTCGATCCTGGGGACATACTTTACATTTTGTAAATTGAAATCCGTTCCGTTTATATTCCACACGGTCCCTAAATCATCGCGTCCCCGAAACTTGATTCCTTGGAGTTCCCCCTTTCAATTATTCGCCCGACATTCCCCATTTTTTGGCTTAGTCGCTGTGGTCCTTTTGATCTCCCATCGAAATTACATCGAAAAAAAAAGAGGTTCAAAGGTTGAAAGCGCATTTTCGGCTTTCGTACTTAAAAATCTTCCCGTTGCCCTTTCATTACGGCGTTTTCGACCTCCCATCGGTCACATCGCTAAACCAATTTTACATTCGGTTTGTTTGATCTGTGCGAGTGAAAATGGACTCGATTCATTAAATCTCGGTGTGTGCTTATGGCGTGTGGTTTACGTGGAATTTACAGTTTGAGCTAAAATAATTACATTCATGGCCGCAACCAATTGGCGAATTAGTTAATCAAAACACATCCGTATTTGTAGTGTAGATAGTAGGAGATAAGGTATCGCCTGACAGGTTAAATTAATTTTCCACCAGAAAAGTACATATTTTAATTACGGAATGTTAAAACGAGATCTCTTTCTCGCACACAAAAGGCCGTCCTCTTTTGTACTTTCATTTTCTTTTCTCTTATCCGGCTCTGCTCGCTGCTGATAATGAATTTCCAGCTCATAGTGATTCCGATCTTTTCATCCTTTCTATTTTTTCTCGTAGGAGTTGCGGATATCGTGATATATTTAAAAAATCACACAAAAGACCAATCGAGGCGATCTCGCCAGATGCACGCGTTGCACGATTTGAATGTTTTGCAGTTATAGTCACGTAACGGAGATACTTGGTTTAAAAGTGCTGCGTAAAGTCTTTGAGAAGAATATTATGAGGTGTGTGTAATACATGGAAATTAGACTGCATGATTTAAAAGAAACGAACTTCTCGTTCAACTGAGTTCGTTCTGAGTAGCAAAGAGAATTAATAATGGAATTTTAGGGTATATTCACCAGTTTCGAAATATAAGGTTCACTGGGATCAGCTAAAATTGTTATTTATGAAAGGTTTCATGAAAACTTAACTTGCAGCTGCCTTTATCTTATCTTGTATTGCGGATTATTCAAAAACGCAAAAAACCCACAAACAACCAAATTGCCCAACCATGCATCTAAATAAAATTCCCTACCTAATATTTCATGTAAACCCGATATTTCACGTTTTACTCCCCATTCGATCATCGATTTATTTATAAACCACTCAACCCAATGTACATAAACACATGGGTTTTTATCTAACCTAGTTAGAATCAGGATTATTGTTATTGTACAATATTTTTTTACAGTTAAGGTCTGATTCCATGGCCAGCGTTTATTCGGGAGCAGGCGAAGGAAGATATGGTTCCGTGACGGTTAGAGGGCAAGTGGAATTCGGTTTGCAATACAATTACAAAGCGGGAGCTTTGGAGATCCAGATCAAGCAGTGTAGAGATTTAGCACCTGTTGATGTCAAGAGAAACAGGTCCGATCCTTATGTCAAGGTAAGATTTTTAATGATAATCCAAATCTAACTTTAAAATTACTAGGTAGTATGCAGATTCTGTAATGTTTCTAATCAATAACGAGCGCTCGACGCGTTTTAGATGTAATTATTGATACAGACGTTAGATACAGAGGCGTAACAAAGCAGCAGTGTTCGAAAGGTTTGCTAAACGACAAATCAAATAAAATATTAATTTGCAGTGCACTTCTAGGCCCGTTTCGGCGTTAGCAACCAATAGAGGCGCCATTACTTTCTGTGGAATTTTGAAAGGCCAGAATGATTTTAAAATTGAATCCAGAATTTTTTTGGAATGTAAAGTTTTCCAATTTAGTATTACATTCTAAAACGCTTCAAATATATAGAATAAATATTCTAGGAGTTCTTCTGGAACCTTAAACCACAAACTGTGCTTTTGTATTAAATCTAGTAGATTTACAGATGTTTCAAATAATTTCATTGTAATTTTAAACGCTAAAAAGGAACTAAAAGAAAAATTCCCGGTTCTTCCAAAAGATTAAATCGTCAAAAGGTCCTTATCATCTAATATAGAGGGTTTAAGGTAATTTCAAATTTTTTTCTTGGATAGCCACTGGACGTCTGTTATTGGCCATTGCTCAATATTACATCTAATTGTTATCCAATAGATATTCACATTCCCCAAGGAGTGACCCCTTGATCCCCCAATTAGGTCAGCTATGGATATCAGATAACATTTGTAGGTCGTAACTGGACGGCCAATGTAATGTGAACTGGCCAGGCAATAACCCTGAGCCAATTCATCATATGGTTACCATGGTAACCGTATGAAGGCTTCTTGTATGCCTGCCTCACTTCATATGGTCATTTAGAGGCGAAATAGTGTCTCAACACATATTATATTACATGGGTTGTTTTCAAATGTTAATTTTTAATACATGATTTGTAAAAGAAGCATGTAAAGTAGCAATTACACGATTTGCATGCCTTTTAAAAATCTGGTTGTCTATGGCATTAGCTGAAGCAGACCTTTCCTAAATATATCGAAGCAATCCAGAGGCCGACGGTGGCACTGCAGGCACAGGCACAGTACCCATAAACCTGTTGGTACAGGAAAGAACTTGGCTACACCAGAATCCGCTAGCAGACAGAGCAGAGGCAAAGTGTAAGGCTACGAAAATATGTATAAATATAGGGAAGAATCGATGGAAGAGAGAGAGAAAGCCCAGTGGATCAAGACTCATATCGGATATAATACCTTGGGTTAAATGCGAACATTGGCAGGTCGATTAGTATCTGACGCAGATACTTGCAGCACACGGAGTCTTCAGAATACTGGGAAGCATCCTGACCCCAGACAACCTAATTCACAAAATGACCCAAAGTGTAAGGAATTGGAAGGCTGTAACAGTACATGATAAGAACAATAACGAGTAAGAAAGAAACAGCAGAGTTCAACAGACAGAATGAGTGAAATAGAATAGCAGTAACAAGAGGCTGAAAAAATACAACTAAGGTAGAAAAACCCGAAGAGAACCAGGGTACTCCGATGTATATCTAACGATGGTTCCGGATTGCCCACACGTGGTGAAGAGAAGGAGGTCTAGTGGGTAGGCTAGGATTGCACCAAAACTCCTACAATCCCACACACCGGTGGGTACGGAAAAAATCAAGAGACTGAAATAGAAGCACTTCATTTTTTAAAAAGTTCCTCGAATTACAAGTCTTGCCATGTTTCATTAAGATGAAAACTATTATTTTTTCATAAAAAACTTTTAAGAGTATGTAATACGATTCTAAATTTATCCCAATTTGTTTTTCCACAAAGTTTTCGAAAGCTCGTGCTTCAAAACACATCCTATTTGGCACCAAATGCTTACACATTTCTCATTGTTTATTTTTCTGTTTCCCAGGTTTATCTATTGCCGGATAAATCGAAGAGTGGCAAAAGGAAGACGAAAGTGAAGAAGCACACCCTGAACCCCGTGTTCGATGAATGCCTTAAGTTCCACATCTCCCTCAATGGCCTCGAGACGAGAACGTTATGGTTGACTGTATGGCACTCGGACATGTTCGGCAGGAACGACTTCCTCGGAGAGGTCATGATGGCTTTGGAGAATAAAGTTTTCGATGATCCCACTCCCAAGTGGTACAACCTACAGGAAAGAGTAAGTGTTTGGCAATATGCCAATAAGCTACGAACCGAAACAATGGAAGAAAATCAAGGCTGTCTGAATTTGCGTCTTAATCCAACTTTTTCATTGCTTTGTTTTAGACGGAACCATTTGAAGATTTCCAGTCGTATAAGGGTGACATAATAGTGTGCTTAAAATTTGTACCGCCTGATATGACTCTACAGAAGAAAGGAAAGCGTTCAAGAGGTGCTCTTCATGTACTAGTCAAAGAAGCCAAATCTTTGACAGCTGTTAAAGCGAACGGCACGTCTGATCCATTTTGTAAAAGGTACGAGTTCTGTAATATCTCATTTTCTCTAAACTGTTACTGTGAAAGCAGTATTTAACTTTTCAATATGAAACAAATAATAAATAATTGTTTGTTTTTTTAGTTACCTTCTACCAGAGAAGGGCCGAAGCTCCAAGCAGAAGACTCCAGTGGCCCGACGTACCATCAATCCAATATGGAATTATACTTTCGTGTATGACGACGTCACTCTTCAGGAATTAGCAGAAAGGTGTCTGGAGTTAACAGTTTGGGACCACGATCGATTGGCGAGCAACGAGTTCCTTGGCGGGGTTAGATTTTCATTAGGAACAGGTAAACAGAAGAATGTCTGTAAAAGCAAAAGGTGGAAATTAGGAGAAATAGACAAGTCTTTGGTTTTTTATAATAATATTTAATAAATATTTAAGGTTAACTTATTGTTTAAAAACCTGGTACTTAGCTCAGATATATAATTATTCATTTTCAACTCGGTTAAAGTCCATTTTCTCTCTATACTTAATACCACTGTATCATCATCGAATGCAAACAAATCAGAACAGTTAACAAAAATATTATTTATATACACAAGGGACGAGAGAAGGCCAAGTGCAGTTAGCATTCTATTGAATAGATAATTGTTCACTAGTTCTAAGGAAATGCCTTTAATACCAGCATCATGTATTTTAATCAATGAAATCTCATGATTTGTTGTACCGAAAACTTTACTTAAATCAGTGAAAGTTGCTATAATGTTTTTATTTATATCAATACTTTCATATATTCATACACATCATGGAGAACATTGGCAGTGCTTCTACTTTCAAGAAAACCATATTGCTTTGATTAATTGTATATGTAATTAGGTATATGAATAATTTCTTCAAATAGTTTGGCAATGTTAGATATTAGGGATATTTATTGTCCTATAGTTAATAATATTTCTAGCACCTGCCTGGTTATACATGTATAACCTCCGTCTGTTTTCAACCATAAGGTCAGTTATTCCATGCCTGATACATATGTTAAAGATTCAGAGAATTTTACTATTTCCACCTCTTTTATCTTGTAGGCCGAGTTTTTTTATTAACTTCATGTTCATAAACTTGTATGAAGAAAATAGATTTACTATTTGGGGTAGTTTTTCGTTCATGTTGATTTTCATTAATTTTGTTATTATGCCCTTGATAACTATTAAGCTGTTTAAGATAAACACATCCAAATATCTTTGAAAATATTGAGAGTACAGTTACAGGTCGATAGTTCAATTCCTTTCAATCACCACCCTTGGAGACTTGTGAGAAACTTTGCCCTTTTTAAGTGTACTGGAAAACTACCATAAAATGGTAGTCAATGCTGAGATTATAAAAGGAGCAATTTTTTATGATAGAAAAAAGAGAAGTTTTTAGAAAGCTGTACATACTTACCTACTTCACTATGTTTAAGAAAAACTAGACCTACTTATCATTTTCTGTTTAGGATGAATTAGTAGATATGGTTACATATATTTACTTTTAGTACTTTCTATCAATCACCACCACTTTCCTTAACTTTGTTCCATCTTTTTTAGGTAAGCATTACAGTAAACCAGTCGAATGGATGGATGCGAATGGAAAGGAATTATGCCTGTGGAAGAGCATGTTAGAAAGGCCCAACTTTTGGGTGGAAGGCTGTGTCTCACTAAGGCCGACCCTGGACACTAGGGCGACATAAGGATATAGTGATTAGGGTGAAGATGATAATAAAATGGACTTTCGAGTTCAGCAAATACTCATCCTGCATATCTTTGAAACTTAAATGTGTAATGTTACAAATAGATTGTTGGTTTGTTTGTTTAATAAAATGTATTGTTAAGAATGTTGATGAGATGCACATGGGTAAAAAAAATTTATATTCATTTTACAGTGTATAATAAGTACGTTTTTATTACTAGTTATTTAATGTATGCCTATATAGGTGATTCTAACAAACTGATATATTTTCTTATAATAGATGTTTTCTACGTTTAATCGTTTTATTACTTTGAAAATGTCAAATACTCATGACATCTCACTACACAGTAGCTTCATTCAACAATCATACATTAATTGATCAAACTAAATATACAAAAAGACCAAAAAGGTTGCCCCTTATTTGCCACAAAACAGAAATCCAAAAATATATTCCATTGATTACATTAATCCTTTCCAAATCGAAGTATGTACTTTTCTTTTATAAACTCGTTTGAACTAGCCAAAGTTTTCCTAATAGCCTCTGCATAATTAGTAAAGTCAGTCTGCACACATTTGGGTACAATTAACTTTCCCTCTAAATTAAATTTTATGAGCTCCTGCAACATCAATTCTCGCTTCTTCTCGTTTTCTTTTGTTTCGATCCATCTGGTCATATTAAATCCAAGCACTTTTGTATCGTTAAAAATAAATGAAGATGTTGGAACGATAACTGGTTCCATTGACATTCCTCCATAAGTTACAAGAAATCCTCCAGGTTGAAGATGTCGACTGATCTCGGTGGCAACTTTACCTCCAATACAGTTCAATGCAAGTTTCGGTTTTTCAATCTTCTTAGTTTTGAAAATATCGGTTTTACGTAACTCTTCTTCTGTTAGAACATAAGTAGCTCCAAGGTCAGTTAGGAACTGTTTCAGACGATTTATTTCTGGTCTATTCCTTACAATGTTTACAGAATGAAACCCCCAGAGCTTGCACAATTGTATAATCAGTTGTCCACAAGAGGAATTTCCGCCGTTTTGAATGACGGTGTCCCCAGGTGATAAATCGGCAAAAGTCTTCAACATTGTATAGGCAGTAGAGGAATTGCAAATCAAAGTAGCTGCATCATTCAGTCCCAAAGCGCTAGGAACCTTTAACAATATTTTTTCGGGTAGAGTAATGTGGGTCCTCCAAGTGCCTAAACATGGTTTCAAAGGAACTACATGGTCACCCTTTTTGAACGAATCCACCTCCGCACCTATCTCGACCACCCTTCCAACGCCTTCGTATCCTGGCACAAAAGGCAGAGGAAACCTTACAAAATACTTGCCCTGAATGATATTGATATCCACAGGGTTCACAGGTGCTGCAAGTATTTCTACTAAGACCTCTTTACTTTTCGGTGGAGCTCTTGACTCTTCTTCTATCCTAAGTACTTGCAAGGGATCCCCATACTGTGAAACAGATAATTTCGTGATGGATCTGGATAGTTTTTTCTGAATGTTCTTAGTACGCAAAAACATTGCTGGGAACCTAACCTTACAAATTATAACAGGATTAAGTAGACTGATTAAGTGACTAGTAAATTTTAAGGTCAAAGTCTGAAATAACGTTTCAACAACATTAATTGCATAGTTGTTTAAACACGTAGCAATTTAATTAGTTCGTTCATATCAAATCTAAGAAAAAATTGCGGTTTCCAAATAACACAAATTTTATATTGTGTTACACATGAGGTATACAAAAGCTATGATAACAGAACATCCAAGTTTTAATTGTTTAGGTGTGTCCATAGATCAGACTTTGAATATCTAATTTAGATAATTTCTTCCTATTGAAATAAAAATGTGATCTTGTAATAAGTAGAATAAAATTACCTTTATTAATTTTACAATTCATACTATGTAATAGATCAATAAAACCCATACAAATTAAATTATTAAATAAGCACAAAGTTCTTTGTGCTTTGATAAGCACAAAGAACAAATGAAGTATATGTATTTACAAGTATCGGGAATAGAATACAATCGAGGAGTATATTCTAAAACTGTAAACGTTTGAGATCCCTATTAAATATTATATCGTGCTTTTTAATTTATTTGATGTCATAGTATTTGCTATGGAGAATTAATATATTAGAGGTTTTTATTAAAAACCAGTCGACTTATCTTCAAACAGACTCCCAGATTGCCCTTATTTCAACAAATTACCTAGATATAAATTAATATAAATCATGGCTGTTTCTAAACTGTTATAAAACATTCTTGTATAAAAAGAAATACAAGAGAATGAATTTTGAATATATCAAATACTATTTTGTACGCTCTGAACCTCCAACAGTAAAATAATTTATTATCCGCCTCTATAACCTAATAAATATACTAATTATATGATTTATCTTACATCTCTTGCCACCATTTATCGAGTCTCAGGTTTATTCTTTGGCGGTTTGAACATTTTGATCTTTTTACTGGACTTTTTGCTGTCTTTTGTGTTTGCCTGGAAGTTCTGCCAGCTGTTTACACGATTCTGCCTGGACTCCTAAAAGTATAGAATAACCCCATGATATTAATAACGTTAAATTCAGTTGTAGCCAACCAGTGAATGCAAAACTAATTTGTAACGTTACTCCTATATACTTTTTATGCTGTACTATATCTATCATTCTATGTTTTACCTCAAAATTTTTCTGCCACTCCTTTTGAGCTTTGGCTTTCTCCTCTTCCTCTATTTCGGCCTCCCGTTTTCTTTTCCTCTCCTCCTGATCCCGTTCGGCGAGCTCTCTCCTCTTTCGTTCCATATCTGCAAACAGTTTCATTGTGAGGACATAGACTGCATGTTTATAAGTAGCTGGATCATCCTCCGGGATGCTATCTTTGCCCTCTTTTTTAGCTTTCTTTCTTTTTTCTGCGAGCTAGAAAGCCTTGAGTAGTTAATACAACATGAAAGTACATGATAACTATAAAGGGGGTGTTTTCAAATTTGGCAGTGATTATGTGAGTTAAAGGGTATAGTTAATATTACACATTATGTGTTTCACTGCAATCGTAAGGTTGGTTAATGATTATGATACAAATAATTTAGAATCTACATTTTATTTTGGTTCCTTCAATATTGCCTATACCAAATTTGAAACTGCCCTTACAAATCCACGCTGACAAACCTCTCCATTTCTCTGTCAAACTTACCATTAAATCTGTACGCCCGACGGCCTCCTCAATGATATCCATACACTTTTTCCTCGTCTCCTCATTCTCCAAGGTCTTCCAGGCTTTATTCAACGCCTCAAACGCCTGCTGCGCCCTGTCCGGATCGTCCTGATTCTTATCTGGATGGACGAGTATCGACAGGCGCCTATACTGTTTTTTTATATCTTCGATCGTCGTCTCCGGATCGACCTGGAGCACATCGAAAGGGTTCAGGTTTCTGTAAGTCGATCCCGGCCTGAGTAGTCTGTCGATTTGTTGCTTCGGGGTGAGAACAGAGTCCCTTTTCTCTATTTGCTTTACCTGGAAGGGTACAAGCGATGATTATATGTAGAACACTTACAGGCAGGCTATTGATACTTACTTCGTTATAAAATTCGTTGAATGTGGTGTCTTTTGCCTTCTCTGCGGTTGCTGTTGACATCGTTCTCTTCAGTTAAGAAGGTTTTACTAAGAATTATTTGTTTATTAGTAGATATTTAACTAAAAATACTACTTCAACAAAAAAACATAGATGACAGCTGGCATCGTATGACAGATTGATGTTTGATGTTTTGTTGACAGTTGGTGCGATCGACAGTGTGGTGTTCTGTGTGGGTCGGCGTTCGTAAAGTTAAGCCAAGTTGATTTTCTTTCTTTCGTTCATCTAACGTATACAGGTGTTGGGCTAGTTACAAATACACAAGTGCCAACGTGGATTGTCTCTAGATGTCCTTGTTTCGAAGCATATATATCGATGTGTAAGTGCCTTTGTCTGTGATTCTAATGTACGCGTTTTCTGATTCTAACCATTCACCATGCTCGTGCATTCGCCATCGTAACCTTAAAAAGAACCGGCGATGATCGACGTATTCCTAACGTAATGGGATGATTGTTTCTATTAAGCGTGTCAGGGTATGAACGTTTATAATTCAGGTGAACTCTTAGTTGTTAAACCGCTTAACACCTAATTGTTAACAGTTAGTTGTTAGTTATTGAGCATAAACCCGCTCTAAGTTCATAGTGAAAACCGGCAGTTAAATTTGAAGATTTGAACTTACAAGAGGCGCCATCAAACGTTTTTGGCTCTTTCGGTAAGTTACGATTTGCAATTAAATGACAATGCGAAAGTAATATATTCACTGTTCGGTCGGTTGTCGATTAGTCTAAGTGCCAAGTGAATATGAATTAAAATTGTAGCAAAACAACTTCGCATTTTAATTGATTTGTTACAAAACATGAGTGATATGTTTAAAGTAGTTGTTGTTATCTCAACGCATAAATGGACGCTCAACGCTCTTTTGGACGTGCTACAAAGTATTACAACATTACATAAAAATGTTGATGTAATCACTAGTTCTTGCATTTCTTTGGAAAGTAAAAAGATAATAAAATCTGCTGAATTCAAGTCAAATTGTAGCTTTGTTTTAAGCTTCATTCATAAATTAGAAATACTCTCTCATGATCAGTTGAAATAGTAATCGAATTCAACACACCATTGTCAGGTTAAAGGTACAATCAGTGATTCTATATACCAACAATTAAGGAAGGTGTTAAACACAAATGTGAGTTATTTAAAATTACAGGAAACTAATGAAATTTTGAAAAATGCACCGATTACATAAATGGATCTTGAAAGATGTTTTTCCATTTCTAAACATGTATATTCTCATAGGAGACAAAATTTTTTTCCACATAAGTTTCAACAACATTTGATAGTACATTGTTTTAAAAATATGTTATAGTAATAAACATTTTAAACCAAACAATAATAGATTTAGTTCCGTTAACTCGCTTACAATTTAATTAGTAATATATTTACTGAGGTAGTGTACCAATTGTTGTTAAATTGTAGTAAGAATCGAAACACATGTATTTGCAAGAAACGATAATGTTTAAATTTCTTTCCTATCTCTTTTCAATTGATAAAATGTTTGCAATACATGCAATTTTTGCATATATTTTAGTTTCGTACTGCATATAATCTTCTCACTAGTTATCAGTTTATTAGACTGCCAATATTACAGATCTGTGTTCAATTAAGACCATCATACAAATAGACATATAAGCAGTGTAATGAAAGGTTGACAAATATTTTTGAAGATTTCGCTGGTTCAACACAAGACACTAGCCAGTCTTCTTCTTATAAGCCTCTTATAAGCCAAACAAAATATTTAATTATCCTCCACTATTACCCATGTGTATGTTGTGCAATTTTCGCCGAAAAAATAAGTGAAATTTGAACACTTTGTGGCCTGGGCCTAGCTTCATATCCTTCTCCATAGTATCCATAAGGAGCTATCGCAGTGCTGTCAACTTTAGAGAAGTTTTACACTTATTTATGAACATCGAGATTGTTTTCGCGTTTTGGGAAATTTTAGTTGCTTGTATTTTGCTCCATTAACATTTCTTATGTATTGCTATCTAGTGCACAGTGTAGCGATGAAATAGGATATAAACGTATTATATTATAAACAGTATAGCTGTCTTCTAGTATGTTGCACAGGGCCGTAGCTAAGAATTTATCGCTGTCATGGGATGAGAGTGAGGGGTTGGTAGGAAATAGTTTCAATACATTAAAGGCTATTTATAAAAATATCATAAACATAACGAGGAAAGCCATCATGAGGGGGGATTATTTGAAAATCTGTTAAGATTATTTGAAAAAGTTCTAAAATGATCAATTTATTAAAATTAGATGTAACTGGTCAATGAATTATTTTTCATGTACCCTTTTCATTTTGCTTGTTCAATAACTTTAGGATACATTGTTGTTAATATTCTATTTGTATGAATACTGTGACGTTTTAATACTCGATATTTTAACACCAGGTTATAAATAAACAAATTTAATATGCTTTATCTTCTGAGTTTTGGTTTAGAATAGAGGAGGAAACGACACAGTATGTATCCTTTTTAATTAATACAGAACTAGAAATATATGTAACTTTTTGGAATCTACAGATGTAGGAAAATTTTCGGCACCCTGGGAAAATTAGAAAACTTACAGTTGACAGCACTGAATGACATCAGAAACAAACTGTTAGCCAACGGAATTTGAATCGTAATGAGACGAATCAGGACATTTATCATGTAAGATGTAAGACATAATTCTATTTCGTTTTTCACTAATGAAAGTAGAATATGTACTTATGTTTTTGCTGCCGTCTGGCCACAATTTGTGTGACTATTATTGCTCATTCGAACACGATAATGTTTTCTACACACTATATGCACTGGTGGATGTTATGAACCAAAGCAACTTCGTCATAAATTTTATTTATCAACTAGATTGTAGATTCTACATAAATTGTAGTCTATTTCCTAAAAGGCGTGTAGTTTCTAATAAATGTCGCGCCCGAAATTTTTTCTACATTATCGCATTGTTCTGTCAAAAGTAGCATATTCCTAATACATATGATTTCTAGCTTTTCCACACTTAAATTTCCATCTAGTGTCTATATCCTTATGTTGGGACACTTTGGAATAACAAATAAACCTTAGTAAAATCTGGCATCCATTCCATTTCATGCATTATAATAGTTTCATTTTATTTATGTGCGTTCAATATTTCGGAAATTGTGACATTAGGTAAGGATTACTCTTTGGATGAATCTATAGTGAAAGTGTATAAGTTTTAGAACAATTTTTGCAACAAAAGCAATGGTGAGAATTATGCATCAAAGGTAATTAAATTGGAGGTATTAATTTGGTTCATTAAACATTTTTTTTAATAAAATTGTCAGACTTACCCAATTATCTTTTGTCACCATGACAAATTTTAATTATAGTGTTAATAAACCCGGATTAATGAGTGTTACAACTCCAATTGCTGCAGTAATAAATGTAACAGTTACCAACCCTTTTTTTTCGGTATGGTTTCGAGGATATCGAGGAAGGAGACTACCATTTAAAACATAAAATTCATATAATTATTATGTTTTATACTGCGTTAGATTTGTTGCAGCAAGCAGGAAATATGTTTGTATTGTTTGTAGTAGCTCGTATATGTGCTCAGAATAACGTTACATAACAAATGCTTGCTGGACCTAAAAAATAGCCTTAACAAATAGCCTAGAAATGTGACATTCAAATATCAGAAATTTAACAACTATTTAATGCACAAATTGAAGTCGCTAGTAAACCAAAATTTAACCACTACTTTATTACGCTATAAATATGCGTGTAACGTGATTTTGTGCTTGCTGGACCTAAAAAATAGCCTAGAAATGTGACATTCAAAATATCAGAAATTTAACAACTGTTTAATGCACAAACTGAAGTCGCTAGTAAACCAAAATTGAACCACTATTTTGGGGCGGATAATCTCTATTTATGGCGAATGGGCGAAATGCGCCCAAAAACTACGCTAAATTAATCACGAAGTAAGTTATACGTTGACAAATAACTTCACAAAGTTGCAACAATCCACGAAAATAATGGCACTCTTCTATAATTTTATTTCCTTCCTAAATCTTTTTTTAAAAAAGAAACAAAAAAGATATTCACGCAATATTCATTAATTTTGTATATTTTAGCGATAAAACGGAGTTGACAACGCAAAGCCTCCACATCCTGCGCATGTCTATTGTAAAGGATTAGATTGCTATCACTATCACGTGTAATTAGCATTTTTGCGTAGGATCGGTGGATATTTTAGGTGTGAAAAGGGGGAATCATTATAATTTTAATATTGAGAGACACGTTGTAATAAGAATTCTTTTACATTATACCATATTTGGAAAATTGGATATTTCAACTAGTTACATTTTCTGCAGACCACATTTCCCAACATATATTATTGTAATTTATTTCATCTCGGAAAAATTAGTTGTATTCAAATGGACACAACCCTTAAAACGTCACAATACCCAAATTTCATAAGCCGTTGAATTTATTAAAATAAAATCGTTGGTCGCATAAATTGGTCATTGCAAAACACGCCTGGTCTGATAGTAATTATTAATTATTAGTTATTATTTAATATTAACTTATTGATTATTGTATAGTAATTATTAAGTATTAATGATAGTTAATGGTAGTGGTGGTTAAGATGGTAGACTTCGTCAAATTTTGACATTAAATCATAGCATGCAGGGTTGTTACTAAGATCAGTAATTGGCAAACATATAAACAACATTTGACTTAATAATTCCGTTCGTTTGTAATTTGAACCGACTATTAATTATTGCAAAAACCATAAAGTTTTTGGAAAAACCAATGGCACTATAAATCGGCGTACAAAAATGTCATTAGCTCACTAATAAACGCAATATTACAGTCATTGCAATTAATAATACACCGACTACCTCCTAATAACGGGTAATAAAATGACTATACCCGCCGATTGAATGTATAATAGTTATCAATATTCGGTGGCAACAAATTGATTCTGTCGCATCTTCAAACCTATCGTTAGCATAGACGTGCACATCAACAAAAACAAAATTAAAAACCGTCAGACTTCGGTCAATATTTGTTTTCGACACCCAGACAGTCTCAAATAAAAATCTTCCCGCGTCGACCCCGTTATTAACTCACCTGTAATAAAGGAAAGTTAGGTTTCGGGGAAGAGGAGAGTTAAGAACGGGATTTAATTTATACGTCGCGTTCAGTTGTTTGTTTATAAGTTTTACGCGAGAAATGTTATCCTAGGTCATCGTCGTTTTGCCATACGAAAATATTTTGTTCGATGCCATATTTTGGTGTTTTATCTCAGATACTTTATACGGTTTTATTAAGCGATTAACGGTTGTTTACTAACGCAGTACGGATCAAAATTAAACGGTAAATTGTACATTTACAAGCAAAAATAGGTAGCAGTTGTGTTTTGTAGTTATTTAAATTTTCCAAGTCAATCGATCTATATTTAGATTTACCATTCATTCAACTATGGAGAGTCTTGTATTAATGGGGTAAACCTGCGCTACCTCAATTTTTTTATAATGAATTGTTTTAGTGGCGTATAAGGTACATAAAAGTATCATCAGTTGTTTTTAAATCGCTCCCTTTATAAAAAAATCAGTTTAATCGTTTTATCATGTTTGAGTATGGCGTCATTCTCACAGCTAATGAAATACATTTAGAAAAACATATTGTTGCCACATTTTTGCGACCAGATTGTAGTGCTAGAGCGCCCAAAATTCAATTTGATCGTTTCACAACAAACAACATCCATTCGAACTTGTCACAAATGCGTAAAGTTTCAAGACTATCAATTTTCAAACTTTGCCAAGTCTATCAAATCATACTACATGACGTATAACCGTTGTAATTTTTCCTTGTGTTGTGGTAATTTGTTGTGGTGACATTTCGAAGGGTCCAAAAATTCGGCTAATATTCAATTATTGTCCCACAATTGTTAGTTTACATCATTACTTTGCACCCTGGTAAAAAAAGTGAGGAAAGTATGGCCAAGCACCGGAGCCATTGTGCTGATTGGCCAGAAACTGACCTTTAATTTTAATTTTCTTGTACCCCTAGTAGGGTACATCTAGTCGCTTTGAATAGAAGAAACAAATTAATAATTAAAAATTTGTTAAAGTTTCACTTATGTAGGATTTATGTAATTGGCTGAAATCAATAGAAAATACATACACTGAATTGTAATCAGAATGATGGCACATAGTGCCTATCTGTTACTTATTTGTGGAACTGACCGAAACAGGAGACACTAATATAATTGTTTGCAATCATCTATTACTTATAATGATGCGTAATCTGGGAGAAATCCATACCTCTTCTCTTTAGCTTAAAGATTGCTTCCCACACTTCTATTTTCTACAAGTATCCGTAGTGTTTCTATCTTAATGCAATTTCGGTCATTTCTAGGAACATTAGGTACAAGTTACTTATTATGTTAATGTTGACGCCATGTTATACGTAACGCCTATATGTCTAAAAGGCAGGTGACTTTCATTTTATGTTGTTTTATTCTACACAATTGTTGAAGTATACACTTCCATTTAAATACCTTCCCTTGATATAACACATTCGTCTCCTCTTTACACAGATAGTTGACTAAAAACCTCTTGGGAATTACATTTGTTTCGATTTGATGGATATATATTTTTGAAAATACATTTCGATAAGATTTTAAATATGTTAAAAATGTTGTAGGTACCTCTATACAAAAATATTTATTTCTACTTCCGAATGTTTGGATTTGTCCTATTTTTAGAAACTCACATCGACACCTTGCTTCTCAATTATCCAGTCGCCTGTAAATATAAAAGATACACACAAATGAGAAAATATTGGATAGTAAATTGAAAGTATCTGAAGAGATATATTTTTTGCATACCAATTTCACTGGAAATCTTTCCTGAAAATACGGGCTTTTCGCGATTTTTCAGTTTCCTTTCGTATAAAGAGGTTTAGAAAAATAAGAACAGTGTTTAGAGTTAAAACTTTCAGAAGATACGTTACTTATATCTCGATTGTAAACTATTCGTATAGTGAATTGTTCTGGAAATAAACTAGGTTCTGGGCTTATAATATACTATTGTCTCACTAATCAGGATAGACAATTCGCATATATTTGGACTTGTATTACAACATTGGAGACATAATATGTATTATAATGATATAATATATAGTAAAAAATTAAGGGTCAAAAATTAAGTATTAGCAATGAGTTGCCACAGTTTAGTAATTCAAAATGTACTTTGTCATACATTTGGAAATGAGGTTATGACCACCATCACCCAGTCATTATAGCCTATTGTCTTACACAGACTCCTGTATATTTACAGCACATTTAAAATTTTATATTGAAATTTCTAGAGGTTTTTTTAAATTTTTCTTCCACATAATTATTATTGCCTATTTTATTGTTGTAGTATATAAACTACATATAGGTACAGTGCATTCAAAAATATACAACTGATTACATGTAACTATATATAACTTTCCTGAAGTTTTAAAATAACCAATCCATCGACTTTATAAGAGAGAACAAAATCATATATTAATATCTACTACTAGAAGTCCTCAATAAACAATAATTTTTTTGGTAATTCTATTAATTGTTTAGTTCGAAACAACTACAAAATCATTTTCGATTGATTACTAGCAATTCATCTGGAGCCAACAAAAATCTACTTTTCTAAATAGTTTAAAAAGTATTGTGGTATAATTTTTACCACGTGGTTTTATCCGTTTTGATATTATCTCCTTCAGAAAATTTTTAAAACATATCTCAACTCTCTTACTTCAGAATTAATCTTTACACTTTTTCTGTATTATGTACCGACAAAATTTCACTCCTAGTTTACACCCCGTTAGAAGGGAAAATTCCGAGTTATAATTTTCTTCTGAACCACATTGGAGCCTAAGGTATAAGTGTGTCAAATTTAAAGTTTCTAGTTTTCGGGCAGTATAAATTTCGTCCACTTTTTTACCTTACTGATAAAAGAAATTCGTGGTGTTTAAATTTTTTCGAGCTACTCTGTGGCATAAGCTACAACCGTAGGTCTAAAGCTTCTAACTATTCAGACAGCGTTATATCAATTTCACCCCTATTTTTCACCCCCTCGATAGGGTAAATTCGGAGTTATGGTATTTTTCTGAACTGTCAGCCTAAGCTGTAAGCGTCCCAAGTCAAAAGTTTCTATCTATTCGGGCAATTACCCAAATGTCTCACCTATTTTTCACCTTACGCTCACCTTTCACCTCACTTATGTTTCACCTTTTTCACCACATTTGAAAATTGAAATTCGCGGTTATAGTAATTTGCTTATACATCTAAGAGCCTAAGAAGCCACAGGTGTGCTAATTTTAAAATTTCTACTTTTTTTTGTAATTATTATTCCATTAAGTACACCAAACAGTTAACGTCAACTGGCTTTCAATAAACAATTTTTTATTAAATACTTAAAAAGTGTAATTAAAGGGGATTCATATTTTTCAATAACCGTGTAGGTCACGTCTACAGCAACTAATTCATTGTTTTCGATAGGTACTGTTTATTTTTCATTTAACATTTTTTGATTACTACAGTCACCTTTAGCAACTTTAACCGCACGACCATAAATACTTATATTTCCAGTTGGATTCCTTTTATAAGACCACTTTTGGGCTAAAATTGTACGTATGATTGATTATTTGACCAATGCCTTATAACTTTCTTTTATCTTTTCGTGGCTATAAAAAAGCAATAATATTTTTCGAATACTTTAATATGGTAGTTCTAAATTTTTCGTGGTTTCTCTGAGAATCTTCATATACCTTCAGAGGGAATGAGAACTAATGTGCCGGAGATTTTTAAATCATTTAAACGTTTTAACATGAGGAACCTCGTTCAAACGTATGAGTTCCAGATTTTCCTCTGATTATTTTGGTTGGAGTCCGTTTATTTTCGTCTACGTCTCTATTTTGGGTAATTATAATTTTTTTTTGTTTCGTCGTAGATTCTTCGTCGGCGATTATCAAGGTCGCCAAAAGAGAAAAAGCGCCATGACTCCAGTAAATAACACTCGACAGGTAATTAGATTTATCAAAAAGCAAATACGTTCCTTGTATCAATACACCCGATAAAAAAATTATGACGCAGTTTCTCGATGCATTCGACGCTTTGTGCCGACGAATGAAAATGTTTTCACCCGGACCTAGCCTAATGGAGCGTTGACTTAAAAAATAAATAAATACGTTGTTTACGGTTTCGGCTCGTTTTACGGGACACAGAGCGAGGATAGATACTCTCTCGTACCAGTGGTGTTATGGGGTCACCTAAATTATCTCTGGGGCCAATCGAACGGTTCGATACGTGTTATCATTATTGGTCGTTGTGGGATGTTTAAATCAAATCAATTCTGCGAGAAGTCTTCGCGAATATACAAGCATCGTGTTACACACGTACTGCCTATTATGACGCGTTTCCGGACAATAAACCCCCGGACAATTACCCCCGGTGCAAAATACCCCCGTCAAAACACGAACAAAATAGCCCCCCCCCGCACAAACTGTATTCGTATAAATTACCCTCGTTTATTACACCAAGATAATAGCAGAACATCTGACCCCAACTCCAAAAAAAAGTATGTTGATTTAAATCAAAGGATTCTAACCTTAGTTCGTAGTTATCACGATCACGACATTATGGAATGTCTTCAGGGAATAACACTAAACCTTTCATTATAAATATGTATTTATATATTTTTCTTATTTATTAAGTATAAAATGTTAACTTTACTTCAATAAAGAAAAATGTTTAATTTTTTACTATTCAATATCATTCATTTACTATTTACTATTATCAATTCATTTACTATTCAATATCTGTAGGATATGAAAAATATCTTGAGGATGATTTATACGAATGGATTTTCTGCAGGGGTTATTTTGGTCGGGGGTACTTTGTACCGGGGTTTTTTTCGGGGAGTTGTTGTCCTAGAATCATTAGGGCGTAATACACTAACCTAGCTAATATTTTTATTAAATCCAAGTTACATTTATTCGGTAAATTATTACAAAATATATTACCTTCATAAACTATTGTGTTTATACAGTTTGATCAGGTGATTCAAAGGAATGATTTTTTTAAAAAAACTCGTATATCTTATTTGTCATGGTATTGATATTGGAGTTATGATAATGCAGGTACTATTTATGTACATGTTCGTACATCGTTACCCCTCGTTACACCGATACCTAAATAAAAGTTAAATATTAAAAAACTATTTTAAATTATTAATTAATGAAATTATTTCATTAAATTAAAAATTAAAAATGTCAGTCATTAGTTTGCATTTTATTTACAAAATTATTTACATTTAATGTTTAATTCTCTTTATTATTAATCTTTGATTTTTCGAACATCGACCCTTCTTTTACAATCTTATGATTTATTGCGATTAGCAACAGCTAGAAAGAGTTTACCTTTAAATTACACAACTAATTTCAATATAGGGTAACGTGGGGACCTGTGAAACAGGGTTAATTTGAAATATGAAAATATATTATTGTTATTATGGCAGAATTGTAAGGGAAGGGGGGCAGAATCAGGTTCCCAAGGTAAAAACAAAGTCTGAAGGTAAAAATATGTTGTATCAATGAATGATTTTTATTTCTAACTAGTATTTTAGTGACTAAATGTTTCAAGCATTACTGAAGCAATAAATGAATGATATTTTTCAAAACAGTTTATTTGGTAAAAAAGACAACAAAAACTAGTGTTATATACGGTATTTTCCCATAGTTGAGGCAAAACAGGATGATATGCGGGTGAAAAAATGGGTTACTAATGTAATTCCAGTGTTTTAATCTAATTACTACTTGCTGACATGGCTGGTATCATCTACAGCATTTTCTGCATTTTCATTTTTCTGTTCAAAACTCATATCCACTGACGATGCTTCCTTATTTTTCTTCGGGCGTTACCTGTTCCTTTTCATACCTTGAACCTAGACAAATTTATCTTTTTTCAGCATAATAGCCTCAAATCTTTCTTAAATAGTGAATATGTCAAAACTGCTGTCAGCGTATACAAAAATAATCAACAGCTAACTCCCGTGCATGTAGGAATTTGGTTTCGGTTACTTAATTTCGATATAGCCTCATTGACTGAGTTGTTACTTGTAAATCTACAGGGATGCCGTTGTTTTGTTATTCTTGCTAATTCTTTTATTTAATTCCTCGACCTCTTGACAGATTTCTAGCATCCAGTTTTCTTTCGCGGTGACCATTTCCTTCCTTATTTGATATAGTATCTCCTTATATTTTTTGTTATTTTAATTTTTGTAAACTTCTAGTGCATTTCTTCTAATTATCTAATACAATTAGGATTTTTTAGTGGGATAGTAAGTCTCAAATAGGGTTTTCCAAATACAACACGTAATGAAACAGATTTCAGGTTATTTAGATTTTTTTCATGGTACTGTTAATGGCAATGGACAATAGCCTATATATTTATTTAAATAGTCCATAATTGAGCTCATAGTGTTAGCTCATAATGATAAGAACGGACTGTCGACATTCGGACTGAACACAATTGGGATTGATGGAACATTTTGACTGAGTACAACTGAGGACATTTGTACTGAGTACATTCGTGATGAATATCTTTGGCAGGTTTCCATGTGAGTACAGATTATATACAGTACCTAGAGTTAGAAATTAGAATATATAATATGCGCACCCTTAACAAATGTAGACACAATCGTAATCAAAGAGTCTTCTTTAGGAACCTCATGTTTCATGATTTTACATTGAATGGCCATTTTTCACTTCCTTATTAAAGGCAAGCATATGGCTCGAAGGTGGAGGTTTAGTGTAGTATTCTATTAAAAAGACATTTAATGGAAACATAAAGCAGTGCCATACCCACAAGATTCAAATTGTTATAAAATAGATACATTTTAGCGGAGTGATCGACATATTTAAACCAAGATTCTTCTTGAGGACTTTGAGCTAATTACAAACATCGAGGGTGTAGATGTAGACGCGGTCTACTGTGGTTCTGTGTATCGTTTTATAGTCCGCATTTAAAATGCTTCAATCCAATTTAATGATTTTACTTTCAACGGCTATTTTCACCTGCGTATTACACGTCTTCTTACTTCTGGTGACTCGAAGATGCAGGTTTAGTGTCTGTTTGTAGAAGGTGTGTATTAGGGTTTTTGAAGGTACCCCTAGTTATAACCGCGTCTTGAGTTTTACCATTTCGTTCAAAACCACGACAATTTCTGTCATATTCGATAACTGACGCGTAATTCACGCCTCACACTTGCACTCTTGTATTTTTATTGCTCATTACAAACCATGAACGAATTACCAAGTAGTTGCGTGAAGCACGTACGAAATTGCAATCTTCTGGGTATGTCAGGTTAGTTTCACTTTCACACCCCCGTTACCATGAAGATTAAATGTTACTTGCATGCACACACTTGTTACAAATCTTTAATCAATACATTGTAAAAAGTAAATATCTTATTGGGGTTTTCAGGTCTGGTATGACGTGTTTCAGTTTTGCGACAGAATGAGACGTCTCTTGAATTTCAGCCCCTCTCGTGTGCGCCCCCTTTAACTCTTAAAAAATTTCGAGTGGCACTAAATTCGAATTTAACGGCCTAGCTATCGGCCCGTCGCTAAATCCACTCGACACAAATTGGGCCGTAAATTGAATGGCCGAAGCGATAAATCACAGTTGCAGAATTGTGACGCTTTCTCTCTTTTCTCCGGCGTTGGGAGCGCGCCTTTCCACCGCCGCCACCACCGCGTACCAGTGAGTTATGGACGTATCCCGGTTTTGTGCTAATGAATTAGGAAAAATGTACCGGGCGATCATCCTACGGAGTGGTTAAAGGCATACGAAATGTACATTAAACGTTGAATACCTTCATTGGAAAAAGATTGTGGATGCTTGGGGAAATCCCTGCGATTTATAGCTTGCACAACACTTACGACCCACTCTTCTATTTTTAGTTATTTAAGGGTAGTGGTGTCACTTAGTAATCCGACTGGTTTCTCAAAATTTTTTTATTTAATATTTTTGATGTGATGCAAGACTAGCCGGTTAAAGTTACAAAGGCAACTTACGGTTTTGATAAAATTTTAGTCACAAAATCCAGGACAAATTGATGTATATGGCATATCTGAGAAATCGCTCTAAAGGAAGTTATGATTCTATGGGCATGGAAGTTATAATTCTTATCTGTGGTATGTACAGTAATCTATTAACATAAATAATAATCAGTTACTGCTTATTAAAATTTTAACCAGAAAAGCTGGCCACAGGCAGTTGCAGGCAGACAATCTATCTTATGATTTAATTGTTATTA
This sequence comes from Cryptocephalus primarius, assembly GCA_963576515.1. Lineage (NCBI taxonomy): Eukaryota > Metazoa > Arthropoda > Insecta > Coleoptera > Chrysomelidae > Cryptocephalus > Cryptocephalus primarius. Next base: position 11,450,718 of record OY754937.1, read on the forward strand.
TGTATTTGTCTTTGTTAGCATTTACAATTGAAAAGAAAAGTCTTTAGCTTTTCTATCAACTTACGTAATGATTATTTTAAATATCATATATGGCTTCTTAGGCTTTTGACTAGCCGGGAAATATATTTCTGAGAAAACTTGTAATGCGTAGCGTCAAATAGGCTATAAGTAACCCTGGGGCGCACACCTCTTGGGGCGGCAATTTTTATTGATTTATATTTTTTAATATCATCAGTTATTTTTATTCGTATTTAATACCTGTTTACTTTCTTTGCCTTGTGGATATTCAGATGGGAAATTTTGAAAAATGCGCTAGCAGAAAAACAAGGTTCCCAAAAAATTAAGCGACAATCGTTGGTCTGCAAGAGCTGATTCTGTGAAGGCAGTGGTTTTTGGTTATGAAAATTTTAGTGATGCTTGGAATAAGATTTACAAAGATGCCCTCAACAAAATTTGAAGCGGAGGGGATGTTAAATGAGCTCACTTCACTAGAAACTGCTCTATAGTAGCATTTTAGAGCAAAATAGTAGAAATCATAGGAAATAACAATATATCACTCCAAAAAGTTGATTCTAGAATTCAAAGCATTATTGGATTGTACACTTATTGGGAAAAAATTATAGAGTCAAAATAAAACGCAGAATGATATATCCTTTATAAATCTGAAAGTATAAAATCGTCCAGTATGATAGAGTACAAACGAATATGGAGAAGAAACAGCAGTGCGACAAAAATACGTCGGAAGAAGCTAAATTTGATTCTAATAGTGAATGCCACATTAAGCTATTAATGATTAAGCTATTGTAGCGAATGCCCTGTATAGGTCGTTGTTAGGGAAAAACAAGTAGTTGTTTATGTAATTGTGAATTGTAAATACTGACGTCAGTGTAGTACAAAATCTCTGTGTGTAAAGGCTGTTGTAATTTCGGAAGAACTAAATCTGTTTGTACGTAGAAACGCTACAAATTTGGGGGCCTGTCCGGGATTTGGTGAACCGAAGTAGCGGAAAAATTTTGGTGGACCTGAGATGGCGTACAGAAGTGATGGCGATGGCACGCGGCGGAGAGGCGAGGAGTGCAGTCTGTGCGGCGTTATGGAGTTGTTGAGCGGCTGGCGCGACTCGAGATTCCACAGGACTTACAGCTAAGTTAGATTTAGGATAACACTCGAATGGATTGACTGCGTGCGGCTGGCGCGCGTGGCCCGTTTGAGTGCTACACCCACATTTGTAACTCATATTGGGAGACGGGCGCTGTTCATCTTTAGTACAAGAATTGGTGATGGTTGACCACTGGGTTGTGCGTCTGGAACCATGAAGCAGTTGCTGGGGATTTCAGTAACTGCAGGAGCAGCGAAGGATTTCAAGAGACAGGTCCCTCTTCTACCTGGAGCATTGGATGGGATTGGTCATCCCTGGTGTCTCTGATGGTCAGAAGTAGGATTGGCCTGCTTGGAGGATTTCAAGAGACAGGTCCCTCTTCTACCTGGAGCATTGGATGGGATTGGTCATCCCTGGTGTCTTTCATGGTCAGAAAGAGGATTGGCCTGCTTGATTTCGATTTGCTGCTGATTAATTTTTGTACAAGATTTGCAGTCTAACCCGCTCAATGGAGTTAATCAAATGGATTTGGCAAGGATCAGGCGGAATCTCTGAAGAAGGGGAGAAGCCGTAGCAGTAGCAGCAGTAGCAGTAGCCGTAGCTGTAGCAGTAGCAGTAACCGCAACCGTAGCATTAGCAGTAGCAGTAGCCGTAGCAGTGGCAAAAGCCATAGCTGTAGCAGTAGCAGCAGTAGCAGTAATAGTAGCCGTAACCATAACAGTAGCAGCAGTAGCAGTAGCCGTAATAGTAGCGGTAGCCGTAGCCGTAGCAGGAGCAGTAGCAGTTGCAGTAGCAGTAGCCGTAGCAGTAGCAGTAGTAGTTGCAGTAGCAGTAGCTGTAGCAGTAGCCGTAGCAGTAGCAGTAGTAGCAGCAGTAGCAGTAGCCGTAACCGTAGCAGTAGCCGTAGCCGTAGCAGGAACAGTAGCAGTTGCAGTAGCAGTAGCTGTAGCAGTACCCGTAGCAGTAGCAGTTCGCTGATATGGACTGCTGTGGAAGTAGATCGTCCGAGGGTCGAGGGCGACCCTGAAGACGGGGAGGGATAGTGTAGCGAATGCCCTGTATAGGTCGTTGTTAGGGAAAAACAAGTAGTTGTTTATGTAATTGTGAATTGTAAATACTGACGTCAGTGTAGTACAAAATCTCTGTGTGTAAAGGCTGTTGTAATTTCGGAAGAACTAAATCTGTTTGTACGTAGAAACGCTACACTATTATAGATAAACTTGTAGTAAAAGTGAAACTGTGCCTATGATAATGGTTACTGAGAATTCGGATTTCTAGTCAATTTAAAAAACTTTAATATAGTCACGATTAGGAATAATGCTGCAAAGTTGTGCGAAACCACTGTGGAACTTAGTTGAAGGACAATATTTGACTCGAAAATTGAATCTACATTTTGTAATATAGTGACAGTACTTCGCATTTTTTAAAGTATTACCAGTATAGAAATAACAGCGGCTATAGACCTTTTTTAGCACTCAAAAGTATAAAATATTATTTACGGTCTTTTTTAGACCGGCGCTAATTAAATGATTTGATTTTATCCATGGAGAATGACTTATTTAATAACTGAAGTACGTGTGATATTATTAATCAGCTTGGAGAAGTATGCCTTTAAGTATGCAATACAAAAGGTCGTTTTACTTCTAAGTGATTTTTTAATCATAAATGGTGACAATGCTGTTATTAACTGTAAAATTTGGGAAGGTGGAAAATTAACAAAATTTCATAAACTCGCTGAAAATAATGAAACTGCAGGTGAACCACTTTCGTAATCGTTGAATTAATTTTTTATTCTCACAGTTTTATAATTTCATAAGAAATCTACTAATTCCCCTAATTAGCGAGTAAAACTAAATACACCTGAATCTGTGTATTTGTAACACTTTCTTTTATGCGCGTAGAAAGTATTTCGCAACGGCAATAAATGATTACATTCTCGGCATGGCTTATCTAACAGTTTTCAATTTTATTTGATCAACCGGGTATTCATTTCCCATTATTACGGTTTTCGATATCGGATCACTGTAATTTGAGAATTATATACATAGGGGTTCGGAGTGTGCTGTACGAGCATTGAAATTTTATGTTATTTACGGAGAGAAGATAATATACCTTATTGTATCGTGATTAGGGTTATTACCAACTTGTAGTACAAATATTGGAATTATCGAAGAGTTTTATTCGAAGTGTCGGAAATGTGTATTTTGTCAGGTTGTAGAGTTTCACATATGATATTTTAGAAATAATATTAGCCGGTCCAGAAAAGTTTCGACCAAACTTTTCCAATCGAAACTTGCCTTTACAAGTTTATAGATAGCTGTAACATATTTCTCACGTTATTTTCATATCGACATCGGTTTACCGCGATTACAATAAAGACAGTGTTCTCCGCTGACACCGAAACATGATAGTAATGAGTAAACAGGAAGATAAACGATTTGCAGAAAGAAGAGCATTGGTACAAAGTCTTTTAACCCTAATTAGACGTTCTCTCAACTAACACGTTTCTTTCTACATCGATTTATGCCCTACATACATTATTATATCCAATTTTCTCGTTCTATTCGAAGTTTTTCCAACTCGAGGAACATCTTTTTCCCGGCCCCACACTTAATCACTAAGTTATTGCAGTAACAAGACATCCTAATTTAGGACCTTTCGGCACTCTCACTCCCTCCCGAGAAACTATAAATTTGCCGTGTGGCTCCTTCGCCATTCTTAAATTAAACCTGCGAACCCTTCCAAGATTAACAAGAATCAAGTGGCACTTCACACGATGTGTTTAACCCCCCGTGCGAGAACGGCCATTAACTATTAGTAGGCTCTATCGGGGTTAGTACAGGGGATGAGGGGGAAAGTGTAAATTTCCAATGAAAAAGAATTTAATTTTTTAATGTGAAAAATTATTCTTCCATTCCATTGCTCTTAAAAATTTTACTTAACCAATTGTAAGCTCGTATCGATTTTTAGTAAATTACGTCAAATACTTTACAAATATCCGAATCAAGGTAATTCGTTGGTAAGGCTTGATTCTAATATCATATTTAATTCAGTTCAATTATGTCCAATTTATTAGAGTAGAAATGACCATTTTTCACCAGTGTAGCACTGCATTTTCTAAACGTATTAAATATCAAGTCACAAATGAAATTTATTGAATTGAAATATTCTATTGAGTTACGAAATTTGATATTAAAGTTAGAACTACTTTTCGGAGTCCCATTGGCTTGTAAGTCTTGAGAAAACTTTCTGGTACAACAGTAAAGGAACGGTAACTTTTTGAATTTAAAAATGTTTTGAGGGAGGTGAACAGAATTAGATTGTGTTATTCTGTATTCTTCTTTAAAAAATTTATTACTTTAGTAACAAGTATTTAATAGAGCATTTTTATAGAAAAGGGCAGTCAAAACTAATATTTCTATTGTGAATCAAATGTCAATGTACGTTTTTCAATTTTTCCATCAAAAACTGATAGTTTGAAATACATTAACTTTTCCATCGACAAATGTTAGTTAATACGTAACCAACATGTCTAGTTAAATTCGAATCCAACTGGATCGATTCTTTTGGACTACTAGGTACTTTCTCAAATAAAAAAATGTACTAGTTTAAGTGAACATTAAAAGAACAAATCAAACTGTTTTACCTTTTCAATTTGAAAACACTCCAAATTTCTAAATTTCTTAGAGTTTTTCTTTAGCCTGATTGAAATCCGGATTCTTTAAGTTTTCTAATGTTTAAAACTAAAATGGATTGATTAAAATCTTCATAACCCACTAGGTTCCCATCTTGAACCCATTCTACCCTTCCAAAGTTTTGAAGAAACCCTTAATATGTTTCTGTAGCATGATTCAGATTTCCTTTTGTTTAAAATTAAAACGAGTAAACTTTTAAATTTTATCTGAAACCATATATGAAAATACAGATTTTTCCATAGTTTTCGGAGAGTCGAACAAATTTAAACTTACATACACTTCTAAGTTTTTTCTGCATGCCTCAGACTTTGTCATATTTGAAATAAAAGCGAAAACACTTCTGAATTTTATTTGAGACCACATATTAATACAAACGTTTCCTGTGATCCCCAGAGAATGAAACAAACTTTAAATTTTCTGGATTAGATGTTAAGGCACTTTAGGGCAGGTTTATCTTCTTGACCCAGACTCCTAGGCCCTTTCTCTTCTATAAAGAACCAATAATTTTTGTTCTAGATTCGTTGTCGTTTTTAAAATCAAATTATCTGAAATGTGTTTCAATCCTACAGATTTTTTAGGTAAATTTTGAGGCTTAAGGCTCCAGGAGAATTTCTGGAATGTTTGATCTATATATTTTAAGCTTGTCAGCATTCAATATTGGAAGGAAATATTTGAACATTTCAAGAACCTTCCAGACTTAATTTTAAAGCCACGCGGGCCTTTCAAAATTCTAAAGGCACCAATATCGTATCTTCCTGTATCTCTGAAATCTGTCTACCTACCTACTTATATACACCAATGCTATTGCAATATTTCAAACTTAAATGGAAGTCTAAGGTTTCCCCTTTTGAAGTTTCCTCAATTTTTTTAGTTTAATCATCGGTTTTCAGTGACAATTATATTTATTTCTTCTTTGACGTAATCACTTTTTTATTATTTTGTATATACTCGTATTTTTTGAATAAAACTACTTAGAGTAGAATGCTCCAAATTTTGTAAAATATTTCTAGCATATCAACTTAAAGCAATTTGTAAACGGAAAATCAAGAATTATCCACGGAAATATGCATTTATATGCCTTTACATGCATTTATTTCAAATACTCTTATATAAAATGTACTTATTTCTTATTTATAAAACTAAGCATTACTAAATTGTCGTATATAGATTTCAAATGTTTATTTTCTAAATATTTAATACCCCGAATTTCAATATTTATAATAATTTATTAGAGGTACTTAATATATTTTAATGGCGTTGGAATTGATCATAATTTCAATTGAACGATTTGCTTATTGAAAAGGCAGTATTTTTCATACTGAAGTGCATTTAGAATGTTTGGATCCACAACTATATTGCTTCAAATATCTTTACAATTTCAGTTTGTTGTATTATTTGTTACATAAATTATTTTTTGACCTCACCTATTGTATTCTAAATGTGGGTATTTAAATTTGGGTAAATGCTGTGAATCTACATATTTTTAAATCTTTTATTAAATCTAAATATGTCTTAAGTGACAGTTTTTTCATTGTTTCGGGAACACAAATGAAGCTTGGAATGGGCAAAATTTAATCTATTAAAATCATATTTTTTACTTGATTTGGACCTGTGACGGTCAATTGTACAGTTCAATTTAATAATTTGATAAAATCAGGGGATTTAACTAATTGTCGTATTAGACTTAGCACAGGTGGCCAGAGCTATGCGCTATTGTGTAACCGTATAGAAAAGCCGCTTAATAGGGGGGGGGGGGGTTTCTTTATACCACAAAAATAAATAAAATAATAAGTTGGAGATCAATGAAATCGAGGGTTGTGATCCATAAATTACTAATGGGTTCCTTTATTAATGCATAAATTACAAAATTTTCTAGAAAGTGGTAAAAACAATTTCAAGTATATTTATTAAACAATTAAATACATATTGTAAGGAAAACTATAAAACAAAAAATAGAAAATAAGTTAGTTTCTATGTATTAGTTTATTGAAACTGATTTTTTTTACATTTTTAATTATTTTGGGGGTCTCCATTTTGGATATATGGCATGTCTCCATATTAAGAATCCACGCGCTGTTTGAATTGATGGCACAAGGGATTGTTTGCATTCTTTCATATCCTCAAAACCGAAACACCGTAGGCAAGATTTTTCTATCTATAACATACAAGTAAATGTATTTACTAAAATCAATTCTTTGTAGAAGTTACTAATAACGTTTGATGTCATGGACAACATTTTTATCATAATTATTTGTTGTTGCTTCACTAACTAAGAGTTTCCTCTATTACTAAACATTTCCACGTTTGTTTTCAAATTAATTCACATTTCCTTTCGGATTTCGAAGAGAAACAAAAACATTTCTAAACGAGGTACGGTCATATTTGCCGTATCCAAAAAATTGTTATCATTTGGTACACCAAAAACGTGCCCTCATTTCTTCTAACCGTAAGTTTTTTTGTACCGCTCGCCTCTTGTAATGAGTCGTACTTTGACGTGCACCAGACGGAATTTTCTTGACAGGTCTTTGCAAGTAACTCGAATATTATCATTACCTGTTAGCCAGTGTCTCGTGTTAGTTGTCCACGTACGATTTGCGTTGCATTTCGAGGATGTTTTTCGGTTAAATTTTCCCATTTTCCTAACAAAGGCGTGTGTGAAATCTGGTACTGTAATGTTGGAGCGTATTTAGTAAGTTTCCATTGGCGTTTGTTGGGTTAATGAGTAGGTTTTGATTGGTATTGTTTTTTGATGTTACTTGAAACTTGAGGCAATGATCGTCGAGGTTTTTATCGTCATTGAAATATGTTTTTCGTGGTTTTATGGTTATTTGTTGGTTTCATGGCAACTAAGCTAGGGTGGTGGGGTATTTTTGAAATAGCCATCTTAAAATTTGTTTTGTTTAACGCTAATTTGGCTTCCAGTCTTGTCTTTTTGTGCGTGGTCTCATAGCCTTGTTTTGAAAATGATATTAAAGGTGAAAACATATTTATTATTTTTGTCTTTTTTTACAAGGCAGATTAATAATGAAAAGTTTTTAATTTTCTAAACTTTCTAGTTTCAATTATAAAATGATCTTTCCCATTCAGATGATTGCTATTTTTATAATGTTACAATTATTAAATTTTTGCTAAATGTAAAAATACGAGTATACCGCAACTTCATTAGTGATGTTTATGTAATGCAATACTAATATTCTTATTAGTAAAGTATTTAATCTTTTTCAGGTGTTATTCAGCCTTACACTTCTGGACTATCGGCCAGGCAAATGGGACCATTGTTGCAGATTCATCAAGAAATTGGTAAGTCATTTTGATTAAACCTAAAATTATCAAAATTCCAAATTTTCCTGCTTTTCTGGAACACGTAATAAGATATTAGTCATATTCTCATATATTAATGACATATATAATATAATAATATATACATATATAATATAACATATATAATGACAAGATATTTTGTCATTAAAATTGATAAGTAGTATTCTAATGAATCACGCCCTTCAGTGAAGAATACAAGTATCAGAAATTGAATAATTGGCGCGTACTACTTTCAATTTTTGGTTTATTCATATTATTTATTTCCTTTGGATTTATTTTTTTAAAAACTTTTTGAACTGTAAAATGACGGCAATTCGGGCGCAACAAAGTTATTCTTAAAACAAATTTCATCATTATGAGTTGTTATTGTTTTACGTCTTCGACAATAATTGAGTTTACTGGTTTACATCACTTTTTAGGAGTGTTTTCTTTTAAATTTCGCGTTTATTAATTACAATGTTGTTGTATGTGTTGTATAATGCGTTAATTAATTATAATGAAATATTGGATTTTTTTTCGACAACTTTTTGAATTGTAAAATAACCGCAATTGAGGGGTAACAAAGTTATTTTTAAAACAAATTTTATCATTATGAATTGTTATTGTTATATATCTTCGACAATTATTGAGTTTACTGATTTCACATCGCTTTTTAGGAGTGATTTTTTTTTTAATTTTCCATAAATTATAATGAAATGTTGGATTTATTTTTTCGAAAACTTTTTGAATTGTAAAATAACGGCAATTCAGAGGCAACAAAGTTATTTTTAAAACAAATTTTATCATTATGAATTGTTATCGTTATACATCTTCGACAGTTATTGAGTTTACTGATTTCCCATCACTTTTTTGGGGTGATTTTTTTTTAAATTTTCCGTACATTATAATGAAATATTGGATTTCTTCTTTCGAAAACTTTTTGAACTGTAAAATAACGGCAATTCGGGGGCAACAAATTTTTTTAAAACAAATTTTCTTATGAATTGTTATTGTTACACATCTTCGCCAATAGTTGAGTTTACTGATTTTACATCCCCTTTTAGTAGTGATTTTTTAAATTTCCTGAATTTTTTAACTCGAGACTACACATCCCCCACTTATCATTTTTTCATTTTTAAAAATCGTTTACATTTCTTGAATAGCATTTTTTTGATTTCATTTTAAAATTAAATTCGTATCGGTTTCGACGTAAGAAACGAACAACTTTTATTAGACCAGTCGACAATTATTAATGATTTAATTAGAATAAGATAATAAACAAGATTTGTTTACATGCTGACCACAGCGCATTCAGTAAGAAATAAATTAAATGCAAATATCTACAGTTATTAACGAATACCAAATGTAAATCGATTGCGTCAAAACGAAAATTCTAGCATAAAATTCATCTCCAAAACAGGTCGTAACAAAACATCGCTACAGTTTTTTCGATCCTTAAAAAATGGGTAAAATTCCGCCTGACGATGAGAGTAAAATTTTTCTTTTACGTTTCAGGAAGTTTTTTGCATCGGTCTCTTGATCAACAAACACATATACACACGCACTCTCTCTCTCTCTCTCTCTCTCTCTCTCTCTCTCTCACACACTCTAGCTCACACTTTAAATTAACAACAGGAATTGCGCCGAAATTCGAATCCGCGTTCGGCGTACAGTCCGCGTATAGTATATACGTACACATTCTATGACTCGCGAACGGTCAAAGTTCACGTTCCGAATCACAACAATCGCGTTTGCGTGAAGGAAACTACGATATAGAAACAGAGCGAGAGGGAGATTATGTGCATTAAAGAGATGATAAAAATACACACGAATGAGCGTCAAAATGAACCAAAAAAGCAAAAGTAAAAGGTTAAATTGGAATAAAAATGTTATTTATGGATAACAAAAAAAGACTGATTCATTCATACGGGATTCAAATTAAATGACCAGAACTACTTTGAAGAAATACCTTCAGGTGTCTAAGGTGCATTTTGAAAATTTATTGCTGTGATTGTTATTGCTTGGTTATCTCAGTTTTTAATTGGTTTTTGGAAACGATTGGGTTTTTTCTATATATTCATTCATTTACATATAAATCTAATGATAGTTGTACGGAAAAATTCTAAATTGGCAATACTTAATGCATTGCATAATCAGCAAAATTAGATTTAAAAATCAACGTGTTGATACAACGTATTTTTGGTATGAAATTATACAATTGTAAGGATCGTGTACTTTTGATGACTATAATTAGTTGCTGTCTACAACTGTTACTATTAAATAAAACTGTAAATGCCAGAAATGTGGTACTAGAGAAGTATTGCAAGTTTATAGGAGAGTAAAGTCAACGTTATTTTGACGTCACGGCTGTTTATGGTAACTTGAAAATAAATAAAAAAAGTCTAAAACGTTCGTGTCACTCTTTAACACGAAAAAAGTTTATTGATGTTTTTTTTTATATTATGTATAGGCTCGTTATATCCGTTGAAATGTCTACCTTCAATTGGTATATGTTGATTGTGTATTTTCCTTGAAAACGCTGAAAATTTCGAAAAAATCAAAAATGGCTTTTCCATCACAATTTCTTTTATTATTTATGTAAATAATGGATTAAATTTCCATAACAAAATTAACCTTCATGAAAATTTGCCATAGTTGAGAATCAAGAAATCAGAGAGAACATCCTGAAATTTTTAATTAATTTATAACAATTTAAAAAAATTCTAAGTGATGCATATGAACTAGGTCAAAAATTTTCAAAATTTAATATTCGAAAATTCATATTAGAAAGTTACTTGAAGTAGGTATTTACAAAGTTATATGACGATAATTACGGTTTATAATGACCATTCAAAAATTCATGGCCTGACCAATAAAAGAGACATTAGAGAATTGTACAAGCATTTGTGTAGAAATGTTGTGAGTTTATACATATACATACTTTACGTGAATACTATATTGAATATATTATTAACATATAATATTTGTTATTATCAAACTCATGACCGACATTAAAATTAGCTTTTGCATCGGTCTAGATTCATTAGCAAAATTTAAATGACGGTCAATTTCCATCTTTACATACGAGGAGGACTGTGTGATTAAATTATGTCATTTAACATACAAAATTTTTGTATGAACAATATAAAAGTAATTCTCGTCATAAAATTGTCATACCACACATGACATGATCTTTCAAAAAATAACAGGTATATGAAAGGGGCTCAAATGAAACTTGACAATTTAAAATTTTTGTGACATATATAGCAGAAATCTTACGCTTTCGAGCACTTTTAAAAAATTTAAAATCTGATGACATTTAATATTTGACATTAACAATAATTTTTATGTTTATAAACAGATAGAATATATCCGCGAGTTTTTCCTCAAAAGAAATTTGGAAAGGATGGTTTTGAAAGTACTTGGAAAGAAGCTTCTTTTGAAAAAGAAACTTGATATTTCGTCCTTTGGTTATATTCACAAATACGGGGTGTCCCCGAATGTAAAAATCGATCAATATGCTCCATCTTACCTTAGTACTAAAGTTGATAGATACGGAGATCAGGTACCGCCAAAGTTTTTACTTTATTTTCAATATTCTTTCATATTTATTGGGAGAAACATCACAAATTCATACAATATGGCATATGGGGTTTTTTAGGGTGACATATTTAAATATGGCATCAGATGTTATCTCCGGTGTATAAGGCGCCACATACTGGGAAAGTTCTTGTTTAAACCGCCCTGCTTTTTTTGCCGTTCACTGTACATTATTTTAGTATGGTAGTAATTGTTTATCGAAGTATTGCACTCAAAAAAGCTATACTTTGTTTGTGTCACTAAGTGCAACCGTTTACCAGAAAAACTGGTTTATCCAATATGATGTACAAATTTATCTCCACGTAGGTACCTCGGTTATCGTATAAAGTACTTGTAAATGCTACTAATTTTTTGCCGTTCACTAAAAAAAAAAAAAACTATAACAATAAGCTACAGACATATTAAACAGATCTAGACCTAATCTCGAGTGAAATTAATAACTTTCCTGACTTGTTTTATAAACCACTATTTTATTTTGAAATTATTGCTTGTTTTGGATACCACTGCATTTGCTTTTTTTTTAGTGAACGGCAAAAAATTAGGACTATTTACAAGTGCTTCATATGATAACCTACGTGGCGACAAATTTGTGCATCATATTAGATAAACTTGTTTTTCTGGCAAACGGTTGCACTTAGCGATATAAACAAAGTGTAGCTTTGTTGAGTGCATTACTTAGATAAACAAATACTACTATACTAAAATAATGCACAGTGAACGGTTTAAATAAGAACTTTGCGCAGTTTGTGGCGCCCTCTACACCAGAGATAAAATCTGATGCCATATTTAAATTTGTAACCTCAAAAAAACCCGCATGTACTACTATGTTTTGTGAATTTGTGATGTTTCTCTCAATAAATATGCAAGAAATAAAAAAGAAAAATAAAATAAAAACTATGACGCCCTGTATTTCCGTATCTATCAACTTTTGTACTAAGGTAAGATGGAGCGAATTTGATCTATTTTTACATGAAGAATTTGTAGTAGAGTTTTGTACAGTCCTTTCGGGGACACCCTGTATAAGGTAGCGACTTTGGATTTTCGTAAGTACCCAGATAAGGATTATGCTAACATGGACAATATAGTGGGGGTTCAGCGTGTTATTGCGCAATGAACATATGAAACAATTACATCCCATGAACGCATTAGTTGGTTTTTCTCAAGTTTCTTGGCATGGTCAATAGCGTATGAGGGCTCTTCGTCCTTTTACCGCCAGGTATGAGTTGCAGCAGCACCGGGAGCAAGTGCAGCGGTGGCACCGTCATCAGCGCTTTCGGTACGTGTGCTCCACACACTCACGCCCATACACTATACGCACATATATATATATACATCTAGACAATTACACAATACACACGCACACATAATCAAGTGCGGTGCGTGCGTGGCGCCAATGAGTGCGCAAACGCAAGTGGGCATGTCCTCCAACGCGATTACGGCGGACTTTTGGAGTAGGGCGAAAATCCACCGAGACACGATCGGATCGCATCAGAATCAGCTCGACCGGCTCGCAGTGAATACGCAGAGGCAGTGCGAGGGAGGGAGAAGTGTAAACATTGGACGAGAGAATACTTTGCGTCGTCGACGTCGTAGTAGCAGTGATTGTCGCGCGAAGATGATCATCGATCACGAAACGCGTATCAGTTGACAGTGCAAGAGGTACGACCGTGACAGATTACTTATCCTCGTTAGGAAATTATTCCGGGGATCATCGCCGCCGGTGTGTCGGTGCGTGTGTGTGCGTGTGTGCCGGATAGGAGAGGAGAGGCGAATTGCGCCGCAGGTCGCAGTTGAGACATCAGAAACGCGTACGTATTTCCCGCGAGCGTCGTCCGGACGACAGCATCCTCCACATCCCCGCCGGTGTATATGAACCCGGGGGCGGCTTACGGAGCAGCGTGGCCGAAGATGAACCACCACATGAACATGATGGAGCCGCTCGCGGAGCACCTCGACGGCGGCGGCGGCGGCGGCGGTTTCGAGCCGCAGACCCGCGCGCGTTCCAACACGTGGCCGCTGCCGAGGCCGGAGAATTACGTCGAGCCGGCGGCGGCGGCGGCGGGCGACGAGGGCGTCGGGGGCGGCAACAAGTGTCAGCCGGTGACGGGCGCCGTCTCCTCGGCGGCGGCCGCCGCGGCCGCCAAGAAGAACTCGAGCCGCCGGAACGCGTGGGGTAACCTCAGCTACGCGGACCTCATCACACAGGCGATCACGACGTCGCCGGACAAGAGGCTCACCCTCTCGCAGATCTACGAGTGGATGGTCCAGAACGTGCCCTACTTCAAAGACAAGGGGGACAGCAACAGCTCCGCAGGATGGAAGGTCAGTTACGCCTCAGATTATCGCTGGTATTTACCCTAAACTCCTCGACTCTCGACCGTGTCGAGACACGATGGCGGCTCCACAAATTACTGGGCCGAAAATAAGACGATTTAATTAATCTCGCATGTATACGAATTTATCGTTCGGCTCCATAGGCCAATTTCGATATTTCGTATCGTACTGCTTATGGATATGTCACGTTTTAATATTACTTTTTAATGTCTCGTTCGGAAACGTGGTTGTGTTGTCGTGGTATAAATTAGGCGGTAGCTTCCTTACACCGAGAAACGAGGAATTTTCGTAATGATAAATTCCGGGAAAATCTTAGAAGGTGGGGCAAAGTTTTATTGTATTAAATAAAAAATTCTGAGACCCTCTACGTCTTTTGGTGGTCGATAGAGGTGGTAGATATTTTTCAGTAAACCGTTAAACTTCGAAATTTGTTATTTTTCCATTTTTTTTAATTTAATTATTCGGATGTTGATTATATAGAGAAAAGTTAATGAATGACTTGAAGGTCTCAGAAAAACGTAAAATGAGATTTTCGGGAAGTAAATTTATAAATTAGGTATTGCAAAAAACTCAAAAATCCACCGTTTTGTTTTTCAGCAATAATTATTGAAAAAGAGCCTTTCCTTTATTTCAAACATTTTAAAATATAACCTTTTGATGATAAGAAAAACAGGAGTTTTTATATGCTTATCCCAACAGATATTGTTAATAATGCTTGCATTACGATTTATATAAGTGTAATGAATTTTACAGTGGCTCCAATTATTCGGGGATCCTACAGCTTCTCACTATTAAATTTGCGAAACGTAAATAAATAATAACATAATTATTTTCAACTTTAGAAAAGGGATAGAGAAGGAATTTTTAGTTTATAAACTAATTAAGCTGAATACTTCATTATTGCATATTCAAACTTCTAGTTTTCACAGTTCAAACCCTTACATTTTTTATTATTTATGTTTTTTACATTAATATTTTTCCCTCAATTTAAAAAAAAATTATTGTACGGCCACCAAAAGCCCAGATATTTTTTTTCTTAAAAATCATTGCGAAATAATAATTACAGAATCAAATAAATTAAAATAAAATTTTTTGAGCATATATATTAACACATATAACACATTTTGTACATAATTTAAAATGATGTCGAGATATTAATTTCTTTAAAAATAAAAATTTATGAACGAGTAACAAATATACGTCTTATTGCTGTAATTAGGTAATAAACAGTGCTGCCATCCACACCTTAAGAAGCCTATTATTTCTTTAACGGGACATTAAATATGTTTAAAACTTTTTCTAAACACAGTTATATTTTAGTTACATTTTTTTCTTGTACAATTTCGACAGGACAAAATAATTAAAAATGTCGTGGCCTCCTTGATGGAATTGTTTTCAATGTCATCATGCTGCCATTAATATATCCATGTCATTAAATTATAATTCTTACGAATTTTGACAGTAACCTCGTATATATATATATATATATATATATATATATATATATATATATATATATATATATATATATATATATATATATATATATATGATATATCGGCTATATAGTTGTCGCATTTAATATTGCATTATTTACTAATTAAAAAATTCGTAGTTCTCAAAACGAAGGAAATTCAAAACGTTACCCGTAATACAAGATAATAAATAAAATAATTACTATTACTATAAATAATACTATTTATATTAGTATTATTAAATACAAATATTAAAAATGACCACCATTGCTATGCAAGCGAAGGTCAATCCAATGCAAGAAATTATACTGCATTCTTTGCAAAGCTTCCCCAAGGTTTTTTTAGTGAATTAATTGTAATCATAATACGTCGTCACAATTTTTGTTTTGTTTCTACAGGACTGGAATAAACTTTCTTTTTTCCTGCTCTGCATAAAAAAATAATCCAGTGATGTTAGGTCTGGAGAACGTGGTGGCCATTTTGCAGATGCATCATTCTTCCTGCCAACCCCTTTCTAATTTTCTAGACTTTACTGACAGTCTGTACAATTGTATTTAGTGCAAATGATAAACTTATAATTACTTATAATCGACGAACTGTAATGTGAACAAACATTGTAAGCCATTGTAAAATGTAAGTCAAATCAGCAATATCATCGCTTAGTATTGCCAACATGAAATATGCACCCGAATTTGAATCTGTAGATAACAGTTGTTTGCCTAAGTACAGCTACAGTTGGACATATATGACGTTACCAGGTAGCATACAACCCGATTTGTTGTAAATGAACTGTACATAAATTGCCATAATACAAAGTTCATCGGTCATTAGGAAATAATGCAGAAATGTTGCAGAAAGTACAATTTAATTTTTAACGTCGAATTAATATTTTTACCTGAAAAATAATGGCCATATTGGACAGTTATTTAAACCGCTCCTTTATGAATTGAAAGGGAACCTCTTGCGGCGAATTTGCCCCACATTCCCTCCTAGAATCTCTGAAATTTCCTAGAATCGTCATTCATAATACGAGTAGTAAAAAAATGTAAACAACACCGATGCTTACGGCAACGGTAATTCTGGAAATTGGAATGGGTTTCGAGTAGCAATAACATGTAAAATTCAACTTCCAGGAACCATGAGCAGATGTATTGACCTACTTGCGAGCATGGAAGGAATTTCCTTTTCTTTGAACATCCAGCATTTTTTCGAGAAACACTATGAGGGACTCCCGTTGTTAGAAATACTTCCGAAGTTATATTATTCTTTAGTAGATTAGTCATTTAAATGTATCTAATTAATTTATTACTCCATGATATCTTTCGAAAGTAGCCAATCAGTGTATTTGCCAAATTAATTACAACGGATATGAATTAATAAGTTAAAAATACCCGATAAGGAATTCTAATAACGGACTAGTTACCCTTTCATCAATTTGCCAATTCGTATTGAAATCCAATTTACTGCCTAAATTCCTAGTTAAAAAAGTTATAGTACAATTTACAGAACATTACCATATACCGGGCGTTTCCAAAAACGTGAAACCACCAGGCTTACAATAAGACATTTTAACTATACCTACCTATAAACAAATATTTTTCCTTTATCTTGGATTTTGCTTCAAGTTTTTAAGAAGAGATTGATTTTTCTCTGGCCAGAGGACGCTTGTATAGATTTTAAAGATATTTGAACTCCATATGGACATCAGTCGTATATTAATAATACATTACTAAATACTGACACTGAATGATAATGTTCCATTTTATTATCAATATACTCTTAATTATTCTGCATCTATAAATACAGGAGACGAACTTTGGAGCGAATATAAAATCCATATGTCGTTATAAAATAATGGAGAAATTTGTAGAAAATGCATATCTTTGCAAGTCCCTCATCATATCAACATCAGGTTCTCTTGAGTGATATTGGCAGTTCATATCCAATCTACAGCAAGGTGCAGTCACCTCTAACTTCATTTCAATTTTTGTTTTTGGATATAAACGCATGACCGATCGTTTGAATGCCCATTTCTAAAGCAACATACTTTATATTTTATTCTCGAATGAGTGTTATAGATTATTTGTGAAAAATCAACACAATTGACGTTGATTGATGTGATTATCTTTCCCTATCTGCTGGGCTAATAGGGAAACCACAGAATGTGTCGCAGATATACTTGCTGCACTGTATAAGACAGTGGTTTCAAAGAGCTTTTGCCACACAAAATTTTTTTTGGTCAATTTGGTTCCTGACAAAAGCGTGTATCATATTCAGTTAAGAGCCTCCTAAGTGATATGATTTAAGAAATATGAATGCGACTCAAGAGCACACTACCCTTATTTTCAAAAAAGGACTCCAATTACTAATTTCAAAAAGTAATTTTAAAGTTAAAAAATCTAATTTCAAATACACATTCGTGCTCGCTTATTTTAGTCCAGGCGTGATGTTAATAGGAAGGGATAATTACAAGATATTTTAGTTTCATTTTATTTACTTTTATATTGAACTTAAAAATTCAGTTTTCGAAGAATATTTCATTTAATAAGGTACAAAGTACCTTTTTGTTTGCCATCAAGTTTTCTACAAACTAATGCTAACTACAGTTTCAGAGAGTTAACCTCGTTAGGTTAAATTTTGTTTAGTTTTTGCCAAACTATGTAAAAAATATTTCTAATTAGAATTTTGTCTGGAAGTGTAGTATTGGGCCTAAACAGTTATAGTCACTTTGTCAAATTTTAGTATTGAAAAAATACTATATTTATGTAATTTTATACGTTGCATAATGATTGCTTATATATGTAAACGTTCTAAGGACAACTTTTTAAAGTTTATATCGTAGGTTGCGGTCACGAAAAATTCCTGTATTGAAAAGTACTCTGGAATATGATTTTTTTTTTCTATTGAATAACCCTCTACTATATAAAGAACAAACTCGTACAACGGATTAAAAGAGGAAAGTTAATTGGGTAACAATAACTGGAAAACTCCTTAGAATTAATTTTTGTACTGGTTAAAATCCAATTGTAGGCCAAACGGGAGAAAATATAACCACTTACAAAATCGAGGCTTCTGATTTCCATTTATAGATCTAGAGAATAAAGTAAATATTCATTTTGGATTTCGCGAAGGGCAGCATATGTATAGCTGTTAATTTATCCGTGCTTATGAAAATTTATATAGAAATCTACAAACGAATTAACTAATTGAAATTGAATTTGGAGTAAGTAGATTACCACTAAATTACAGATTATAGTTACACTACGTAGAAAATGTTGGCAACGTCTTGACAACTATTTCACCGCTATTGAACTGCAAAGCTTTACTATTTTCAGATACTCTGGACCAATATTGTTGCAAGGGTTAATTACTTTATATTTCCCAACTTTAAAGGATTCTTGTGATAATAGCGGCTACTTCCGAACGTTATTGCCATATTAGGTACTTTAAACTGTGCCGTAAGTTTTAAACAACGGACAAAAGCATAATTAGAATCGGTTTTAGTAGTTGGCCAACAAATCGCGTAACAAATCATTTTTACTTCGTATTGGACGAGTTTGTGAATATCGAAAGGTTGTTCACAAAATTACTTCTGTTTTAATGTGATGATTTTTTGACCGATCTTGTGATCGTCTCTCAAAAAAAATAAATTGCAAAAGCTTTTATCAAGCGTTAGATGACAGGTATTTCATAATTTCTTCTCCGCAAGATAAAATGAACTAGTGTGATATTCCAAGGTTTTTTGTAAGTGTTTTATCATTTTTAAGTTATCAGTGAAAGGTGTCGCTGAAGAAATTCCAAAAGACTATTCAATTCGAAGAAAGAAAAACGCAGTCAGTTACTTAAAATTGTGTTAATTTTAAAGTATGTGGTTTATTTATGTTTCGTTATAAGGGTCATTTTGGGAAAAGTCCTGTAAGACTCATATGTGAACGTCGTCATGCTTATACTTTGGTTAATTTTAATTGGTAATTTCGTCACTTTCTTCCTTACGATCCTAATGGTATTGGCAAGCAAGAACGTCACTAGAATTCTATTAGATTGTCATCAAAACGGTATCTGACTCAAGTTTACATCAGTTGGTATTATTACCATTTATTTATAACTTTTATGACTGGCACTAACATTAGCAAGTCTGAATAGTATCAACGTGGACTTGGTTGGAAAAATAAAAGCAAAACACCATCAAATCTTTGGGTCGTCAACACCAATCGCTTTCCTTTCTACGTAGCTCGAATTAGATTTTCCCGTATCAATGCAGATAAACGTTCCCGTAAGGTTAGTGCCCATCTCCATTTTCGTCTTTGATAAGATGATGAGCCCGCGGATTTTTTCACGTTTTGTTTACGTCTACGCTTTTTTTCACCGTCATACGAACGCTGACTCGATACGGTTTTAGACCTTTTGATCTACCGGTAGATGTCGCAGGGTCGGATTTCGATACGGAATCGGAATATCGCTTGATAACGGCGAGGGGTCTGTATTGAATGTTTGGACGCAATAAGACCTCATATGGTGGAAAGCCAAAAAGGATATTTTCGTGAACTATTTTTTTGGACACGCGCCAATCTCAATATGAAGTTAGCTCCCCATTTCGTTATTTTGTAAATAGATGTGTTGTAGTACTAAGTCAAAATTTCTCAAGTCAAAACAATTTTTTTTTTTATGAGTCATATTCACATTATATTACATTTTTTCAGATTGTAGCACTACCATTTTCAGGAAATCAAAGGGGGCCGGGTAATCACGACTAATTATTCCGTTTTATTTCTTTGTAATCTTGGATTTTTACTTCCTTTTATTAATATTTTCTTAATTTTATTATTATATTTTTACGGGGGTAACAAACTTTAAGACGTTATTTTTTTTATTATTAAAAATGCCTGATAAGAAATCCTGCAATAAATAAAAAATCCGTATATCCCCCTCAAACAAATTTTAATTCTTTGTTATGCTTTTTTAATTTATCCGTAAACACCATAACAGTCTGGTTATTTGTCATGCTGCATGTTGTAGCCATTGAATATATTCGTCTTGCTTATCAAATTCATTACTTGTATGTGCATATTAGATGGAAATAGGAAAATAGAAGAGTTCCCAGACCAAAATCCGTTTCATTAAACTTTCGTTTTGGTCAAGTTTAGTCTATGTTAACAGTGGTCAGAGTAAGACTGTGATTGTTACGTATTAGCTAATACAAGAATAACAAGCGTGACAACTTGCTTACAAAATAATGGGCACCCCTGACTTCCTAGGAATTGTTGAAATTGTAATTATATATTAGTACTCAGGTATATTCAGTAAATAATTTTTACTATATACTTTTGAAGGCTTTGAGTGTGAATCTCGCCTAAAAAATATATCTATAAGAACGAGTTTTCAAGTAACCCATTTAATCGTTCCAATCATAGTTATTTCATGTGATACTTGATAAATAATGCAAAATTGTGTAAAATATGGAAACTAATTAATTCATCGAAAATGTAAGTGTAACACGCTTGACAACTTGCTTACAAAATAATAGGTTCTACTGACTCACTAGTAATTGCTGAAATTACAGGTATATTCAATAAATAATTTTTACTATAATAAAATACTATAAATTAATAATATATTTATAAGAACGGGTTTTTCGTAACCCATTTAATCGTTTCAGTCATAGTAAATAATACAAAATAGTGTAAAATATGGAAACTAATTAAAAAAATCGAAAATGTAAGTGTAAATGGTTCCTGGGGTTAAATAGAGGAGCTCTGTTATACTTCGCTTAGTGACAATGTGTGTTTAGTACTGTATAAACCGTTCTAATAAGTAGAGGCATTTATTATCATTATCTGATTCGAAAAAAAAGTACAAAATGGTCGCTATTCATTTTAATAGTGCGTACGTAAGATAATTGCTGAGAGTACTGATTTAAATATTTATACCACGACTTAACCGTGTGTATTCAAAGATTTCCGTACTCGTACGTAATTATCTCTCAGTGAACATCACAAAACAACAAGTCGTATTTTGAGGATGTGTTACAAATATTATAAAAAGGAGATAAAGCTGATCAACATATTTAAATAAAACTTGTTTTCGCCACCTTCGATGAACGTGTATAATTTTCTTTAAAATTGTTTGTCAAGTTCAGCGGAGAGTGTCAGATTCTACCCAAAGTAACAAACAAGTACACTTTTAAATGTGGGCGCTCATATATTTTCAGTAATTATGCGAAAACGTACCGAAATGCCGTTTTAGTAGTTCTCATTGCCACCTACGCCAGACACACACGTTTCTCGTGCACTTATTGTTGTTATTGCCGCGACCACGTGACGTTTGTTTACAAAACAAACGTGAAACAACAAACGACCAATTATCGTTACAATCCGGGTTACTCCGATGGCGGGCAAGTAGCAAAGTAACATTGCAACGCTACCGTAATCATTAACGTTTATCTCTTTCTTTCGTAATGTATAGGTGCGCGTATACTTCAGGTTTTCTCCATTACAAAATACTCCTTTTTCGCCTGGAATCCGCGCGTAGGTCGATGTGTCAAGAGCTTAGGGCTTCGCCATATTAATTGTTTCTTTTGTGAAACAGGCTGTGAAACAGGTGATAGTGTTTTTAAATTCATGTTCTCGATCTTAAAAATCAAGAGAATTGAAACACTTGAGGCGAATCACTGCTACCTCGTATTTTGGCATGCTTCCACTCGGAGAGGCTATAATTAAAGAAATGTTTACCTTCACAAATCGTGGTACATTATCATTAAGTACCTACTAATATAGTTCGATAGGTGTAACGTTTTCAAGAATTTGAATGTCAACGTTCTAACGAGGTCACACAATCGACACATTTTTCTGTACAAGACTCGTAATGCACTTATAGTAACATTTGATTCTTGAAAAAAATATTTTTTTATTTTTTCGAATGGATGCTTTTACAGAATTTTGAAAAAGTCTCATGACAGGGTCTGTTATTGAATTCTTCCTATCCTAAGAGGGTAATTTATCTACTTATCAAATAGTTATCGAATAAATAACACTCTCAATGTATCTAATATGCACTTGTTATTTAACTGTCTGTTATCTGAATTGGGTTTGAAGCTGAAACCTGAACCTTGCCAGATTATTTAATTACAAATTTACACCACCAGTTGTAGACTTCTTAGGTGAAAGCTTGGAGTCCATGCTGCTTGACACTGAGCTCTTATTGATGTGACTACTCAGAATTTCTTTGAATAAATGAGAAAAAGGTTAATTCATATAAGAGAAAAACGACACTCATAACCTTACCATAACACATAAAATAGTAGCAGACAGTTATGCCACAAACGTAAGAATCATTGGAAACAGTCTATACATCAGTAAGCAACTTTGTGTTAATCAAATTTCATAAAATGATGATCATGAAATGTTCGTCTTAACTATGCAGCTAAACGTGGCACGAAGCGTGAAAGTTTAGTTTCAATACATGACACAAGATCACTACACATGAATGGATTTTATCTCTAAATTCATTTATTAGAAAAGAGAATATTGTTGGGAAATAATTGAATATTTAACATTGACTTATGGGACTTTTGGTGCTTTAATAATTTCATTTAAAAAACTTTATAAACATACATCTTTAATATAATGATATTAAATATATATTGAAAAATATATAAGATTTAAAACGAACCGTTTTGCCGTTTAGGCATACCCTTTGTATGATCTTTTTTTAAGGACAAATCTATTTTAAATTTTCTTTTTGTAATCAAATGTTTAAATCTAGATCAAAGGACTCTTTCGCCTTCTTCGGTGATACTTGAAATGATCATTCAGCCAATATCTTATCAAAAAAGTGTTACAGATTGGGCTACTGCGGTACTAACATTTTAAATAATACTATCCTATAGTGATAAATCGTGACGCATTTCCTATTGCGTCCCAAAACTTGTTCTACATAACATTTGGAAACCTGTTCTCATTCAAATGATCTCTGACGAAGAAAGGATCAATCATTGTCATTTAGTATTCAGCACCAAAGATTAACGTATGACGAATTTCTGATTCTGAGCTGAACAATGACAGCAAATTTTACTCGAATCCACTACATCTATAGTAAATGTGGTTTCATGGCTAAATAAAATTTATTCAAAATGTTACACTTGTAGTCAATAGTGAGACTCTAATCGTTTCTCATCATCTCACATTTCCAAAGTTTGCTATTTGGACTATTTTTCCAGGCATCTTTTTATACTTTCTCTAGTTTCTGTTAAAATATTCCAAAATTCGATCGTTATTTCACCAAATTACACGTCGTCCAATATTGATTATTTGCTTATTTTATGCAAATTTTCTAAAACAGTTGAACACCAGTACGTTTTAGCACTTCATCTTAGGTACTTTTCTACGTGGGAATATATTTCAGAATTCTGTTGCATGTCATAGTTTCTATTTTGCCTCTGGTAATTAGATATCCCATTATTAGTAACTCCAGATAAATTGTAATAACTTTTCTACGTCCCAATTTACTATTTTTGACATGTTGCAATTTTTAATATCATTTCAATGTATTACATCGATAACTTGATACTTACAATTAATTGTACCTACATATCCTGCATTTTTTTTAAGAAAATTTTACGAAAACAGTAATTACTCCAAAGCTTTCTGTAAAATTTGATGCATGCTCATTTTGAGCGATTAATTCTTCTTCTCGGTCTTAGATTTTATAAAAATATTCTCTGTTTTCATCAGATTCATCAATCATCTGTTTTCTCAGATGTTTTCTCATTGGTTTCCACAAGCTGAAGAAAATCGTGTTAAAGAAGCACAATTACTAAGGGCCTTATAGTATTAATCAATGACAACGTTTCATTCACATTTCAGTCACATTTACAAATCAATGACAATGTTTAAACATTCTCTAAAAAAATTTGAGAGCGGTGTTACTTGGAGTTATCCTACAATTTTAAAGGGTGTAAAATGAAAAGTATGTCGTCGGAAGAGGGATTTCAAAAATGTCAGCGTCATAATAAAATAATTTGTGAGCTGTCTCAGCATATTTATTTTCAAAATTCACTCTCTATTTTAGTTATTTGTATACAGTATTTACCACTGTTAATCTTCACCTTTACATATGCTTTTCTAATGCAAAAAAGGAAAATTAAAGAAAATTATAAAAAAAGTGGTAGCAGTAAAAGGTTTGTTAAGGTGTAATTCGTGAATTCCAATTATCTATCCCCTGCAGTTGTGATGAGTGAAGACATTATTAAAAAAAATTTGACATTTGGCTATCTGGACAATATGAATAATGTGGATATTAATTGTCTCCAAAAACAGATTACCACACTCCTCATTCATTTAAAGTCCGTCGAAGTGGGTGAAACCATGTAGGTTCCAAAGTAATCCTAATAAATAAAAATAAATATCTTGACATTAGAGTTTTGAGACGAAATTTGTAAGATAGATAGTAGTTTCCTCTAAAATGCAATTATCAAATACCCCAAACACTCACCACAAGTGACTGAAATGAATTCTTATGTATGAATTGCTAGGTGACTTTTAAATTAAAAAAATAGTCCTATTCAAAAATTGTTCTACTACTTACGAAACGACCTTAGAATTACCAAGTTTATATATGCCGGTCTGTTGGTGTCGGACAAAAATGTCGAGAGATATAACAAGTCTAATTCATTTTGACCTATGATACGCTAGCAAAATTATGATCGAATTTTCGGCCACGATATTAAATATTTTGCTTCTATAGCTGAATCTTATTTTTTTAAATTTTTTTGTGTCAGTTTGGCGGATGGTAAAACTGTGGGGTGTTTACAGGTATTTGCAATCTTATAAATATCGTTCCGGTATTGTAATCCCAAATTATTTTTTTAATTGATTCATAATTTTATATGGAAGTAGTTGTACAACTATAATTTATTAATATATGGGGGGGGGGCTAAATTACATTTATTTTCTACAGGTAACCGCAATCCCGAATTTCACTTATCGAGAAGGTGCAAAATGGGTGAGATTTCTGCAACAGTTACTAATTAGTTAGAAACTAAAAACTAGTTAAACTTATAGGTTGAACTCTCAGAAGATTCAGAAAAATCTGTTAGCCTGAAAATTCATTTTCTATTAGGGGACCTTCGGCTTGTTCAGTAATAAGTTAGAATGCATATGCACGTTGCGTTGTCTAAATTTTGAAGGTAAAATTTGTTCTTGCAAATAACTTTTGTTTCAAATATATATGGTTTTATTCATAAACACATTTTAACGTTAAAATGATTTTTGGAGCAAAATGCTGTTAGAGTGTGTTTCAATAAGGTAACTATAGATACCTCTATGTTAAAAATACATGGAACAAAACTGTAGTTACATCTGTGAAACACATTCTAAACGATTTTTATGCTAAAATCCATTTTAACGTTAAAATGCGCTTAGAAATAAGACTGTCTATGGTTAAAAACACATCCATGTTCATGTGTGCTTTAACAGTGATCAGCTTCCATTTGCTATTGGGCTAAAAACACAGATAAGTACAAAGATTTCAAAAAAATTGAAATAATGTAGTACTGTTACTAAACAATTTAAAAATTTTGAGATAGGTAAGGGAGACTTTGATGTCAAATCAGAGAAAACTTGAAGTAAGCAGAGTGTCTTCTGATAAAACTGAAACTGTACATACAGATCGGAACACAGTAGGAAATAACCTCCTGATTTTTTTCCGAACACCCAAAGGCGCAAATTATGCACATTCCGTCATCTTTTCCTGATCGGGTCCAAATTTGGCTCGAAACACCTGTGCCGGTGTGCGTGGTGTACGTTATCTGTCCGTTGGGCACCTTTGCCGCAGCTAAGAAACTCTCTCACGCGATTTATATGTAGGTAAGCCGTCGTCTCATTACATAATAAATTAAATATCAAATTCGTATTCAAAGCGAGAGAGCTCCTAGTTGGCCTTGAATAGTTAACGCTCTTGGAGTTTTCGAACGCAGCCTTGGCTTCCACGTGTAATCTTTTCAATATTTTTTTCACTTGCTCACTCTCACCGTCTCCACCTCTCTCACTCTTCAGTCACATAATAAATAATAACAACTGCTGGCGACAAAATCGCTTATGTATGCATATACACCTATTATTATACGCGATTCTCCCTCTCTTCCCACGATTCTCGATTGTTTCGCACGATTGCGCCATTCATCTGTTTCGTTTCGGGGATTCACCACGGTTTTGCGTTTTACGTAATACGGCCGTATTGTGCGTGCCCCTCGGAAGGAGTCGCGATTCATTTCGACTACACAACGCTCGGAAGTAATTAAATATCGGTAATTTATTCCGAGACGGGAAAATCGTACTTTAAGAGCGGCCAGAGGTCGGGAATTCTTACAGGACGAATTAAAAATACTCTACAACAAACGTCCGGCAGAAATTTTTAAACTGTTTTAATACGAGCTAACGCCTTAGCGTTCCTTATGAAGATCCTTATAAAATTACCTACAGTAATAATTTCATTTCTTTAGTTTAACACACAAAAAATATTCCTTCTATTCCTTCCTATATTCCTTCTTTACCAAGCTTTTCTATATCAAGATATCAAAGTTACTTTACTAGTTAATAAAATATCATCTAGATTCTAAAATACTATAAAAATAGGTAGAACATGATATCGATGTTAAGCAACCACTTTCTTACAGCCAAAATTAGAAAAGTGACTGAAAATCGCTATGTATGCATTCACGGATTGCAATTACCTGCATAAAATAAATGTAATTTTTAGCCCACCCATATATTAATAAATTATAGATGTACAACTATTTCCATGTAAAATTATGAATCACTTAACATACAGCTATAGAAACAAAATATTAATATCGTGGCCTATAATTCGATCGAAATTTTTAATCATAGACGGTCTTATTTATAAGCCCATTTTAATGTTAAAATGGATTTTAGCTTAAAAAACGATTAGAATGTGTTTCACAGCTGTAACTACAGTTTTGTTCCGTGTATTCTTAATATGGAGGGACCTATAGTTACCTTATTGAAACACACTAAACGCATTTTGAGCCAAAAATCATTTTAACGTTAAAATGCGTTTATGAATAAGACCGTATATATTTGAAACAAGTTATTTTCAAGAACAAATTTTACCTTCAAAATTTAGACAACGCAACGTGCATATGCATTCTAACTTATTACTGAACAAGCCGAAGGTCCCCTAATAGAAAATGAATTTTCAGGCTAACAGATTTTTCTGAATCTTCTAAGAGTCCAACCTATAACTTTAACTAGTTTTTAGTTTCTATCTAATTAGTAACTGTTTCAAAAATCTCACCCGTTTTGCACCTTCTCGATAAGTGAAATTCGGGATTGCAGTTACCTGTAGAAAATAAATGTAATTCAGCCCCCCCCATATATTAATAAATTATAGTTGTACAACTATTTCCATATAAAACTATGAATCAAAAAAATAATTTGGCATTACAATACCGGAACGATATTTATAAGATTGCAAATGCCTGTAAACACCTCATAGTTTTACTATCCGTCGAACTGACACACAAAAATTTTAAAAAAGTAACATACAAGTAAAGAAGCAAAATATGAATATCGTGGCCTAAATTTCGATCATAATCTTGCTAACGTATCACAGGTTAAAATGAATTAGACTTATATGTCTTGATATTTTTGTCCTACACCAACAGACATATATAAACTTGGTAATTCTAAGGTCGTTTCGTTAGTAGGAGAACACCTTTTTAATAGGATTATTTTTTTGAATAGCTCTGCACTCATATGTTAATAATAATCATGGGAACAATGTTTCCGTACGGTCACTTTTCATTATTGCTATCCAAATATTTATCTGTGAACCTTACCAGTGCTAATTTGTTATATAGATTTATTCCTTGATAATACCATTTTGGCTAGAAGTTACCTACTTCGTCTATTACTTTGCAGGAATAAGACATGTGGCGCCATGAATTTTTTAACTTGTGCTTTTTTTGTTCTCTTTTAATACCGTATTGACATAAGGTTATCTTTTGGTGTAATTCAGTTGGGAGTACAAAAATCTTCCGTCTACTAAAAATACTTACCATCATATCGAACTTTACTTGGTATGTTTATTAACTTTAATCTGATGAAAATGCTTGCTAATTTCCGTAATAACAATCAATGTGCATGTTCTTCTACATTGTTTAAGTTTGTTTCCGATGTAGAATTTAAAGATAAACTGAAGAGGTTGCTGCTGGAACACTTTGTTCGGTGTAGGTGTTCCTGCAGCATAAATTGTACCCTTTTCTGTGTAACGACCACTTGATAAGAATTTTCCACTATTTTCTTGTTTAAGAGTATTAGTTTCTGATTTTGTTCTTTTCGTAATCTGCCTGCTGAATCCATGTCAAGATAAGTTTTTGGAATACATATTTGAGACAAATGGTGTACTAAAATGTTGATTACCTTAGTTAACTGAAAATTATATTTTGCTAGTGCTTTGGAAACATGTAAATCATGTACATGCTATGTAACTGAAGTCTCTCTTCAATAGCAAACAACTGATTATTAGGTAGGATAAATTTCAGAATAATTTTATAAATTTTCCATATAGAATAACTGCAGTATATTTATTACTTGAAACTGGTTAGGAACATGATTATCTAGAAGCGATCGTGCCGCAAATAACAGATTTACTGATTACACTTTCGTTGTTTCCTGTAATTTGCTCTAAACTCTTATTGTTTGATACTACCGTTCGTGCCGTGGTTATTTTGGAAATCCGAAAAATCTGACTTCATCTTTTGTTTACCTGAACGATTCTAAACGTACGTCATCGCTGGTTGGCGCTATATCCCTGATATAACTTGAACCTCGTCCCGTAGAGTTTTCAAGGAACTTCTGCGCTTAAATTTAGACTGATGAGTTCAAAATATTTTCGAAAAAATGGCGACTCGAGCGCTTATCGAACGCACATAATCGATGTAATCGGCGACAAGGAGAAATTCCCTGGAAACGAAATTCCGTGCGAGAATCGAGAAATTCCGTTGCGAAACGGTGGCCGAGTTGAAGTTTACGTAATAACCGGCGATAATAAATAAATCTAAAGGATTCGAGGAAACCTTTTCTTTGATAAGGAACCATATAGCTACCATATAAAGCCTCTCGGGATGTCGAAGGACGGAAGGCTCCGTCTCCCTCTCGCTCTCTCTTATTCTGCGTTTGTATGCAAATTTATGTTTAGAAGAACGATGTTTGAATGCAGGGGAGATAAAACCTCGCTTGAAATAATAAGACGTATGCGACGAAGATTGAGATCGGTCGAAGTGGTCAGCGGTAAAGATACTTCTCCATGTTGTAGCATTAACTTTCTGTGCTGACAATCTGACTTCACGTTTTATTGCTCACCTATTTTACTGTGCAGATTCTGCTGGCTATCGATTTATGGCCTCATTTTTATTGGGATTATAAATCCAGTTTTTTCCATGATAAAACTGAAAATAGAATTAAAAAAATTGAAGGCGCATTAGGAAAGGTTCACTAAACATAACTTTGTAGAATATGTCCTGACACGTGGTTAAAATTGTAGCAAGTATGACCAGTCAATTGATTAATAAGTTGTAGTCGCAAAGAAATAAATAGATCTTAAGATAAAAAGGAAAGTTGCCAATTACTTTTATTAATCGGATTTCTTTACTTTGATTTAAGGAGTAATTTAAGGTATGCATTTTTTTTACAACGGGAAGAACAATTAAAATGTGATTATTAGTATTACTTATATAGTTCTTGAAATGCAGGAAAAATATAGTTTTGAGTTTCATTCAAAATGGTGGTTACAATAGTCGAACTTGGAAAGTATCTTTCTAAGAGCGATTTGCAGCCGGACAAATTTCTGACACTTAATACCTTAGAAGACAAGCTTTTGGAATCTGCATGGTAAATGGTAGAAAACTGCGTGTTTTTTTTAAAGATATTCATTTTGTAAAACATAACTTTGTTTACGAAAATATCTTTCGTCCAAAAGACTTCGCGATGAATCATTATATACCAACTATAGTACCTACACAGTAGACCAACAGTAAGAAATTTTAACTCTAGTATCGGAAAATCCCGAAGTTAATAGTATATTGCTAGAACCATTAATGTAGGTGAAAGAACAGTCCTAAAAGTTTGTCGGGAGGAAAAGTTATAGCCCTACAGCAGTTCAAATTCTTTTAGCCCCAGGCCTACTACTACATTTTGCTCATTATACGCACTCGGCGAAACCTTGACCATGGATTTTTTAGTAATGTGCTATTTATCAATGAAATCATCTTTACTTGCCGAGATGATTTCAATTTTAGAAACAAACACATATGGGATAATGTATCCTTACATAGTCACCTTCAATGAAAATTCAAGGAAGGTATGTTTCCTCCGACTTTAAACTATGACTCGCATTTAGATTTACAGCAGTACCATTTAACTGATTATCTAGATGATTTACCATTTAATTTTGCTACAGAATCTTTACTTCATGCAAGGTATTTTAGCTTATTTTTCAGTTGTAGTATGCATGTACTTTGAACGAACGTTTCAAAATCGTTGGGTACGTCGTGAGAGTCGAATATCATGGCCTGTTTGTAGCCCTTGTTTCGCAATAAGTATGTTTATTTTAAAATAAGACAATCTTTTAATAAATGCGTTGATAAGAGTATCGATTATTTATTATTATTATTATTTAATTGTTCGTTACATTCCTTGATTATAAATAAGCCCTTGTTTTTAATGTTTCAGCTATTAATGTCGAATGTTTCGACGTCAACTTTCTCAAAAACGGTACAGCTTAGAAACATTTATAAAGTATACGCTTTTTGTGTAAAAAGTGTTGAAAAATAAATGTTTGATACCTGAGATGTGATATCTTAAAGTATAAAAAAGTTCGATCGTTTTTAAGACATTCAATCTACCGCAGTCTATGAACCATAATCAAACTGTGAACATATTTCAATTCATTAAACCAAAGAGGTCTAAACCACAAAATTTTCTATGGTGAATATAATAAGACTAATACAATATTTTACACTTGGTTTTCTGTACCTCTTTAAGTATCAAGTTTTGGACTAAACACCATTATTTTTACCTTAGGAATCTACCCATTACTTCTTGCCCATTACTTTATGACCACTCTGTAGGTTTTCATGATATAGATCTGATATATCTCATTTTTAATACCCTAATGCATCATATAATCCAAAAAAAAAATAATTTTTTGAAAATTTTGAACCGGCGTTACCCTTTAATTTCGAATAGGTATCTAATAAAATCGACTTCAATTTCGACATAAACGAATCGAAGTTAAATTCGGAAATTAAATAAAAAGTAATTTGGAGAGGTAAAAGAAGACGCTGGTATATACGTGTAGTAATTCAATCATTTGTAGAGTACCTTTCGCCTGTTCAACCGACATTAGTACCCTACCTTGATGAAAAGATTCGTGAGAAAATATATTAAACTAGAATTTTTTCTTACACAGTCAGATAGGTGATACAATGCAAATTGCAATTGCAATGCACGTTAATCGTGAAATTATCCCTTTCTGTAGTAGTGCCTTATAATTAACAGGCTCGGTTCAAGCAGGTAATTTCTTTTATGATATTCACTTACCTACGCACCCTTAAGGACATATGCATAAATAATTTCATTCCTCACTAGATCATGTATACCTCCGCTTTCATTTCAGGTAAGATTTGGTTCTGGTGTCTTAGCTTCATAGCGGGGATCTCTTGACGTAGCTTGAGGGGGGGCCCAACAGGTGTCCCTTCTCCCCATTACATTCATTCATTCTTTCGTGGTCCACTTGTAAAAACTAATTAATTAATTATTAATCAGACAACAATTCCGTCAGTAAATAACATATTGGTTGGAAATAAACACCGTGGAAGTATTTGGGTTAACTTTGACTTGACCGAACTGACATCAATTAGAAATTGTAATAATTCAGTCAGTTTTTAATAGCGAATGATTTTCGTAAACTATGTGAATTTTACTTGGCCACTTTTTCCCTGCTTCCATTTTTCTTTTAGTTTCTTATCAATTTTGCACACAGTCTTACGACCTACGCAATCAGATTATCCATCCGTACATTTTGATACAATCTTTGTCACTACACGACCAATATCTAAAAGTAAACAAACACGCTGAACTTATTTACATTTGTTTTGTTTTGTCGCAAAATCGTATAATGCTGGAAAAAAGCGCGGAGTATACAAACAGTGTGTATGTATGTGAGTGTGTATGTTTGTTTTTATGGATCTAAAATGTCGCGACAGCGATATGATGACGCTCGCGATTATTCCCGATTTGACGGGAATTACGCGCCGATCGGTATTAATTGTATTTAAACTTTGGACTATGTGTTTCCAAATGATTCCGAGAATCGATATTTTAAATTTAATTGAGCGTTCGTGTGGTTAATGAGGTTACGTAATCGCTCTTGAGATGAGTAAACGATTATTTTTTCTACAATTAATATTAAAAGTTGTATCACTTCTCAGAACCAGGTGAGAATAACATGGAAAAATTCTCGAAATCGATACTGTTATTTTTGTTAAAACAAGTGGTACCGGATGCAATCAAAATCCAAGGACGCTTGCAGAGATTATGAATATATGCACCAATGTGTAATATAGAAAAGTCAGTATATGCATATGTATATAGATTTGTTGAATTAAAATAAGTTTTATTGCTTGCAAAATAATGCAATAAAATATAAGCAGAACTTTACCTAACAAATTTTAACTCTTTAAGTATAGTCTTGTGTGACAAAAATGTTTGATTTTTTTCCTTTTGAAATTGGAATTTTGTAAAGTGCTTTCTTGGCGCCCAGTTATGCTATTATAGTATATTTTCCATTTTGAATATTTCCATGCTTGAACATGCTTGTCTTTAAAGAAGATTGTAGTAGTTGACTTAAAATTCACTTCGGTTATGGCTTCCATAGTAGAAAACACTCACATATCTGGGAGATGTTAAACACTTCTTAAAGATTTCTTCAAATTGTCCTAAATTACTGATTTTGTAAATCTACTTTGATAAATTTGATTTTCAAAATAACGTTTTATTAAAAATCTGATACCCTTATTATAACCTCCACGACGAACAATAACGAGTCGGCAAAATACGTCGAAATTTAAATAACAAATTAATACGTAATCGGTTCTGTACTATTCCTATTAAAATTAATTAATAATATTGCGCTTAAACCTTTCGGCTCCCGGGCAAAAAGAACCGTTACCGATATGTGTGGGCAATAAATCAAATTTTCGGTTTCGTAATATTAATTCGCCTTTCGACAACTTCTACGAGTTTTTCCAGAAAACGGTGTGAAATTGCCGAAACGTGCGTCATGCGTCGCCGATCGTGTCAATTAATTTCGCCGGTGTTTCGTATGGGACAAGAAGGCTGTATGTTGTGGTCGATCTGCTAAAAGACGAGATTAACGGTCAGGAAAAGGGGGGAAAAAGCCCGGGAATAGAAAGTCGACTCGGTTTTTCAGAGGACTCATCGGAAATATGTAACGAATCAACGAGGTTTCGGGCGCAAAGAAAATCGAATTAATTAATATCGTTTTTATACTTTTTTTTACGTTTTTATATTAGAGATACAGTCGATTAATTGAGTGGTTATGCGTGAAAACCTCGATGGAAAAATTAGAGAAATTTAAAAGTTTGGTTTCGAATTAAACCTATGAAGCATAAATATATCTGAGTAACATGGCAATTTCTGGATTCATTTAGACCACCAAAAAATCCGAAGAGCAAATATTTTCCCCTGGACAGTGTTGTTAAAAATATTTTTTTTAATTTATTTAAGTACAAATACAAATACTTCACTAAAAATATATTTACACCCCTGGCTTAAATACTTCATTTAAATTATTTCGAAAAATACAAATGTCAATGTTTTTTTCTTGCAATTTAATGCTATTTAGATTTGTAAATTATTTTCTCTTTAAATTTGGCAATGTTAAGGCTGTTTGGCAATTCTGTATTGGCAGTTTGAAAACGTTGTACGTCGCATTAATAATAGATATGTAATTAGTTCAATAATTAAATAACGTAATATTTAATATTGCAGAGTTGTAGTTTCTTAGATTATACTTCAGTGCGTGAGCTATTTCTAACAAATAGGCATACTTAAATGTAGAAAATTTACTAAAATGGAGACTAAAATGGACTATAGACAGAAACATAGGTGTACATAATGAAGTTAATACAAAATTTAAGTAACTTATTCTGCACTATCTATATAATCATTGGTAGATACTACCCCAACAATAAAAAAATTGTCGTCGCTTTTAGTGATCATCCCTTGTAAAATTTATTCCAACCAAGGTATAAAAGACATATGGCAGTAAAGTGGCTTCTGGAAAACGTGAAACATTTTGTTTTGTTTCTTATTAAATATTTTAGCGCATGCGTGATGCATTGTTAGCCAAACGCTTGCTCACGTTTCTGTAACCATTCGATAATGGTGTAATAGTTTTTTTTTATTGTTTGGATAATTCTTAAATTTCTACATATGGCATAGTTGTTTTTTTTTGTGTGATAAATTCAGCATTAAATACAATAACTTCAGTCTTTAATTTTCATTGTTTCTGTTAGTTGAGAAATATTTCTTTATCAAATGAAGCATGTCTAAAAAATATGGGCTGTATTTCACATGAATGCTCAAATTACACGTTAAATCAAAGTAGCCGTTTTCGAATTGCAAGCAGTTATGAATTCCGCCGTTTACTTTTCATCTATTCATATTCCGATGGCCCTTGATTTTAATTTCAATTAGCGCAGTCTGGTTGTGTACATTATTCATTCAATGAATTATTGGATTTTAGTGAACGTATCACTTTTCTTTGCACATAGATCGAAAAAATATATTTGACGCTATGCATTATTAAACTGCGAGTGGAATGTGCATGCGATTTTAGCTGAAGTTTAAATTTAGGCAGTCCAGAGAGTGTGAGTATGTGTTCGCGCATATCGAGGACACACGTTTCGTAATTCGAATTTAATATAGCTAAACATATAGGTTTTCTTTATTTAAATGAAGGTGTAAGGAGGAAGTCTGGAAATAATGTGCTGGGCAAATCGAGATAATTTCGTAAAAAAATTTGGGAAAATTCCAAGATGTAGGCGTGGTAATGGTGATGAGGACCTACGGGCCGACATATTTTAATTTGCGTTATATATTTTATATTGTCGCCCATGTTTCATTCGACGTAAGCTGGAATCGGAGATATAATTTTAGATTACTACACGTAACAGAAAAAACAGACAATAAACATCCTGCTATTTTTGGTTCACTGTTTCTTTGATCATCTTTTCTTTGTCCTTTCCCACAGCCAAAATAGAAGTTTCTCTATATTTTCTTTTAAATCTTCGAAATACCTATAATAAAGACCGGGGTAAGAACTTTTTCCATTAAATTATACCAAGACATTCTATTTCCAAACCGCCTGACATCGCCTCTCTATTAGCGAATATTTACAGTCCTGCTCCGTACATTATAAATTTAAAAATAGTATCTGTCCCACACCCAACACTCTCACTCCCTGGCCTATTAACACGTGGTAGCCGGAAAATTGCCCGAAAACAATTGCCCGAACGGTAAATTTCCCGGTTGGAAAATTGCCCGGATAGCAGTTGACTGGAAAGAAAATCGTCCGAATCAATGAAACAAGGCAAAACTGGATATACTAGGTGCCCCCAATAAGACGTATTTTAAATTTTTTTCTACAAACACCATATGTATATCTGAATTTTTAAATCGACCTATATATCAAGTATTTTAAATTTTAATATTAAATCATGTTAAAAATTAATGCATTTACTAAGGATTCAGTTGGAAATCACAAATGTCAAACGTCATAACAAGGTAGGTATTTTTTATTTTCATTGTATTGGTTGTCAAAATAACATTTTTATTTCTAATTCACTTTTTTCTTATTTTCTTAATGAGAATTTTAAAAAGTTTCAATTTTTTTCTGCTGCAGTGTTACTAACCCATTTGGTTTATTTTGACAACCAGAGAAAGTAAGTAATACCCATCTCCTATACCGCTTGACTTTCTGAACAAAAGTAACCAATTTAGTCCTTAACAAATTCATGATTTTTTTCATAGCTCTGTAATCTAATTCACTAATTACTGAAGATAATTTATCTTAATGTTATCTTTCTAAATACAAGAAATATAGAGTTATTTAAAAATGCAGACATCTGTACTGTGTCACTGAAGAAAATCAGATAATTTTTTATTGAGCGCACCCTGTAACCCAAGTTTTATGCATAACACGTTTTTGTATTTTTAATGATAAGCGAAATACGCAGTGGTCAAAATCTAAAAAAAAGTTACATACCTCCAAATACAGAAAATTGTCCTAGAAACGAGTGGGTCTTTTCTCTATTTAAATAAAAATATTATGGTTATAAATTGCATTATTTTTTTGATTTTCTTTTTCGGGAAATTTTGTTTCCGTGCAATTTTTCTAGGTCCTAAATCTATACATCCGAGTATTAAATAATGGATGCGCCAGGGCGACTCGGAACCAATGAAAAATCGTTTCTCCACGAAAAATAATTCTCGCAAATTAGGAGAAGTGGCGGTAATGTATCTATAGGCGGATTTATGAATTAACGATGGTCCATTACCGAAATGGAAAAATGAAATTAAGAGCGCCCAGAGTGGTCGTAATGGTTACTTTTTCGTATGAGTATTGATGGGAAAACGGGCTATGCAAAAATTATGAATGGAATCCTGCCAGGGATCGGGAAAATGAGGGAGCTTCCGTCCTAAATCGCTATGTAGATTTGATGCAGAAAAATTGAAAACTGGGAATAAATGTTCAATCAAGCGTCTGATGCCTGTTTTAATTAATATCAGTTATTGTATGTTGCTCTTCTAGTGCAAAAATTGTGACTGACATTGTCATTATTCATTGTCACCTCTATGACACTTTCTCTCGTTTATTTCTATGAAAAAGTAGTAAAGTTGTAATGAAAATTTAATCAATTAAATTCACTCTATGAATGCCTGATATTTAGAAATAAATATTCACAAGGGAACAGCAAATTCAAGGCTAAGACATATTTTTGGGCGAAAAGCCACCCAAACTGGTATCATTCCGGGAACGCGTGGAATCGATATTGTCGGTTTCTTTGTATGTTGGACCGAAAGGCGCAGCTGAATGTTTATTTACGTTACTGTTGTGATTTTAAGTGCAGTAGTTTGCATTAAATACAATCCTAAAGACTGTGCAGTTTATCTACCGTTCTTTTGGGAACGTATTTGTAAATGATATACTAAATACGTGTGTATTCAATGTGCCAAAAAAGTAAGGGGGAGCTTATTGACCTTAAGCAAATTTGACCTCATTACCATTTGAAAACCTGGACAACGGTGTAACCCTCTCCATGAATGTCTCGGATTTTAGAGTTTTCTGACCCATCTAAGAGCTAAATATGTAACCATACTCCGGTTTCCAGTTCCTAGCTATTTAGTAACTGTTGTACAAATTTAACCCTTTTTTTTTCGACAAGGTAATTTCGGGATTTTAAAAGGTTTTTTTGAGGTACTTTGAGCTCTAAAGTGTTCCCGTGCAAAGTTTGAAATTTCTAATTACTCTAGAAATACCTCAGAATAATTCCGACCAAATAAATTTCCCTTTTGCCACCCTCTCAAAAAGTGAAAATTTCTCCACCCCTTCGTTAATTCAAATATTTTTGAACAAATCGTAGGCCAAAGTTATTCTCTTGCAGACTTTCAAGTTTCTGACTGCTTTTAAATAGTTCTCAAAATGAAATAACTGCTACCAGTAAACAAAAAATAATATTATCCGATCCACTATTCGAATCTGTTATTTTATTTTCAAATAATTCATTAATAAATAATTGCATATTAGTTACATGGTGCATTGAACATGGTTTTTTACTGTCTGCTTTTTCTAAGAAACGTTACTCAAGCTTACGCATTCATGAAAGATCGTAAACTAAGAATTACGATTTGAAATCGTAAATGTCTCAATCTCTCTTAAGATATCGGTTCACATATTTATCTGTGTTCCGCTCTGGCCAATCCAACCTGCACCTCGGTACTCCGGTTAAATTTTGAAGTTTTCACACATTTACCGTTTTATATATTGGATTTGTCTTGTTTTTCCACGATAAGATAACGGGCGTATGTAATTACTCGGAAACTAATTCTTGCTGACTTTTCCTCCAAAAGTAGTGTTTTGGTCTTCTTGCACGTTTGTCACTATTTGTGCACATTTGACAAGCAAGAATTGGTCAACCCAGAATAATCATCTTTTAATAGTCGCTCAAAGCGTCGGTTTTGATTAAATTTTTGAATTATTTTAGATGTTAATAAAATTATTAGTATTTTGGATTTTATATTTTTCGTACATTGTATCTTTCGATCTTGACACACTTTATGTGTTTAACATTTCATTAACTTGTTTAATTTAATTTAGGAAGCGTGTCAACAATTTTACTTCCAAAAGTTTTAGTCTCGGTGCCAGCGGCGAATTTCTGTTGGGCATTTCGGTATGCTTGATATTATGTACGTACATGTATGTATGTACATATACAGTATAATACATACATAACATATGTATATGTATGTATATGTATGTATATGTATGTATGTATGTGTATGTATGTATATGTATGTATGTATATATATGTATGTATATATGTATGTATATGTATGTATGTATGTACATATACAGTAAGTATGTAATGTTTTTAATGTGGTGTCGTTATGGAGCTTCGTGTACGTCTACTGGTACAAATTCTGCACATTTTTCTGTTTTACAGGTATCTAAATATATTTAAATAACGAAATCAATGAATACAACGAAAAGTAAATAAATAAATAAATTGTGGAGCAAAAACAAATAATTACCATAAACCTAAAAACGGTAAAGTTCAGTGTTCGTTGTGATTTTGATTTCATATGGAATTAATCTTCCGTCATTTGTCGCTGTCAGAATCGCTTTCTCATCATATTACTATGTAGTACTGTTAGTTAAGTTGGGTATATTTAAAACGGTTATGGTAACTAATGCCAAATTCACAATTTTATGAATTCGAATTTTGTATTCAGTTTTTGTTACAATCCTTGTATTTTAATTTCTTAGCAGATTGACTAAATGTTTATATTTTGGCAAAAGTTTCATTTTGTACATCTGTAATTAGATCCATATTGAATGGGAACAGTTATGTAGTCGCAAAATTATTTTACACACTCAGGGTCTCCAAATTTTGGGAGCTTGGTCTTTTTGGATATCGAATCGAATGCCCTATGTTTGGTCAAAATCTCCGATAGGGGACTTTGCACCATCTTATTGGGCTATCCCCTTTGATTATTCGCCTTGGTAGTCGGTAATCACCTTAATTTCGCCCCGTGCATGTTTGGGATTAATTCAGGTACTGGTGGTATGACTCGGTAGTCCCCATATATGAAAAGTGTTCTCTATAAAACTAAGTATTTTTCGACTGGTTCACCAACAGCCACCATGTTGTTGGCTCCCGGACTACGTGAATAGAATCCGTTCTCCAAAATCTTTCACGAATTTCGGTTGAGTGTCGACTGTGGCATTGAATTCTACGTTCTCAAACTACTTTATTACACCGCATTAAAAGGCCGGTTGCGTAACGCACATATGCGTACCGGGTACGTGTGTACGTACGTATACACATATACAAAGCACATTTCCTACGGTTGTACATGCGGTAGACATTGAAGGCGCAAGGTTTTCCCGATATATTCCGAACGGTAC
Organism: Cryptocephalus primarius; assembly: GCA_963576515.1. Classification (NCBI taxonomy): domain Eukaryota; kingdom Metazoa; phylum Arthropoda; class Insecta; order Coleoptera; family Chrysomelidae; genus Cryptocephalus; species Cryptocephalus primarius. Next base: position 11,491,013 of record OY754937.1, read on the forward strand.
ATAAAACGCTTCCGATGAGTGATTCAAATCGGACGGGAAATCAGCCAAAAGTCGGGGAACGTTCGCAAGGTGAGAGGGAATTAATCGCGACTGGCGGCGGATAAATCAGGGGACGCGTTCTGGCATTGTCATAATCGGGATACACGGCGTAGGAGAATTTTTAGATTTAGGATAGATGTGATGGAAAACAACGCGTTTTTTGTTTCCGAATGTGAAAACAGGAATTTTCAAAAATACACTGATTAAATGCAACTGCACCGAGAGAAGCACTCATGGACTGTGATTCATTTCGCTTCACCAGCAACTTAAATTTTCGAATAGAGCAAAAAAGGGAAATAGTTAATTCTAAAAGGTTTTGAAATTTCACAAAACTGCAGGCCTAAAAAAACCCTGTATTTGAACTGTTAGTTGCCTACCTGTATATGTATTACACTCGTGCAAAAAAATGTGAGGTCCATCCAGTCAGAATTGGTCCAGTTAAAAAACAAAAAAAAAAAATTACCGACTTTATGCCGAGCGTATTCAAAAAATACGTTTTTACCCTATACAAAAGCAGGATATTCATGTAACATACCGTTTAACCTAGCAATACATGCGTATATATGAAATGCCTATTAGTGTTGAGAATTAGGCAGGTCCACTATACCATTGAATTTGAGCGCCAAGCACGTGTTCATTTTCACTCGTCACTAGAGTTCAATGGTGTATGTATGAAATTGCAAACATTATTTTAAAATAGCTCTTTGGAGACCTTTCGACTTGGACGAAATTAATAATGGCAATGATGTAGACTTTATACACAATACAAATAATGCTACAGAAACAAATGAGGCACAAATTTGAGATTTCGTCATAAAATTTCATTGACAGAGTAACAATCTTATATATTTCTTTAAATATGACACCCCTATGGATCGGCTTGTAGGTTTTTGTATGTCGGTAACATGGCTGTTAAATTTTATTGCTTTTTTTATCAACTGCACCAATTCAGACTGGATGGACTTTACCGAATTGGACAATGAACAATTTTTAAATGGTCAACCCCATGTATGACGATTTCTATACTTTGTTTCCTCACTAAGTATCTAGAATTCTTTCTCAATTTTTTGACCTACCGTTAGTAGGGAGAAATGTGTTCAATTTTCCATAAGCCTCTAACATTTAGGTGTTCTCAATAGGAAGAGTGACATTAATTAGTGTTGGTAAATAAAGCACTGACCTATTTCAGTTCTTTTTTTAAACAAAATTAGCAATAATTTTTAATTGTTATTCCCGCTGTTTTTAGAAAAGGTGTACTTGTGTATATAAATTGCTCTTCTTTTTCTTTCTAAGTTAATCTTGTTCTTTTTTTATATTTTATTTTTCACGAATAACCTTCGCTAGATATTTATGTTAGGTGTCATTTAATTTAGTGTTTGAGTACCAATGAAATATGCAGACTCCATTCGTTTTGCCACACTGTAAACCGAAAATACTTCGCCTGATTGGCTTTTTTTTTATTCGTTAATAGTGCAGATCGTACCAGTGATGTCACAGACTAAATCTCCCTGTGAATTCAAAGTTGAAACTGCTCGCACATTTTATACATTATTATTATAATTAATGGCACTGTTTTGGTGCCTTGGATGTATCAAATATTCCATATCATTTGGCGTGACAATTAACAATTTGAAACTGGATAGTCTTACAATAAATAATACCGTATCCCATTCTGGCCGGAAATCTTGGTTATCACGATATAAGCGAATCCCGCCCACTTAACGACCCAATCCTGTTCATAATTACTACCTTATTACTTCGCTATTATTTTTAATTTATGCTAAAAATAAATGCGGCGTACTTTGCGATTTTGTACTTTTCCTCAATGTACCTTCGAATTTCCCGGATTAAATTGTTGGTAAAATATTCCTCAGGAATTTCTCACGTTCTCGCGTCAATTTTCCACAACTAATGATAGCTCCGAGGTACTGCATATACTAATTATATTTTCCGAATACGACCGAATCGTGAAATTACCGTTCCATCCATTATGATCGTCGGCTTTTCTATCGTCACTTGCATCGTTAAAAAATACCCACGACCATCGACATGGAAGTGTTCCCTATTCAATTAAAAGTCAAGGTAGTTGGGTACAATCCGTGTATGTGTATGGAATAAAAAATCACAGCGTGAAACTAGTCTAGCGTACATTATAGTGATGACTTAATTTTTAGTAGGTGAAATTTGCACTGCAGAGAGTACGAAGTTAATCAACATTTGTTGGGAATTAGCATTTGTATCTGATGGTTCTGAAGATGAGATTTGACACAGGGAAATGAAATATTGCCAAAACGGCGAACGTTTCTATTTCTCTTCACACTGTTTCAACTTCGGTTTCCCATAACTCCAAAACTACTCCACTTAAGAACTTTGAGCCAGAAACACTCCATCAGTCAGGATAGGCGTTGTAAAACCGCTCCCCATTCGAATTTTGACATCCAGCTTCAATGCTTTCTAGTAAAAAATTGAACAGCAAAACAAATAAATCACTTTTGATTTCATTTGTTCTCTTTGCCAGTGATATTTTCTACGTCGTTTGACACACATATAAATTTATACTTAAACGTTTTGTAATTTATAGCTTTCCTATACACATGCTGACAGTGTTTGCCTTGTGACGTTCCGTACTTCATTTTGTAATATGATAATTGGAACAATAAACATTATTATGTGATTATTAATATTACAGCCTTGATCGTCGATCTTTAAACATGTGAATTACCAATCTCGCTGAAAAGTTATCGCACAGATCTGTCATCAGAGGAAAGATATTCCTGAAGCCATTGCTTATTTGGTTAATTCTGAGTAAACATTGAATTTTTCTGAATGTGTCTTATCCCGACCAATGTTTGCTGTGTTGAAATAATAAAAACGACGAAGATTGCATCACAGATGATGTTATCGAAAAATTGTTTCGAATGAGGTTATGAGTGATAAAAGTAGACAGTACACGTACTGATAATCTTGACATTATTGTTGTCGTAAAGGAGGAATGTACGTGGCTACATGATCAGATTTAGGCGGTTTCGAAGATACAAATTTATATTTAAATTGTACGGAAATTGTTGTGATACGGATTATTTGTATCTGACGTCATGGTTTCATTTAAAATCAAAAACATAATCGAATACCTAGATATTTCTTGAATAATATTGATTGACTCAATTCAAAGCGTAAGATGACAGGAAAGTAACTATACTCCAAACTACTTACATAAGTTACTGTTTGGTATTTAGTCAACGTTTTTAGCTAAAATCTGTCCCTTTTACTTAATTATCTTGTATCTTATAATCTTATCTTGTTGTTTCATTTATAAATAATCTGTATTGTACTTAATGTTAGTGTCGCACATTTTCATGTTGAGATCGACGCAGGACAACGCCACGAGCTGTTTAAATGAAATCAACGCGAATGTCCTGTCTTACGTGCTGTGCTAATCTTTGTTCCTACTTAATCAGCCGGTCGAAAGGCATACTTATCAAATATCGTCGGTTCACTTAGTTTGCCCGAAAGCCTTGTTATTTTAATCGTGTCCTAATAATATTTTACGCCAACTTATCAGAGATATGACGACGAAATGTGTTATTGTTTCATTCAACAACACCCAAACTTGCATACGTCGATGGTGGTGATAAACATCCGATTCCCAGAAACTCCTTTATTACATCGTCTATTTATCCAAAAAATTACCGGCTTATCGGGGTACGTGAAAAGGTATCTAAATGGATCAAAATCCCCACACGTAACCTTGATCGATCTGTTTTGACTGTTCGAATTATTGTTTGTTTTTGTTTCCCAGAAAGTTTATTTCGCGCATTTTTACACATCCGGCGGATCAGGATCGTCTGATTTCCTACCTACATACTATTCTATTCCGATAAACGCACGCGCGCTTATTTTCGCGTCCAAAAAACAAACACGGTATCAAATTTTATTTACGCGCTTCTCTTCCGTTCTAATAATTAAACTATTAGTTGGCAAATTTTTCGGGAATTGTTTCGCACACGGGCGATGATAGCCCAAGAATTCGTTGATGTCATGACCATAACAATTCGCTATATGGTGGCGTAATATAAATGTTACAAATTTTATTGACGTTGCGAATTAAACATCTGGTCTTGCTTTACCGTTTTAAATTGAGATCCTGCTCTCGGAACCGATAAGAGAGCGTAACAGTTCAGGGCGAATTCTTTACGATCCGAACCTTCTCAGCGAATTAACGGCGAAGGTCGCTATAAAAAATGGTATAATTAAATTATGTAACGATGAAAAACGTTGATGGGTAGCATGTGCTTGAGAGTTTGATTTTCGCTTTGGAAATCAAACATATGCTCTGTTCTCACAAAAGTAACAGGTCTTGGTGCTGAATGGAAATAAGTACGGGGTTTTTGTCACAGGGACAAGACGATCTGTATGTTTTATCAGCATATTTTGCTTTTGTTAAGTGACAAAACATCGTTACATTTTTAACCAAGCGTTAAGTGCCTTACTTATTTTATTTTTTCTCATTTTCACCGGTAAGTTTTCATACAAGGTTGTTTGAGTACAGTCCAGGTTGTGTAGCCGTCTTCTATCAAAAACATTCCGAGTCTGTTTTTTCGCGCTGTTTTACACAAAAAGGGTCCATTACAACAAATCCGTAGACTACCATGACCGACGATGAAATTCGACAATTTTTTTCAGATCCTTTGGTCAAGTTCTAAATTAAAAGGGTCATTTGAAAACTTATCTCAAAGGTTGATCGTTGTCTAATTGACAATTTAAAGTCTGCATTTTCAGGAAAATGGCCATTTTCATGGCTCAGAAACTCGGAAGTCATTATTTTTGAAGTTAGAAGGTGTCTAAATTAAAGTAGTACATTGCTCTACACGATCCTGAAGAGGTTTCAGAGATTGATTTTGCAGTTTTTGCTTTTAATTGTTCTATTACTTTCTCCAGTAAAAAGAGCTATCCATCAGCCATTGTTATCATTTTGCAATATGTATGACGATCCATATGAGAATTACATTCTTTAGATTTGTCACAAAGAATGGACTAAGAGTCACATGAAAATATTTTTGTCAATGACACTGGTTGCGCAGATTTACCCATTCCCAATGGTAAATTTTCTAATGAAAACATTACTTCCTATTTACAGTACAAGTAGGTGGTTAGAAATTATTACAGTATTTTCTAATTCAAAGGTTAGTGCACAAAGAAAAAGGTATTTCGAGAGAATTCACAGTTTCAGTGAGCAATTTTTAAAGAAAAATTTTAAAAAACGTCGAAGAACTCTTAGCGAATAATCAGATTTGTAGTCAATTGTATTATTAATAGAATGAGGTATTGTGTTTCTGATTTCGTCTAAATGTTTTACAAAGTGTGAAATGTGAATCGAAATAGAGTAAAAACATACTGATTCCCTTCTTTTCTGAGTCTCATTTTTGATAAGATCATCATTCTGTTGAAACTATCCATACGTCATACAGTACATCGAAAAATGTACCGATAGCCAAATTTGTAGATCCCTAGACCTTTCCATAATCTCAAAAAGAATGAAAAATAATTTTCGGGTAATTGAGGATATCTCCAGTTCTTTTCCCCATAGAAAACTTCTTTACCTTTGTAAATTGTAGGGTTTTTCATTGTCTACGATACGGTTCTTTTTTAAATTTTTGGCGCTAAATTTAAATTTTTAGAGACGTTCGAAATTCCTTGAGAACAAAAAATGAAATGATGATTTTGCCCACTTTTGGGACTGTATTCCCATTAATCCTAACAAAAGATTCCATCAATTTTGTTTTCCACCCTATCTTACAGTACAAGGCTATTCTACATTTTTACAGAAGGGTTTGACCTGTAAAGTAGCATTAAATATTTTTTTCTGATTTCTCTTAGACGGCATAGCATAGTTTTGAGCTGGTTACAATTTTTTGAAAATATAATGTATATAATGTAGTATATGTATATAATGAATATAAACTAAACAGAAAAAAATTTTGGTACTTTGTTTGCTTTTGTTGTTATATGCGATTGGCCGTATGCCATATTTTTTGTTCCTAAAAATTCTGTAATAATAGACATGAAAATGAGACAAACATATTAAAGAACAATGTTGTTAACCTAAAAACTACATCAGATCTGAAACGAGTAAGGAATATAACATCACATTATGTAAATGTTAATATACATATGTAATTATGATTTATGTAAACACGGTTTACTTATTCATACATGTATGTATGTATGTATTCTGGAAATTTTTGTTTGTTTTCTGGGATGTGAGTTAAAATAAATTGATTCAATTTTTCAGTTAATCCAATTTTTTTTCTCTATAGACTGACCGATGTACAATTTTTTTGTCACTGAACTAACTACATAGGGCAACGTTGTTTAGTTTTTACAACTTATAAGACTTATACTAAAATCCTACACCTCAGAAGCGCCTTTCTCACTTTCATGATGGGTTTAGGACTACATTTGCAATTTTCTTGTCAGATAAAATACTGTTTGTTTCCAAATGGAGGTCAGCGTTTACGAAATCCATCAATAATTCATCTGCCAATCTAAGGTTTCCTTTTATTGCTGCAATAGGAACATCATCTTTTGCTTCAAAATTATTCCTTATCTTTTAGGCCAACTCGGCTAAAGAAAGATACTCTTTTTCAAAGTCGACAGTTTCTGTTGATAATCTAAGAAACTTCCATGTGTATACAATTCGATTGGTTGCCATGGAAGGCATTGATGTTGTATTCAGAATGGTTCGTAATAGCACACACTCATTGTTTTGCTGATTGTTTTCATTAATTTTTGTTGACTAAAAAATGGACTCCTTGACCTTCGGCTAGTCAACCAGTTACAGGATGGATGTTGTAATGATTGGAAAAAATTGAAGTTTAAGGGTTAGTGTTCACTAAAATTGACACTGTTGAGTGCATAGATAGTTTTTCCCTTTAATTCATCGTTCCATTCTTTAATTGTTTCGTTTTTACACCGTTTAAATCAAGTTTAATCAACGTCTGCATGAATGATAATCTAATTTTTACCGCTGGTAGAAAATTTACACTAAAGACATTCTTTATTTTGAATGATGAATGATAATGGATGGAACTAGTGAAATAAGTAGTATTTTTATTCTGCTCAAACTTTTTTAGATTTGTTCAAAATTCATCAGCCAATTGAAATTAATATCCGATCTATCTACAGCGTGCTGATATGGTGGAAATTCGAGAAAGGCACACACATTATGAATTTTTTTCATTTATTTTCGTAATGTTCATGTAGGATCATTAACAATTCCACGCTTCAATAATTTTACTTAATAAACATTGCAAGAGTGACATTTTGGAAGTGTATTGAACCCAGTCGGTACTTGATAAAACATATGTAGACATGAGTTAGTAGTTTTGTATTTTTTTTGTAAAATTACCACTGCAAGTGCTGTATACCCTTATAGTGTAATATTTTCATTTTCGGATGCTTTGAGTAATACACCTTTGCTGATTAATAGAATACTATAACTTTACCCACTTTTTTAAACACTATTAAAAATTTTTTGAAAGACATTCCAGACGAAATATGGTTCATTCCCGTACCGCGGCGAAGGTTACCGGAATTTCGATCGTCGAATAATTTAAACGCTTATTGAATAATTCTGCTTTCCGTGTAATTTATACGGCGTGACATGCGAAAACGATGAAACACCTTTTTTCAACGCGTTGTTCGCCGTGTATATACGGGATCACGTCGCGAATTAACCAATTTAAAACGTTTACGGCTGCGTCATGCGACCCCTTCATCGGTAAAGTAACAATGCAGAATTTTCAGTCAGGCTTGCATAATTAAACACGTATTACGATCCTTTTTTATTCGTTTCTTATGGAGGTGCGTTACGTGGATACACGTGCTCTTTGGCGCTGACGGGCCTTTAAAGACTACGATAACCGTTTGCGGCGCGTAGCTCGCGAAATAATTGACAAACGCTATGGAAAGTTGAAGCTTTATACTAAGTGGTAACCGTTATTGTTTTTACCTTGCGGAGTTTTGAATTTTCTGTGAAATCCATTACTTTGTCTTCAAAAATAGTTTGGCTAATTTCTGACGGAGCTTCGGGATAACCTCATTCTGATGTATAAGCTAATGACTGGAGCGGTGACGAGGTGCATCCTGGTCGTTAAAGGGTCATGCATCAACCACGTATTAACCCACTCACGTTGCTTCTTCTGGGTAGGGTTTTAACTTCTGTATCGTCCCCAATAATAGTTGGACCCTCAACCCGGTGTAGTGTACTGCACTGGAGCGCAAATCTAGAGGTTGTGGATTTAGATCCCATTCTGGGGTTGTCAAGTTTTGTAGTTAGAGCGTGCATTTTCAGTTGTAGATATCCAGCATATATTTTGCTGGAATTACGTAATAGGCGTGAACACAGTTTTCCATTTGTAAACGTATACATTTGTTACCATTTTGGGCATCTATATTTGTTTAACGCCTTTATAACAATAGTAAAATTTATTAACCGTGGAATGTACATTATGGGGAGTTTGGGTTTTTTTATTTGTTTCATAAAATACTCTAAACCATATACACGCCTAATTAACTTAGCATTAGACTATTACTATCATTTCTTTACAAAAAATTATATGTGGGTTTATTCTTTGAACTTACCTGGCAGAAGTGTTTTAGTAGGGCTCATTGTTGGCCATCATAACTCGGTTCTACTAGATTAAGTAAAGAAGATCTTTAGTTAAGTACCTTGCAGATTGGGAGGTCATCAAAATCATGCCAATTTCCGAATATGGTGTTGTATTCAGCAGTTAATCCCACCCTTGACAGTTTTAGATTTTGCAGGAAAATTAAATAAAATAAATGTTTCATATGCTATTTGATACGTAGGAGTCACAGATATCTGAGAGAGAGAAAAAAAAGGAGAAAATGATCAACAAAAATCGTTGCAACTTTGTAAGGAAGTATATTTAGGAGTGTGGAAAATGGTATAATATTATTAATTCAATCGTATACCAGTAAAAAGGTTTCGTCATGATCTGTCTTGATACCACTAAGTGCATCGTACGCGCTTAGGCATATGCGAACTTCTTTCATAATTTATGTTTTTCCGCAGAGATCTTAAGTGGTTACTGTATTTATATCGCTCGTCGTAAATTCTACAGATAATGATTGTAATGATTTTAAGGTTTCATTTTCTATTACCATTCTCCTTTAGGTATTAAATATGTTGTGCTGATTAAGAATTTTTTATTTTCTGGTCCGTTTATCCTTCATTTAAAAAAAAAACCGTACGTTATATTATGTACTTTGTGTACTAGGTACCTTACATTTCTGTAAAATCTAACATTTAAACCCATTAATACTTACTAAAGGCTTAGCTGTTTGACTTACCCCAACCATCTCCAATTAAGAAACATGTTATCAAAAATTTCGAGAAAATTTTTTAAGGGAAAATTTGTCAGCTAAGAAGTACCCCATTGACTTTTGATATGAGGTGTGGTAAAAGTTGTTTTTTCGGAGAAAAATCGACAGTGAAACCAATGGCTTTACCACAAGAATTGGAATATATTTACAATTTGCTCTATTCTAATACTTAATATTAACGATTTGTTCTAAAGGTTTGAACGGTTTAGAATGCCTATACTTGGATAAAAATTTTGTTCGTGTGAAATAATTTTCGAATAACTCAAAATCTATAGAACATGTGTAAAAAATGCAAGAGTACAAAAAATGTTGGTTTTTTAAATTTATCTAGGGTGAAAATTAATTAAGATAGTACCGTTTTTAGTTCGCATTTGAGTGCGAAGACCATTTTCACCGAACTCTTTACATACAATCCCAAAAACAAAAAAATTTAATGCACAAATAAATAATGCGGTTACGTTATTTAACGACGCATATTTTTATTCTCTCGTCATTTCCTAAAATTATTATTATTGCGCCTTTACTCCCTGAATCAATTTCAAAATTTTAGGTTTATGTAGGCATTAGCAAGTAAGTGAAAAGTGCTTGAAATATTAGAAAATTAACTTTTAAACATATATTGTATTTATATAGACTATAAAAATGCCTTCTTTTTTACGAAAACATCAGATTAACAAAAATAATAAGGAACCAAATTAAAATGTCCCGAAGAAACTAATTCTGGAATTGAAAAAATGATGGTTTAAATATAAATTTTACTTCGATTTGTTTCTAGCCATACTTTCTCGAAACAGAATATAATTTAAACATTGTTTTGTAACTAATTAACTTCATGATGTGATTTATGTAATATTTTAATTACTAACGCGGTTATTGTATTATTGTAAAAAAATAGTAAATCCGTATTTATTTGCGTATTGTAAGATTTAATAGTGCTTATTGTATGATCACTTGCAACCTTTTAGCGTAGTTCCTACTAAATTCTTCCTCAGTCCTTGTGGTAGAATACGTAGTAGTAGTAGTAGTAGTAGCTTACGAAATTTCTTGTAAGTTACGCAAATATTAGTACTTTTCGTGTGAAATACCCTAAAACTGTTGAAAGGCTTTTAAACAATTTTTCTAATTCCGTTGGTCCGTTGTGCGTTTAAAAAAATCCTGGCACTATATCCATATTACATCGCCTCCAGTATAATTCACAACACGTGTCGATGTAAATTAGGCGTCGAATGCAACCGAAATAAACTAGAATTCTTACTGAATCTTAACCAGCAAAGATATTTACATATACTGTCCCGTCAGATAACAAAAAAGTATACTGTACGCGACGATGGTAGATCTAATAACGCGTCATTTGGTGCCAAGATGCTAAAGAGTTTTGTGTGAATTATTCCATAAACTGTTTAAAGTAGCGACGCATACATTGTGCAATGTTGTTTTCTCATTTAATTAATGATAATCAGCTTCTTGTTTTGTTTTGGTCTAATTCTGTTATCAGGTTTCCAGTTTCTGTAATTTTAGGCAGGATTTACCGTTTTCCAAAATTAGTGTTGCATTAATTTTATTCAAGAATATTTTGAAATGAACTTTTCCTGTATTTTTAAAATTCTGATGTCTGGCACTTTTTCTGAACAGTCTCTACGCACTTTTTAAATTGCGATCCTCGGTCGGCATCAGTTAGTCCGTGTGTGTATACTTGAGCGTCCTGACGTCATCGGGCATGTATATCAGTAGAAGGTCGTTGTTTTGTATGAACTGGGCTCCTGCCATAAACATAAATATGTAGCGCTGGCGAAACATTCATGGATCCAGCGTGACTATTACGAGGAAAATATCTATTAGCGATTTTCAATTTCAAGCTGAATTATTACTGAAGAGGATTTTCATTTCGCTACTTCATCAGAAGTAATCAGCGGAAAACGCCACTAAATTCCTGCCTGTATTCGTGGCACCCAAATGGGGATGCCTATTCGGGCCATTTTAATGAGGTACCCTCGGTGGGTACAGCCCAAAATGGCCACGTCCAAAATTTGAGTAATAAATCCACAACCTTAAACTATTTACACTAAAATTAAGTGTATAAAAGTATAACTATATAAGTTTCGTATAGTAATTTGAGATAGATTTTATCAAATAAAATCTGGCACTTTGGTACTACAATACTTGTATCTTTTAATAAGGGCCTCAATATAATTTGTTTTCTGTAAAAGTATTGTTTTTTTTTCGTTTTTTGCCCAATGAACAAAGTTTTCTCGAATAGTATTTCTATGAAAGTGAATAAAGTGGGATATGATTGGGTATAAATGTGAGTTAAATTCAGCCTGAAAGGATTCTCAAACATTTGTTGAAGTTGTAGAATTTTTTCTCATGACTTTCTCGCCCACACGAAAAAGATGTCTGACCAACTATCAAATAATTGTAATATTTATTCTACGAGAAGCTGGTCTTTTTGCATTTCTTCAGAAATATCCTTTGAAAAGCCAAACTTCGCTAGAATCTACGTATGCCAGACGAAATGGGTAACGTAGCCAATTGTGAATATTTGAAGTTTTACCTTTGTATCTCCTGGATAACCCTAAACCTTGAATATTTCGCCACTAGGCTTAATACAGATGAAATATTCAACCCTTTATGTCTCCGTATGTGGGTAGAAGACTAAATATTTGCAAGTTTTATGTATGGCTTTTTTTGAAAATCAAAGGTAATTTTTATGATTTCAGGTGGATAGAAATTTCTTAACACTCTGAATGGAACATTTGGAATAGTCTTTCGGTGGCATTTGTTAATTTTTCGGAAAGTAAACGAAGTACCAAAAGTGGCATAAACGATCATCTTGAAACCCGTGAATAGTAAACGTCTGATAAAAAAAATTGGTGTAATTCTCTAATGTTCCATCCGTGTGTAAGAAGCCGCAATTACATACAAATGTCTAATTGGTGTTACAAGCAAAAACAGCAGCATTTAATTGTTCATTATTTACCATCAATAATTTCTCATCGTCTTCGGTAACTAAATCAAGCTGTTGAAAGCACTCTGCACTCCTTTTGTAGATTTGTGTAATCCTATAATCCCTAATTTAAGGATTTGCCTATGTCGGTATGCGGTATAGAGGCCCCGCAAGTACAAAATAATGCCCTTCTGAGCTGCCCTCATCTAAATCATGTTATGATTACTAACTCTTCAGTTTGTATTAAAGTCTTTACGATCAAACGTACAAACAAATACAAATTGACTTTACTAACCCCAAAACGTGACACTTCCAGAAGTCAATATACGTTCCTACTATCTCCCTAAAAATTGCAGGTGCACCTCTGAAATCATCCATCCTTGTTCAACTTTTTTGTTTTCGCCAAATTCAATATACCTTCGATTCCTTCGACGCATTCAATTCATTTGGGAGAAGGCTTTCAGAAATTTGTTATTCCACTTGCATCTGCCAAACTTATGTCACCCTTCTTATGGATTACGGCGATATGTCATCGAAGGATATGAGGGACTCCGCCTTCCATATATTATATATGTACATACGTACATACATTCAGAGCGCCCTGACTCGTTCTTGGTTATGAGATGTCTTTATTTGACATTCTGAGGTCGACTATTGGATTTTGAATGGACGTTATTTGATCCGGTTTATTAGAAACTTGAGAGGGTTAGAGGAAGTATAATAAGATGTTTAGATTGTGCGATTGGGGAATTTGGGCAATATCTGAATTTGTATATTTCTTGTGTGAACGCGAGGGACATTAAAATCTGATTTTAGTTCAGTTGCTGTTAGTACGTTCTGTTATCAGGATTTCTAAAAAAATCATGGGTAGTTGATTAATTGCAGTGTTCATAAATCTCCTTCCTTGTATAGGAAGTTTGAACATTTTACTTCTACTTTTGTACATGGTTTCACTTGTGTCTCGAGAATTTTTCAACTGATGACCAACACGTCATTTGGATATTTTGATCTCAACATCCCTGAGAAATGATATGTAGAGATGTTTTCGAATAATTCTTTCACCTCCTTACAATTTTTAAGTCGACTAATTAGGGGAATAGGCTCATTAGTTTTTTTTGCTATTAACTCAAAAAAGTAGGTACTGTCGAAGCATTAATTTGGGAAGTGATTTTTTGATTGATAAAATTTTTACTTCTTTTGATTTTCTTTGACCGTGCACATTAGTTATTCGAGTATATTTCGGGCCAGGTTGGTAGCCAAAATTTGTCTTTCTATTGTAATACGAATGTTTCTGCTACTGGTAAAACGGCTTTTGAATACGAGTAGGTTTTCTATTGGCTACTTTAGCCAATTGAAATTGGCTACTTCCTTGTATAGGAAGTTTGAACATTCTACTTCTACTTTTGTACATGGTTTCACTTGTGCCTCGAGAATTTCTCAACTGATGACCAACACGTCATTTGGAAATTTTAATCTCAACATCCCTGAGAAATGATATGTAGAGACGTTTTCGAATAATTCTTTAACCTCCTTACACTTTCCAAGTCAACTAATTAGGGGAATAGGCTCATTAGTTTTTTTTTGCTATTAACTCAAAAAAGTAGGTACTGTCGAAGCATTAATTTGGGAAGTGATTTTTCGATTGATAAAATTGTTACTTCTTTTGATTTTCTTTGACCGTACACATTAGTTATCCGAGTATATTTTGGGCCAGGTTGGTAGCCAAAATTTGTCTTTCTATTGTAATACGAATGTTTCTGCTACTGGTAAAACGGCTTTTGAATACGAGCAGGTTTTCTATTGGCTACTTTAGAGTAGCCAGAACTACTAACGGTATAAGAGAATTTGTGGACTACAGGAAATTCACTGAATTGTCTTTCTTTCGTCTCGAATCCACAATTTAATATAATTGTCGTCGTCGGCGATCATTATCAAATTCAGTTCCGAGGTTCAGACCTTGTAACTCGATAATTTTACGCGGTAGCTGCTGCGTGAACGAGTATGTACGGACCTACGTGGTGTGTGTGTGTTTTTGGTGTCTGATTTGTTAATAATAATGACGAGAATAATGACGAAATGCGTTAATCGCATGTAACCTCGATAAATATTCATCTCAACACCCAAAAGTCAAAAAGTTGTGTAAATCTCCGGGGAAACATCTCGACTCGTCGGTTTAATTACCATTATATTTAGAAATATTTTATAGCTGATAATATATTACTATAGCATTGACGTTCATTGTCATTGTAACGAAATTTCAGGAATCTGACGGGGTGCGTAGGTAGTAGAGATTTTTTTTGGGTACGCTTTGACACGAAACGGAATGAAATTCCTTTCGATTTATCAGTAAACGGGAACAAGTTAGACGAGGTGGACTGTAGTCGCTTCCGCGTTAGAAAGATTAGAGGACGTAAAAAGAATTGGTTTACTTTGCAGAAACGAGAAGTGTTCGCGTTGAAAAATTCGTGATGGGAACACGTTTATTGAGAAATAGACAGTAGATTCTAACGGGATTCCATGTAGAATTTTTAATCGGCAGATTCATCGGTGAAGTGTTCATGAAAGCAGACTTTCAGGGATTAACGTTAATTCTATGGAAAATGTAGTTAATTCGAATTTAAGCATTAGTAAATTTTCCGTACGTGAAGGGACTTGTACATTGAATTTAGTGTCTCGTGAATTTCGTAACAACCTTAAAAATATCTCATTTTGTTCTGGGAATGTTCCAGATTTCACATGTAACTAACGGGATTTACCATTTCGAGAAAGTCTCCAGCGAAAATGTATCTTTTCTTGCGAACGCCAGAAATAGTTTAACGAGAGCGTACAGGAATGGTTTCCAAGACTGTGCGGTTTATTGCTTCCATGAAGGTCGCGTCAATTTATTTTATTCAGAAACGTTTAGATTTGATACCGATCACGATTCCGCCAAATCAAAATTCGAAATTTATTCGTCGGACAAGTTTCTGTATTGACGAGGGCGTTTGACGTTGGTATTAATAAATTCGCCATTATACAAAACTGTAAAATGCAATGTGATTTCTACGGAAGTTTTTTGAAAATTTGAAGCGAAACTTTTTAGGCGCGCCTTAGATGTGGAGTAAATGCTCAAAACGAGCGAAATCCTTGGAGGCTTTCCGCAATTTCACAGCTTACTGAGTAATCTGAGTAAATTGTGAAAAGCAGCTGAATAATATTTGAGTGTCAGTAAATAACGTTCACACTATCTTTTGCTAGGTAAGCAGCGATGTAAGGGGTCTGTGATACCTACCCTTCCAATTAAGCGATTATAGGTATAATGTCCTGAATATACACTAGCAAATTATTTCAAGATGAAAGGTACGACCTTTAGGTTTCGAGTGGGGGAATGTTTGAACTACATTGGAACTACGTATGAAGTTGATCATGTAAAATTTACATAAAAATCAGGAGGTTTTGGGGGAGTATTTGATAGGAATTTTTTTTTCATTAAACACAGTAACATAATATATCCTTTTCTATGACATAAAAAAGGCATTAAATCTTATAATCAACATTATACAGTCATGCCTTGTGGGGCCTTTTCCAGTACCTGGATTATATTCAATACGGTCAATATCGAAAAATTTCGTTACTTGTGCAAAAGGGGACTTGTGCCTACATTCAAATTTGATATAGTAAGGAAGTGAATCAAAATAAATAAAAGGAGCACAAAATGTACAATATATTGTTTAATTGATACCTCTAGACTCTAACCTGTTTCTGTTGCCTACAATTTTTTTCCAATGCATTACGTACCCCATAATTACTCCGATTACTCCTGCTTATAAAAGAGGAAGTTTGGGCTGCCGACAGGTAATTTACATCCTTTTGAGCGGCGTTCATGACTTTTTCACAGCCTCTTGCCTGCTTTTTACCGGCAGGAAAGGAATTGCAAGAATTCCCAGCATATTCGACGAATATATCTGCTAAACACTGCAGACACCAGATTTTCCATTCACATTCTCTCTACTTTTTGTTACACTTTCCCGATATAAACCTTACCCTTTCTCGTCGCTATATTGTTGCCAAACAATTAATTTACGCAAGTTGAGGTTAAATAAAAGAAAAATTTACATTCATGATGACGCTTTTACAATCGAGAAATCCATATTTATGTTCGTGTCTAATTTGCAAATAAATGTAACGAGGCATAAAGTTAAATAACGCCATCGAGGGCAAGCAGTGAAATATTAATAAGATTTGTGTGGATAGACAAATAGTCCGACGCTTGAACCAATAAAAATGTGCTAAGACTGCCCAGAGACGTATTGTCGATATTTCACATGAAGCTCATTAACAACACGAGTTTAATTATTTTTTATAGCTTTCATTTAACTTGACTGGGTTTTGGGAATCGGGGAAACCTTTCGACCCAGCGATATTTCAAATAGTATAATGGTGGTGTTTAAGAAGGTTTTACGATGCAACGTTTAAAAATAACGTTATCATATCTGTTTAATATCTCCGTCAGTACCTGTCAAAACGGGCGTTCTGAAACACTTTCCTCTTTGTCAGAGTAACAAATCTACCAGAATGGTTTCAGCAACTCATTTGTGGCAATTGTTCAGTCATATGAAATTGAAGCAATATATGTGACAAGAATTGATTGCATTTATCGATATTATCAATGCTTTAGGATTCAATGAAATGTAGCAAGAACATTTTTTCAATATTGCTGCAAAAGGTTAATAGTAACGTGGAACATCATTTGTGATTGACAAATCTTGACGTACAAATGACAAAAATCAGAGGGTCCTACCGGGTAATCCTCGAAGTAATGAAAAGGCTGATTTAGGAAATGCAATTTCGTCAAATATTACTTAACCCGGTGGATTTCTTAAAGAATTAGAAATTTTTGCAGGCACGATAGTAATGCTGCGATGGAATATTGTCGCGTTGTAAGGTCACGTCAACGGCACGACAGGATTTATCACAAATAATTTGTCATTGCTTTCGTCTAGCCCAAATGTAACAAAACAATATTCTATTTGAGGCTTTAATTGTACATAAAATGCAAGCTAGTAGCTGTTGACTAGGCAGTTCTAAACCTTAGGAGAGCACCTTTCGCCAAAGGGCATGTATGAGTGAATTTTTAGAAATTAATAAAAAGAAATACTATGTAATAATGATGTAATAATGGATATGCAACGTATATGATATATGTTGTTTTATAATTTATTGTGCACAAATCATTGTAATATGTATTGGATAATAGAAGATAATTAGGTATGTAGAGGATAATTAAAATAAAAAGTAATCAAATCAAGGGCATTTAGTTATAATGCCAAAACCAACTGGAAAGTATAAAATAGTTGAACTAATTGTGGTGAAATGTATCGTTAGAATAAAAGCGAGGGCGCATATTCGGCTTGGATCATAAACTCTTAACCAAACGGCGACCTTATCAAGGGCATTTAATTCCACAGTCCCAATAGTATGGGGAATCGAAAAAGAAGTAGCATATTGCATATGGTCAAGTCGAATAGACACCCTCCCTTTTGTGTAATCATACATTTCATGAGTTCCATTATTTTATACTATTTCGTTTATTTTTGTTCGTTATAAATAAAAATATTTACTTTAAATTTTTTAACTTTATTTGTTTACACGTGACGACGTGCGTTAAACAGTTGAACAATATTGAACACATGTAAAATTTGAAATTCATATTCTCCAAACTAACAACAATTGTTATATTGTTTTAACAACTTTGTTTCTATATAAATATGGTATTTTCTGTTATAAATACTAGCGACGTTGTCATGTCAACATGAGGCGATGGCGGCCATAACAGACGATCACAAGCCATCGGGTTATATCGCTGTTTTCAAAGAGTTTCAGAGGCGAAAATCTTTTTGGTAGAAGTGTGCCCTCAACTACAAATGCAGTACTGCAGCTGCTTTTCACCCTTAGACGTCGATCAATATTATTGGGTGATTTTGCAGCTTCAGTTTTCGCCATCATTTAATCCACGTTGTTATCGTAGGCACTACTATGCACTATTTACCTATTACTGTAAATTCTAGGAACATCGATCGGGGATTGACCGAAATCTCGGCATATATTTTCCCCTATGGGTTACATTTATAACGCGTTTGAAGTTCGAACTAGAAAATTCCCTTTCCATCAGCAATAGCTATCAAAACAGAATCAACATTCACCTCAATTAACATTGACCCGACCTCAACCACCAGTACGACTCTAACAATAAACATTTCTGCGTCTCACTCTCACCTATACCGATATTCCGCTATAACGTACACACATACTGACGTGATCGATAGTCTTCCCATTCTTTTACGTCTCTGCATCCGATGACCGTGGCTCGTACTCTTAATTTGCATCAAAACAGAGGGTCCTCTTCTCCATCGGCTCTTCTCTTCTCTCTTTCGTCATTCCATGTGTGTACGTTTTGCTTCGCGATCCAGTGACCTATTTAAGTGAGGCGCTCCGCGTGGAGGATTTGTTGTTTTTGATCAAAACAAACAAGTGGTTGTGTTCTCACGCAGAAGCCGCCTTCCGAACTACCTCTTCTCTATTCGTACTAGTTGTACATATTCCCTGTTTTGCGACAAAATGTTTTTCAAATTGGGGCTAATTGGCATATACCCGCCGCGACCTGAGATCTCAGTACACTGATAAACGATGTCGACAGGATGTTTTGAGGAAAAAGGTTAACATTGGCGAAACGGATTGTAGAGGTACAAATTAATGTCTGTGTTTAATAATTGATTTGTATGCAGATTTTGGCGTCTGTTTAATAATGGAATTACTTCCACATACGGACACGTACAGTTCCTTCTCTTACATTTTTTGTTGATACTGTTCCTCAACCTGAGTTCAGTTCCTCTGACTTGCGAAATTTTGAAAAAAATCCATTTAACATTCCTGAAATAGAAAATTTGCAAGTTTTCCTGAAATTATAAGAAAACCTGATTTTGCAATGGAATCATTTTGTTGCTTCAGTTTCTTTATTTTTAATAGACTCAATTTTTCAACACTTCAGAAAATATGAGAATGTACAAATATGCAATCCGGTAACTTTTCCAAATTCACTGGTCATTAATCTCTATTATGTCGAATTTTCATTCTTCTGTATGTCTTTTGATTATACTATTGCCTCACTGCGAAACAAAACATAACCTATGACAGAACTACAAGGAATTGATGGGCTATTATGAATTCTCAGAAAAGGTCCAGAAGTGGGGTCCCCAATCTCATAAGGATTCGGCTCCTTCGGTCCTTTCATCAAAAATGGTCCTGCAAATAACGGAAAGAGCCTCTTGATTTTCCTATTTTCCAACTCATCCCTCTGGATCAGCCTCCTATCCAGATGCGTCCGGTTGAATATAGTACCGACAATCACGATAGGGATGACAACATGTTGACCTTTGGAAAACAGTGCTTGATATTTTCAAAAGATTTATTTTGGACTACCCCCTCCCTCCCATTTCCAAACAACTCCTTTTTTCAATAGTCTTAACAAAGGAAAGGTTTTACTTGAATAGAATTCACAGAACTTCCTATAATATAGATAATTGTAAATTGAAACGATCCGATCTGGGCCCATTTTACTCCTTTGGAGGCAATTCGTTGACTTAAGAATCTTATAATTTTACAACCAGAACAGTTCTTTAATTTCACTGTAGAGTGAGTATTGCGAAATTTTTCAAAAATTTTATATTTGGTGCATGTATTATCACATCATCAACATAAGGTCTTACAAACCCTTCGACCTCTGGTCCTAAAATTTGGGATGAACCACTTTTAAAAAAAACTCCTTACTGACGTCAATAACCTAAAAGGCAAAACCTTAAACACCATGTTCTACTATCCCGTATATTTTTCATCGTCCTGATATACTGGAATCTGCCAATACGATGCAGTTAATATCTGGTTCTGAGAAACCCCTTGAATGAGCTCACTATTCTTCTCATTTCTTCTACTCAGTCCGCATCTGGGAGCCTCGATCTGTGCTTTTTCAAGAAGATAATCATAATAGTAAAGAGGTAATGTGCCCTGAACTCAGATTCATAAAAAAAATATAAACCAAAAAAGAAAGAATAAAAATCGCCACCTAAATACCACAATAAGCAAATTATTCTTATAAAAATAATCCATTTTCTACCCAAAGAATTATAACAAATCCCCCTTTTCTGTATTCAGCATTAAACCCAGAAAGTAATTCTGATCTGAAAATTGGGTATCCTCGCTTATCGTATGCCTAACAGTTGTGCTATATTTATTTTCGTTTAGCTATTAGATTAGATTAGATACTATGAGGACTGAACCTAGTCAACTTCTTCCACCACGACCATTTTCATATTTATTGTGGTTATCTTTTAACTGCTATATAATACTTTGTCCGTTTTGGTATTTCTTCTAGTTTGATTGATAAGACGTTCACTCCTTTAGCGTTTTTTCCTAATTGCAGAAACCATAGTCTCGTTAAGCCTTGGTAGTAACATTATACATATTCGTCGGGTTTTTTATTCTTCCACCAGAATCTACAAGTAGGGTCCTAGTAGTCCTATCCTGATTTAGTTAGAAACTCCATTACTTTTGGCGTCGGTTCTTTAAGGAACAGTTTTATTTAGTCTGTCTGTCCTTATGGGAGTTCTTGAAATTGTCCTAGCAATCCATGATTGTGTTGTGATCTAAAGGTTATCTTTGATATTCCACAAGACACTGGGCCGCAGAAATTACTTGAGGCTCTATCTCGTTACCCAAATGCCCACTATGACCTTGTATGCTAGTCAAATTATTTTGAGTTTTATCTTTGTTACGGTATTTAACTTGAGACCCTGATTCAAGTCAATTTAAGATGCTTTAATGTAAAATCCATTCCACAATAGAGTGCATTGACAAACTGATTCCATTTCATTTTAAGGTGTGAATTAGTATAATTAAGCGTCGACCAGTAACTACGGCTGGGTCGTTATAAGAGTGTGTTCATAAAGTGCCCCATCAATAAATGAAGGCTTAAAATAAATTAGTCAATAAACAAATGAAAAATGTGTATATTTATCATTACATAAAACCCATGAATCGCGGCAGAGTCGTCTGTTTGAACTCTATAAAGACCTGATTTCTAACTGTAGAACAAAAATTGGAAGTGATTTGTTTTATGTTTGATATCCATATTTTATGTTTCAGTCGTATTCAATTGAATTGCGTTATGAAGAGCTTAAAAAGACGATTCTGTCGGATATTCTAGCAACTCGAGCAACTTTTAATCGATTGTGGTCTTTATCGCTGATCGATTACTAGATGAATTTATTTTCTCAGAAGTTTCCATTTACTGCTTTTTAGTTTCTATTTATGTCCTAGTTTCTGTTTACAAATTTAAAGATGTGACAAAATATTCCTCTAAAAATCATATCTACAATTTAAAGTCCTATTTTGCTATTCGCTTTCACTTTTAATAAAGTTTTTAGACAAGATATATTTTTTAGTGCTTGATTGTGGAACGCTTTGTGCTCACTACACTATTGAATAATAGGCGAACATGCTGTCTTATGGTTTTATTTTATGATGAGATGTTTAGTTCCTGAGATAACAAAAATTTATAAAAACTTAGACAACGTAACTTCCCTTACAGCCTCATGTTTTATTATAATGATTATCCATGGTAAATCAGAACACATCATAAAAATCATAGTAACCACTCAACCACAGTCATCATATACAGGGTAACACATAAAATTGTAATGAATAGGCTGAACTTTTTTAGTTTGTCATTTTCTCGGAAAAATTGTTATCTGGCGTACCACTTTGTGTGTCCACAAATTCTGTTACCCATAGTAATTAAAAATTTACAAAAAAAAAAGTAATATATATATATTTGTCTGAAGATGGTTCGTTTATGTGAGCCGAGCGGTGAACTGTAAATCCATAATTTATTTAAAATTAAAATGTCCAACGTCCTGTATCTAAAAGGAATTTCTGGACCAATTTCACTAGACTTTTTGTTGTTTTAATAACTCTATAAGCATTTAAATTTGTCTATTTTATTATTATAGTTAATTTGCTAATTTATTTAGTGACACCCTGTATAGATAAGAAGATATCGGAAATTTTAAAAATCCCATAACTCTTAGAGTGATTTCTTAGATATGTCACTTACATCAGTGTTTCAGTGTTTGTAGACCTGTACTTTCCAACTCTGAAGATTTTTCTGTAGTCGTTTCGAGAAAGTCCCCAAAAAGAAAACGAAGAAGACCATC
The DNA here is from genome assembly GCA_963576515.1 of Cryptocephalus primarius. NCBI lineage: Eukaryota > Metazoa > Arthropoda > Insecta > Coleoptera > Chrysomelidae > Cryptocephalus > Cryptocephalus primarius. Next base: position 11,513,651 of record OY754937.1, read on the forward strand.
AGTGAACATAAGGATAATTTTTCATGTAATTTCTCGATCGATCGATACTGCAATCTCTAAACAAAGCTTAAATTTTAAATTTTTCGATTTAGATTTTCGATTTTTAAGATGATCATACTTAACTTACCCATATACCAGCTGGTACAATCAGAGCCAGAAAAATATAAAGTGGAAGGATGGTCTGCTTAAAAAATTATGAATATGAATTTAGTCAGCTTAGTAACAAGTCAGGAAAGGAGTACTTTTAATATAATTACACTTATTAAATTATGCTTCCAAACGCTATTTAGTTTTAAAAATGTAAAGTGCCCACTTGAATTTTCCCACTTTTATATAAGTTGTCTCACTATATCGTGGTAGCGGCAACAAATTATTGCTGTATCTTGACAAACAAATGAAAAGTTCGCAATTGATACACATCATACACAATCACTACGTACGTCTCAAAAATAAATTGGGACTTGTTTGTCATCAACGTCAACGATGCCAAGTTCATTCCGGTTTTCTGAATCGCCGGTAAAAGATTTGAGAAATGGAAATTTTGTAGATTCTTTCAATGTTGTAGTAAACGTAGTAATTAAAAAAAATATTATAATGTGTTTTGGCAAATGAGGGCCTCTTTTTGCGAATCAGAACGTGTGTTATTATTAATAGGTGTTCGAGGTATATCACGTCATTATAATTACTGTTCATTTTATGTTATTAGTTTTTTATGTGTACGGCTTCCTGAAATCCTCCGTCAATTATTTACCAGGTCGCAAAAGCGCATAAATTATATCGATTATTTATTATTTTATCGCGAATAAAATTTATACATACATAATATTCGGATCCCAACGGAATCCTATTAGCTAATTTGTTAAAGGAATTCCTCCATTAATTTACATGTATATCTCTTTATCTAAAAATATATTAATTTATCGCCTTTCAGACGTGTCTAACAAGTCTTTGACATCTGTTACGTCCGCACACACACACACTCACTCACATGTATATATAAAATGTAATTTTATCATCATAAAAAAAATTAAATTGCTAATGAACGCAAGTGACTACACCCTCTAGGAACAGGTTAACATTTTATCACTATCGGGGGACCGTGTGTGCAAACACGTTTTGTGTGTTTTGACGTGCCGTTCTGTTTAGTATTATGCCAGTTTTGTATACATAAAATGTGGGTTAAGTACAATTTCCAACAGGGTGCCCGTATGACTTTTGGCGAGTCTTGCATGATGAGAACGGAACAAGAAGTTTTAAACTACAAAATGATTTGCGAGTTGAGCGACTAGAAAAGGAAAATCGAAATTTTTAAATCACGTCCTTAAAAAAATTCAAAACAGATTTTTAATACTTTTCTGCGTCGTCCTCATTCGATGCATATGCACGTCGAAGGGAACAACTTTAAGCGCGTCCGAGTTTAAATAATTTAACCTAATTTAATCGGAACCGTTATTTAAATTTCGAGAAGAACAAGATGAAAATAAATATAAGTAAGTACGCCTGCTGAGTGCTGTTTTGAGAATTTATTGCGGGATTAGATTGAGGAAGGTCGATAATTAAGTTCCCTTTTTCTTTATTTTTGAATAAAGCACGTCAAACGAATTAAAAGCATGCTCGGGGAGCGAGAGGACGACAGAAAAAAGGGATAATTAATTGGATCCGTTACGGTTAATCGATGGCCTCTGCTCACTTTTCAAAGTGATTAGGAGGTAGAAAGGGATCGAGAAATAATCGATCTTCAGTTGTATTGAGAACGTGTAATGTAGAAAGTAGTTTGAATAACGCGAAAGCTTCTTAAATTGAGGGGCTGCTTTAACTAAAATTATGCCTAGTGTAATTTACCTAAACGTCGGTATTAACAATATTTTAATGTTCATGTGTGAGAATGTTCATATTGCGAGCAAGCTGTCCTCTCGCCTCTTATCTTATCACAAGGTTTAAAACTGCCGGGTTATCAACAGCTCTCACATGGCTCCCCTGTTGCCATGTCAGCTTTTGTGCGCCACAGTAACTATAAATAATTATCATTTTAATATCGTGTTTATAGGACGGGGGCGGGAAATTTTCGGACTCGCATCAGGAAGATATTTTTTAGCACCTGTTTCACATTATAATACTTATGGAATAGTGCTGAAGAGTGAATTGAATTTTCCTGTTTTATTGAAAAATAAATTTAATACTTAACTTAACTTAACTTAATAAATAACAAATGTCTTTCGTCTCTTTGGCAAATAATTAACTGTTTATTATCGAAAAACCTATCCCAGTTACAACGTTATCATGGGGGCAGTAATTAGAGACGTGATGATTTAATGTAGTTCTAATAATAGGTTGCTTATATCTAACTAAAACTGTTAGTAGCTAATTCAAGCAGTGCCTTTCAACATGATCATAGTAGTGGATGTACATAAAGGCAGCGGTGCCAAAATGAAAGGGTAATTGTAGGCGAAATAAATGCCCTATTCTCAAAACTTCAATTATTTCATTTTTTTTTTTTTTAATATGAATTACACCGCTGCCTTCAAATTTTAAGTGATGATTAACGACCAATTAAACGAATACAACAGGAATTAAAGGCTTTGAAGCTTAAATGTGAATTTGCAACGTGAACACTTTTATAAACAAAAATATTGTAATAGCAATAATGTGAACACTGGGAGTAGGCATATTCAAGGGCGGTGAGAATTATAAAAAATAGTTCTTTAATCCGTAATACCTCGAGCCTTTGATTATTACATTGATTGTTCAGTGAATTTACGTATTAGTCCAGCCACTCAGAATGTTCACAGTGTTCCCCAGAAACTTTGATTGGTATAAATCAGTTAAAAATGGTTTGATTTCTCATAATACGTAGAGCGTTTTAAATTAGATTTTAATTATTATGTTGATTGTTGGAGCCTCTATCGAGAGAACTCAACATATTTAATAAACAATCCATTTAAAAACCACACATATAAACATATGGTATAAATTGGCTTTCCACCTCTTTATAATCCATATGCATGGTTGAAGTGTCGATTCAATTCGTGCTCAAATTGGGTAATTGAAGGATAATCAAAGGCTTAAATATTTGTGAGAAAAGCATAAGGTTGATACTAACAGTGTTCTTTGTCAGGTCTACTTTGGAAACTCGGGAAACACCTTCCGTGTTTACCCTTGTGATCTGGTGATACAAGACCAACTACACATAATACACGAATCTTTAGTAAGCCTTTAATTTAGGTAATTTAGCCTTAGGTTTTGTAATACTGCGTTGATTTAGGCTATAATTAGCCTTTTAGTTTACATTTTTAAGTCTCAATACGATTTATCAAATCTGCATCGCTGCCTTCATGTAAATTGTATGGGGTGGGGTGAGGGGTCTGGTGACATTTTTAGTTTTTTATTTAATTTTTTGAGATAATGTCGAAAGAGGCATGTATAAGAATTAACATGATAACGGTTTCGGAAGGAGACAGAACACCTCCAATTTGCAAAATAATAGTGAATACAATTACCATATGCTTATGGTAACTCATAGCGTACCCTTAGAAATTTTATTTTTTTGGTTACTCAGTTTAGTTTAGTCAGTTTAATTTGTAATATGTTATTATACATTACATTGGAGAGTATCGGAATCGTCCTCATCATCTAAAATCCTAACGAAATGATTTCAAAATAGTGTCTTGGTTTTATTTGTACTTTTAAGTCTAAAATGTACTGCACAATTCACTTTGGCCCTCATCTTCATTTATTTTCTTTGAAATGATCAATGAGAATATCACCGTGCGTACTGATATAGCAGCCATGAGTTTGTAGTGATTTTTTCTCGGTTTTTGCAAATTTGCATTCAGCCACTTTCCGGCAATGTATGAGCTTCGTAGCTGTTTGTCGTTTAAGTTCTCTATAGTATGGTCATAGGTGTGAGGCAATAGAGTCTCGGATACATTTTTAAATAACTTCAGTATCTGTCGTTTTATATGCTTTGTTGGCAATTCCTGAAATCTTACTAGCCCGACAGGACTATAAAAGAGCAAGGACAGAACCCGATTCTCACCTTCTATACTTTTTTATTAGTTATACATAAAAATGAATTCCAAATTTTACAATGTCAGCTGATAAAAATAATATCTGAATATTTACTGTATTACTGTTGTAAGAACAGAATGTTCACAGAGAGCTAGTTTACTTTCCAATTCTAACCGGTACCAAATCTGCTCTTCTCTTTTAAAAAAATCTGATGTTAAGGCCGTAAGTCTAAAGGGAAAGTAAAGAGAGGTTAGATGTTTCGTCTCTGACATATTGCCAGACACACGAAACGCAGATCCCATCAAGGCAAGGCTCATCAATTTTCGACAAATTAAAAATAATTTTGTTTCGGCTCGATGCACAACTTGATCGTTTTCAGTCTTGGAGATGTAACAATTGTAGTAATAAGAATAGTAATAATAATAATATCTCAATAATAATGTAGTAATAACCACACGATATCACGGATCGCACACGGCATGTTCAAGTCCTTCTGCAGTGGCGTTAATCTCATATTTTGGAAAATTTCCACTTTTAATCGTTGAAACAGTAGTATATTGAAATTTGAAGCTTCACTAAACGATAGCAATTTCTTGGTACTATGATATGCCAGTATTTTAGCTATATTTATATGCTGAAAGGTAAACAATATTGAACGTTACCTAAAAAGCTAAACCATTTCATAAATATTATAACTGTTTTTTGAAAATTAGGGTTGCTACGTCTTTCTCCAATACCATTGTCACATTTAATCCTTATAGATGACATTTGCATATACCTCGCTCAAAAAGTAAACCTCATCTAAGCCATCATTCAAAAAAGTTACCAGCTCTTAAATTTCAACATTTTCCATAATGAATTTCTACGATTGAGGAGCTTTTCTTCCAATGTTCTGATATTTTCTCCCATAACTGTAAATCCCGCACCCCACCGTTCACTCAATTTTTTTTGTCGACCATCGATTTTTGATTTGAATCCCCTCACTCCCGTCATCGTCTAAATAATCATGTTCGTCGGCTCTTGATTACGAATTAAGTCCCTTTAAAATGTGAAACGAAAATCTTTCGTAAAAATTTCGCCCGTCGGGAATCGCGTCGCGAGTCCTTGGAGTCCTGGGGTTTTTCGCTTTAACAACAGGTGACATAGAAAATGTCAGCTTCGTATTTAGCAGCCTGTGAACTGAGATTACTCGCGACGAAGGGTTAATCGAGAAAATGAAGGAATTATGATTTGAAGTTGACTGAAGGAGTGGAAAGTGCAATAAATTCATAATTTCTGGAGAGTGCCTGACTGTGAGCATATCACTGGAAATGGATTTTAGCCACAAAATAAAGGATACTTTTCCAGTTCTTCTTTTTTGAAAGCTATAAAACAGCCGTGCATTCTCGTTTCCCTTACTACATACCTACTATCACTATTTATTAATATTTTCATGGACTTAATCCCTTAATCCATATCATCATCTAATGGTTATGCATGTAAATTATGTTCGTGGTGGAACACAATGACGTTCCCAAAAATAGTTCATTGAAGTGGGTCCCAAGAGTGTAAGATAAATAGTAAATTGGAAGTTGTCGGTTGTAATTTCGGATGGCATCACAGCTCGTTAGAATAAATGACTAAATCACCACTGTAATCAAATCTGGGTTTATCACAAGTTGTCGAATTTCTTTGTATAACGCAAAAACTAGTTCAAAAATAGGATTTAAAACATTTTGATGCTCTGTACATTAGTCTTTATTTGAAGTGATGCACTGAAAGAAATTCGGAATTTGTGGAAGAGTTTTACAAACTTTAGTTTGGTGTCCATCAATTAGTTTGTAAAAGTTTCGAACTTGAGTTAGCTAAAAAAAAATAACACGTACAAATTGGTTGGCAATTGCAGAATGCATATGTTAAATACTATTCAAAACTAATAATTAGTTAATTGCACAAACAACTTTTTGTGCAATTGGTTTTGTTTGACAGTGTTTCAAATTGTGATGGCAAAAGTTTTCGAATTAGAAATATTATTAACAACAACCCATCGGTAACAGGTGAGTTTCGAATCGTTATGAAACGAATCGGGATTTCTTACCACATGAGATGTAAGTCATCATTTTCAGAACTCTTATTACAGCGGAATGTTCTGTCACCAAGTGTGGGAGGGCGCCACTTATCACAAACGTGTGTGACGTACATTTCTCGTCAGAATAAATGTAATGTTTTCTTGGTTACTACTATTCGAAGATATTACACTTTTCTACTGTCACATTATGTGAAATATCTTCGTTGCAAGGTCATGTAATACAGTCTTGTGAAATTTATTACATATATTCTATATTATTTCTCTAGGATATTCTAGGATACACCATATTTTATATCTTAAAATACGCCTAATTTCTGGTAAATGTCTCGTCTGAACTTTTTCCTGGATTCTGCTGGTACCTCGCCGCACGGTACAATTCCTGCTAGTAAAAGCAGGTTGGTTTTATTCATAGTAAGACTGTGTAATGTAAGCAGCTGTAGTCAGCATTTGGAAGCTTTCTTAAGGTTTCTAAAGCCAAAAGGATGATATGTGCTTCAAATCTTGGCAGCATTAGAGAGGAATCGAAGCAATCCGGTTCCTGAAGTAAAAAGATGTAGTTCAGTTCGTGTCAGCATATCAGTATTAAGCATCAATTATTCTGTAGCTACAAATATATTTGTACCTCTTGGTAGCATCAGCATTGTTGCGTTGGAATCCGAATCCTTTGGTCCCAAGGCAAATAAAGTGCATAGTTTTTAAATCTTATTACCATCACTTCTTGAACTGGATTCGGAGCACACATCTTTTCGTTAGGTTCAAACAGATGTATTATTGAATGTATTGTCCTGTCAACTGACATCTATTTGTTCCTTGTCAAAAAAGGGTTTGAAGGTATGCTTTTATTAATTTAATTTAATTTAATTTAATAGACAATAAAACCTGAAATTTTGGGGATTAAACAACTGAGTGATAGATCAAGGAAAGACGTATGCAAATGTCCACCTTATCCATGTTAGTGACCTTTCGCCCGTAAGAATCTGACAAAAAAAAAGAATATGAATGTAATGATTAACCCTTCATATCTAAGGGTGGTTAGTTTTACACGAAGTTTTCTCTGTATCCGATATAATCTTTTCGGAAAATTTCGTGTGGAAGTATCTTAAACGGTCGTTTACCTAACACAGCACCTCTCTTATCATCGGATATCAAACGCGTGACGTTTCGAATTGACGTAACAAGTGTTCGTTCCTCTTTCACACGCATGCGCACATTCACGTGTGCACAGATAGACAAGTATCTATGCTGGCCAGCTATCGGGCGTGGATAGAATGATGGTGATAATACGGTGATGATAATAATAAAATAATAAAGGTTGAAAACGGGAAAAAGCCGCAGAGGGACTCCGTTTGACAGGCGACAATCACGTTTCCAGGGCAACCCGTCGTTTGTGGGGCTTCAACCTCGACATATATTTCCGAGGAGAGGAACAGTAATTGAAAAGGCTGCGTCGTGTACGAACAGGGATGCCGACGTTCTATTTTCGAATCAAAGTTCGCCACGCCTGATTGGATACTTTACGGAAGAATCGAGGCAAACGTGCTCTGGAAAAACTAACAATTCAACGAGGGCAGGTTTTGAAACCCCTCAACAGAAACAGATGATAATTGTATGGCTTGTTCATTTATCTAAAATTCGTTGTTGTCAAAAGGACCTACAACTGCACTATTTGTCCCAGCATGGTATAAAACTTATTTACACTTGTTGTAAACGCGTTCAAAATACGCTGCATATGTAATTAATACTCTAAAACAACGATTCATAATAAAAAGAAGATCACTGGAATAGCTTCAAATTATTGATCCAAATAATTTTATTCTTCTTAAAAAATGAGGGGTAATAAATTATTCTCATAAAAGTTGAAGTTATTTCTGTTATAGACAGTTATGAACACCCGTGCATTTATTGTATCATAGAGGCATAAAATTCAAAGACAAGCGCAATACAATTAGTATAAAGTATCTACATAAAGAACTTTCTCAGGTACACGTGTACCATAGGTGTTTACATATATTTTGGCATGTCATTGGCATACAATTAATAACATTAAAAATTTTGTTTCCAATTTTCCAAAATTCGATCTACTTTTTTTTGAAAGCTAAAGCAAAATGGGATCTTCATGGTTATTTAATCCCTATGTTATGTCCCTAATCGTGGATGTAACTCAGGTTAACTGTGTGTGTGTGTTGCATTAGTTTGTTGATGTCTTTCCTATGTAATTTTTAGAGTATAAATCGCTCCTTAGTTGTTTCTTACTTTAGCTTTTCATTCTTACATTTCATACATTTTTATTTTCAAATAAAATAAGTCTTGATCAGCTTCTTGCGCAATTTTCGTTGTCTGTCGACAATCCGTCTTCACCAAACCCCCAAAAATTCTAAATATGTAAATTCATAAAAGGGATGAATTTTAAAATGTTCTTTGTGAGTGAACTATCCAACATCGTTCGGCTAAACGACCCCAATGAACAGGTACTTAGCAAGGGAAAATCATCACGTTATCACAGGATTCAACCTTTACTAAGTAAAGTTTACTTTCTCATTAATCGTTATATGGAGGGATCATCTCTTTTGTACAGAGGTGTCGTTATGTAATTATCTTGCAGCGCTTCGGGGAATTTGGAAGTAACATACCACAAAAATTTCACTTAGCAAATTAAATTCAATATAGTGGAAATTTTATATACAAACATACAAAAGTGAATCAGAGCGAAATTACATTATTGTAACATTCTGACGTCGCTTGGAGGGCACTTTGATAAGATATTTTTTGAAATTAACTTCTTAATGACACCACACGTAAATCTAAAATGTAATTCTATATTTAAAGGATATTATGTCGCCAACGCTGTAGAGAATGTTTACTTGTGTCAACGCTTAATTAATTAAATAATTTCATTCCGATCCCACAAAGCGGTCCCTTATATGTGACGTGTCTTTTCCATGACATAATTCATTATAAAATACGCCTGTTAAATATGCGTGTTTATTCTTTTGATGATGAATTCATTCTCTCAATATTACTATATTCGATTGTTATTCTTGCGACAGGAGCAACTCCCATGAAAATAATTAAAGAATTAACAGCAGAAAAGTAGAACGGGGGTCTCTAAGTCGGGCACAAAGCAACTAATCCAAAATAATAATAAGCTGTAAAGTAATAGGCTTTGCACCAGAATCTAAAATCTTGGAATAAGGAAAATGATAGAATTACAATATTGGAAAAATGAATGAAGGAAGATATTGACACTCTAAATTTGTATACACCGCAATGTGATTTTTTTTTGATTTATTTGGTAAGAGTTAAAGATGGTTTTTAGTTTATAACGAATTTTTTTAGTTTTTGCGTATCGAATAACTTCCAATACGTACATTTTTCCCTTCGCTTACGATGTTAGTTCCACATCTAATTACTATTTATACTTGTCAGTCAGTGTAAGGATGCGGTGATAGTTCGAGGGGTAGCGACATATTTCACGAGGCATATCCATTTCCATAATTGAAATAGTATTAGCAATAAACGAAATGTTCGTCAGACGACATACTAGCGGTCAATACACCGACGACACCCTTTTAAATATATTAAAATTTAACGAAGAAAAGACGTAATAGCAAATCTGAAATTTTCCGTACTTATAGTTGACATTATTGAGCGACCAAAGTCAGTGGTCAGTTATGCGTCAGCTACTGGCATTAACGCGTAATAGCTAAGCTGAAATTTACATTGTTGTAAACTCTGCTGCCTCGACTGCCGTGATTATGCATCAGGAGCTTGACTTGTGGGCTGTTAATAAATAGTAAAACAACAAATCATGTTTCAAAAATGTTGAGAAATTTCTAGGATTTTTTACGCTCGCCGAATGAAAAAATATCAAACGTAACGTGATAACGTTTTAAAACATAACGTAAAAAATTCAGTCCGCTCCTGTGCAGTTGACTAACTGAACTAATGTTAATTCAAATGAGGACTGCGATCTGCTAATATTCCAACCGAAATGGACGTCGTCATTCGGTACGTCATCGTAAATAACTGACTAACTTTAACGAGCCATAAAAAACGAAAGCTTCCTCGTAAAACGCCAGTTTGGTATTCTGTGCGAGAGACGTTGAAGTGTAAGGCTTTCGCAAGGTTGTAAATTATACAATGGCTGAATAACTGACCCATGAAAGTGGATGTTAACAATAATTTGAAACAATTTGTACGTATCGATAATTGCTGCTTCGCGACCGCGAACGGTACGTACATGAGCAGGTGATTACTACCGAATAGATTCTATTACCTCGAAATACGAATTAATTATAATTGGACGTATTGCACACAACAATAAATAATTGATGAGTGATACTTGGGTTGTGGTTGAGATATTAACAGGTTCATTAGGCGTGTGCTTTTCAACCCCTCAAATTTAATCGGCTGTGTATAAAGATTCTGGGTGAAAATGATATTTAATTAGCAACCCTAGAACGATTGATTTGTTTAAATACACGTTATTGAAAAATATATCATACGTTTGGCAAGAAAATAACAATAATTGAAATATTAAATGCTTTAATTTCATTCCCTTTTGCTAAATACACATACTAAGACAAACTATGCACTTTTCCAGATATCACAGCTACTTCTATGGACGTTTCTAATTCACTAATTCGTACTCAAATTGAGAGTGGGTGCACCTCTTCTTCAATTTTGAAAGTCACGTCACTCAAATAAATGTCAATTTAGGAAAAGAACATTTAGCAACATTGCAAAATATTATGAGCTGTGGTTCGATTAGGTGTTGTGAAACTGGTTATAACTTATAAGCTTGGTTTATATATTAGCCGTGACCCGTCGCGGCTTCGCTCGTTCACTTGTGAAAGTGCTCCGCAATCAGTTTTCTCTCTTTTCAAACGCACCTCCTTGGGATAGTTTTTAAAGCACTTGACTCTATTTGAGGCATATTTTAAGAACACCAGAATGAATAATAGTTAAGGTAGATAAATTTACTATCAACGGTTTTATGCAATTATCATATGAACACAAAGGAAAATAGTACACTATAAGGGTGGTAGGTACGCACTTGGATATTTTACTGCGGCATAAGTTTTTTATAAATCTGTCTGAAACCTGTGTCTGTCGTCGAATTACAAGCAAAGTACACGAAGTTATATTAAACACTTTTGAGTAATTTGCCTTGAAAGATTCTTATTATCAATTTTCTTTTATTTAAACACGCATTAAAATTAACCCAGTCTTTTATCCATTTTAAATGAGTTTTGCGTTGTATCTGAAGTAATATATTAGACTAGCGGACCCAACAGATGTTGTCCCGCCCGAGTGTTGTCTTTTCTTTTTGGTGGCATAATTGATTTCCACAATAACACAATTTCTATGGGATCATCACAATTACAAATTCGCAATTACATTCCCAATAGTTCCACCAAAATTTTCTCCACATCTACTAACACGTGACATTATTTTATCTATGAAATTTAAAAATTAAAAGATCAAAACAACGCTAGACTAGTGATGTGTACGTCATTTGTCTTTGATTTACAAAATATTTTAAACGTTGTCTTAATAAACTCAAAATTCTTAATATTTGTGTAATTTGTAATTAGTAATTGTGGTTATCTCATATTTTTTTTATTATCTAAATTAATTGTGCCATCCAAATAAAAAGCCAAACTTTGTCATCTTTTTTTTATTTGAAGAGAATTGAGAATTATTTTTCAATAAAATTAAAATTTTTTTGTTATATACTTTTAATTTCCAAAAATTTTAATTAAAAAGATCAAATAAGATATTCCTAGAGCCCTATTTTTGAATTAAAATTTAAAAAAAATCAAAATATCCTACAATCTCATTGCAGCGCCACCTATCTAGTCCATATGTGAATCTAAATCATCCAGAAACCCACTCAAACACTTCATAAAAATTAGTCCAGTAGTTTAGAAGGAGTTCAGTAACATACACTCGTACAAGGATGATATATTAAACGTTGTACTGACTTAATGCATTTTACTTATTACTTTGTTTCTGAAAATAATAGACTTAAGCCCATTTATTTCTTTTAATTCTGCAGTAGGAAAAATATTCGAAATGCAGTAAAAATAATAGTGCAGAGCTTGCTAGACAAACTTACACCTAAAATCGTTAATACATTTAGACGTTAAACTTTTTCTAATTCACATTTTAGCCTTTTTCCTCTCGATCACTATTTCTGGTTCAGCTGTCATATCTTTAACAGAATAGCTACAAGGGTAAAACAGTGGCGATGTGTCAGCGTAGAAACATTTTTATCTTACTTTAGTCACACAATTTTGAATGTCGAAACAATTTTCGTTCTGTAAATAATACCCAACACTTTACAGAACTTGCACATTATGTCTTGATTATATTTAAATTAATGAAAGTTGTTTTGCTGTCTTCATGTAAAAGTAAGAATGTACTTTTCTGAGCATCTGAAGAATAATCATACTGACCTAGAATGCTTTTAGGCTCTTTTAAATTTGTGTGTAATAAGTACGGATCAATACACGTAAAAGGGTAAATCTCTGCTTTAGACACATACACTACCGATCTAAAATAATTTACCTTTGTCATTTTAAATGAATTAGTGATCTTTCGCATCCCGCTGCCCATGAATAAATAAGGAGCTATCGTTGAAACGGAGCAAACACGAAATAATTAATATTTGCTTTGGTTTCCAGCTAGTGTTGATATAAGGTTAACTCTTCTACGTTTTCTAAGCTGTATGGATATATGCAGACACGTTTTGAGGCAAGATTTCCTCGTTATTTACGTACAAATATGTGAATACGTGTTACGCGTGTGTATACACCCGCAGATAACTGTTGCATACCGTTTCGAGTGGCAGACATCAAACAGAGGGGGTGGATATTGAATACGCCATAAACTGGGAGACAGCGACGATCTTAACGTTGGAGAGGTTTTTAATTATAGGGCGCAAATCTTGAAAATTGGGAACTTTCTGTAAAAAGTTTCGTGATAAATTCGAACAGGTTTCTGAACGTTTTGAATGAATGAAAAATGTTGGAGGGTCGTGCCTACAATGCTACAAAAATCACCTGGAAAAATAATCTACCACCCAAGGGAAACTGACGAAACGGAGTTGTATTGAAAACGTTAAGAAAATGTTATTTATTTCTCATGGCTTCATTCATAACTGGATTTCATTCATTTCATGGTGCGTCGGTCGACATCTGTTTACGATACACAAAACACCACAATGTTACTCATCGGTTACGCGAACGTTATTTTCGAGTACTGTTTCAATCCGTTCCATGTAGAAAACCTTAAGTTTAGTGCTTTGAAGACACGATAATGCAGTGATTTCTGCGGTGATTTCCTTCAAAGCTTTACAAGCTGACGCGGGAAATTTTTATGAATAAACATGTTTATCGCTAGGCGCGAGTATGTGGTAGGTGTGATCGCGGCGGGCTTTGCCAAACGAAAATAAATAAATAAAAAGCCGGCTATTGTAAAAGCTCGGCCAAGGACTATTAGCCGAGCGGTCGGGTAGCGGGTACTTGTAGGGAATTCCTCTTCCGTATCGGGAGATGCGGTGAATGGAGGATGTTTACTACGAGTTTACTACGGGGATGTTTTCGGGCCCATCTTGGATGTTTGTCAACAAATAATAATTCGGGCGGCGAACTCTCCGATGACGAGGATACACACTCCCGACCTGCCGCAAGGTCTGTGTGTTTACGAGTGCATACATACTGATAGAGGGGGAAGGGTTCCGTTAATGAAAACACAAACAAGTAGTTGGGATATTGCTTTTTTATCTAAATAAACCTCTTTAATATTACAGTGAGCTATAGTCTGTCTAAAAATGAGGCGAAGTAATAAAAACTCATTATAAATGCAAAACCGATATAAGGTGGCACCCACTAAATATGTCGAGTTCTCTAATGTTTTGCACGCTACCTTCCGTAATCTCTTTATATTACGAGTGTTTCTCCCTGACCATTGGCTATTTTGTACGCCTCGGCACATGCGAAGAACCACTCACTGGCGTACGGTCGGGAAAAATGACGAAATGTGCAATAATCGATAACTGAAAAAATTACGTGTGTGTGCGTGCGTGCGTGTGTGTGTGTGTGTTTGTGTGTGGGCGCGCGCTTGAACGAGATAGAGAGGGAAAGAAAGACAACACTTCAGTACATGTATGGTCGTGCATTAGTTTATGAAATTTTGCGGCCCTGAGAAGGGCCAGTTTATGAAAAGTTTTTCCCAGCCGTCACCTTCTCCTTGGTAACCTCAGTCGTCGTTGCCATCGTCGAATTCTTCCCAAACATCGGAATCTGAAGAAGAATCATCATTTGGGTTGATAATACTTGATTCTATCAACGACTCCGAAATGTTATCCAACTGTAACATTTGGTCTTCAATTTTCAGAACGTGATTTATGCATTTTTGCCAATTTTCCTTGGAAACTTTACATATTGCTTCTTTAAGCAAATTTTTGACATCTGCTAATTTGAACGTTGTATTTGTTCTCGCCACGTCCCCTTTTATTTGTGCCCATATTAGCTCAATGGGATTCAGGTCGCAGTGGTACGGAGGAAGCCGAACCACTGTTATTCCTTTCGCCTTGGCTAATTCATCGACGACGTGCCTTTTAAAATCACCTTTACGTGAATTGGCTAAACGCAAGAGTTCTACTTTTAATAGGTTTTCGGCACATTCGATCTTTTTCGAGGATAACCATTCTGCGATACGTTGTTTTCGCCAAGAGCTATTTGGTAATTTCTCTTCTAATCGGGAATGGTAACTAGCGTTGTCCATAACTATTATGGAACCATTCCGAATTAGATCGATCATTTGACCAAACCATTCTTCAAACACGTCCGCAGTCATTTCTTCATGGTAGTCTCCTGTCTTAGTTGATTCAAAAATTAGTTCTCTCCCTTCAACGAAACCATCCTCGCTTCCAATGTGGGTAATAATAAGCCGTCGCCTTTTACCCAACGAAGGCTTTAAACCGGTGGACCAACCTTCTAGAAAAGCTTGCCTTCGATTAGTTACACTGGTATCTTGCCAAAATTTTGGCACGGAATGTCCTGCGTTAATCCAAGTTTCGTCCAGATAGAAAATTTTTTTCATTTCTAGCCTACTCCTTCGAATATCGCGCAGGTAACTTCTTCTCCACACAATGATGTCATCTCTTTCCATCAATACAGATTTTCTATTGTGCTTCTTCCATCGAAATCCCAAATCCTTTAAAATCGTCCATAATGTACATCGGCTCATTTTTGGAAAGTCCTCGTCTTCTTGGACAGACAATAGAATTTTATCTAGTGTTGGAAGTTCGTTGCGGAAAAAGAAAGCGTGAACTTTTCGACATAGTCCCCTTTTTAGAAATTCGTCTAAGGAACTTTAGCATTTATCTGCACCTCGATTAGACAGCACCCACTTTTGTACATCGGTAGGAAATGTTCATATCTCTTCGTTTCTTCGATATCCCGAGGATTTATTAGACAAACAGTATGAAAAAAACCATTACCGTAAAATATTATAAAAAATACCGATTTCCAATATTGTAATATGTTATATTAATGACGAGTTAACAACAATTCAGGTAAAAAGGGAAGCGTTCCTGAGATGATAACAATCGCGGTCGTAATACCTACCTTTTAATAAATCAATTATACCGGTTTTAAGGAAACTCAACATTACATAGACAAATTTAATGCATTTATTAATATTCGTTGATTTCTTTAAGAACGCCTCTGGTTAGCGGCGAAATAATCGGTTTATTACTTCGCCTCATTCTTTGACAGGGTATAATGAAACTATTCATTTGTGGGTCTGTGCCAGCCAGTGGCGGTCATATACACTTTGAGAAGGGGGGCCATGGACCAAATCGTTAACTTAAAGTGGGCTTAAAGTAAGCAGTACCTAAACACTGAAAATGAGACATTAAGGCAAAAAAACGAGGAAAAATATATATGTAGTTCGGTTACGAAGTAGGTACCAGCATTTCACAATTAAAAATATATATGCAGCTAGTTTTGATAACTTTATTCATAATAAAAGCCAAAGTTTAAAATTCCTCTATAAGATCGCGAAAAGTATTTTCGACTTATTTTATTTTAGTGTTTTTTAATTGTTAATTACACATGAAAATAATTACACGAGAATGTTAATCTTCTTAATTTCTGAACAACTGAGGTTGAGCTAAGCTAAAAATCTCAAACCATTCCTGGCACACGTAAACATTACTGCTTTATTCCAATTGATGAAGAAACGATGGAGACAGTGTCGATCATAAGGGGGGGCATGCCCCCCCCCCCTATGACCGCCACTGGTGCCAGCACAGTTACGAACACGTCGAAGCCTCTAGAACAGTGGCGTACCAGCCGGTGTTCCATGTGTGCGAAACACGCATCCCAAGTTCCAAAAGTTCGTATTTATTTGATTTGGGTCCCAGGAAAATTTTCGGACACAGACCGGCTGCTACGCGGGGATTCGAAATTAAAAAGGAAAATTTTGTAGCTTTTACTTGACACCGTCTAGGAAAATAATATTCTCCATGGTCCTCACAGAATTGAAGAAATTGAAATTTCTGCAAAACTTCTAAATTCGATTTTAGGGCCCTTTCAATAACATCCCATTCAGGAATTTGTAGTCTATGCTCTTTAAGGTTAGAAATGCTATAAAAGGTTAAAACGTAAACCATCCAGATTCCTTTGGAACCAGTTTTGGATGCTGAAGTTTCCTGAACAACCTATGGGAATCTCTTCTTTCTAGATTCAGAGATTTTACTAATGCTTGGAGTTGTGAGAGAAACGTTTGAAGTTTCTTGACTGATTTAGATCCAGTGTTTCAAATTCAAAAAAGTTTGTAGATCCTATCTAAAACTATTTAGAGAAATCTAGATATTTCTTTAGTTCCCTGGGAACAAAACCATTCTAAACTTATATGAAGTTTCTAGATTCGAATTTAACGCACTTTCGATATGTTGCAATTCTAGAAAAATGTTTGAAATCTTTATTTTAGATTGGTTATAACGTTTTAAAAATTGAAAGTAGGTCGATAAAAGCTTTCGTATACCTTCCAGACTTCCTTTGAAGGCTGGGTGTTGAAAGTCCCAGAGAACATCTAGAGTTCTTCTAGAATCTAAATTCCTTCTAGATTCTTGAACTTTCTAGCCTCTGGAATTAAAATTAGATTAATTCAATTATTCAATTATTCAACGGATTCCAATTATTTATTAAGATTAATTCAACGGAATTCAATTATTTTCATAAATCTTCTAAATTCATTTTTAAACACATTCCCTTTATACTCAAAATTCTAAAGGGGCTTTCAGCCTGATTGAAAATTCGATTTTAAAGAATTTTCGGTAATTTGAAGTTCTAATTAAATCTCTGAAGTTCAATTCTGTCTTACGAAGGAAATAGGAATGAGATTCTTTAACCTGGATTCAATTTTAAAGCCATTCTCACTTTTCAATATTGGAAAGCCGTGTCTAGTCTTTTTTGGCGTGTTTAGTCTCTCTAGTCTTTGAAATCAAAACGAAAACGTTCTTACATTCTACTTGATAACATTTAAGAAAATTTAGATGTGATCTGGGATCTTCGGAGGACAAATAAAGTTGACATTTCCTTAAATTCCCTAAATTCGATGTTAAGACACTTTTGACGGTTTAATGTTGTAGAAGAATCAAGAATTTTTGTTTTCGTTTCTTTACAGTATATAAAACTAAAGTGAAGTTATTTGATTCGTTATTTGATTTTGACGAAATTTTATGTGGCTTAAAGTTCCGCTAAAATTAATTTCTTTATTCTACATTTTTAAGCTATTTAACGTTAACAGCTGAAATTAAAAAGATTTAGACATTCCTAAACCCATCTATATTGTATTCTAATGCTATTCTGGCCGTTTAAAATTCATCGCAAATCAGCACATATTCTAATAATTCAGCATCCTTGATAGCTTCCTTCCTAGATTAAATATAGGTAGTTAGATAATAAATAGCGATGAAGGTATCTATTGGGATAAAATAGCATCTGTGTCCATTGAGAATCTGAACATTTAGTAAAAATTAATAGAATCCATATTGATAAATTTTATATACATTTTCTCTCTACTGCGTTCTTTTTCTCAATTTTTGTTTTCACCTTTTTACAATATTGCTTAGGAACACATCCGATACACGTTCAAATTTTAGGTTAACTGATTGAGATATAACAAAAAAGGAAAAATTTGTTACAAAATAACTTTATAAAAATAATACAATATTTGGCACAGACACCCTTATTACAAATATAAAGCTATTATTATCTGTGCGGTACTACAGTACTGCGAAACTTTGTGTCTGTTATCACGTATAGATAATAATAGATATGTATGTACATACGTATATATTTACGATATTTAAATGTACAATTTGCATCAATTACTATTAAGCTAATTAAACACATAACCGTCATCGCGGAATTCTCGCGGTAAAATCAGTTATAAATCATAGACTTTATTAATATATTTTCGTACTACTCGTCGACACGTTTACATCGACACTGAAAGACAAATCTACGAATTCAGCGTCGTGACTGAAAAGGAGAGATAGAGAGAGAATTCACACAGAGAATGCACCTCTGTGAGAAATTCGTCTCGACTCAGTTTAAATTTATTATACCATGTCATAACATAAACGGTTAATATAATTAGATAAGTGCAGATCGCTTAAGGTTCTGCTCAATTGCTCAGAACAACGTTCGAGATTTAAGGCGAGGAATGAGGTTGAAAATCATTGCTCGAGGAACCAAGATTTTATCACATCTCGTTTAAGCTTTTAATGGGTCTATGGGAATTTTTAGGTCCTTATTAAGATAGGTCTTTGGTTCAAAGTGTGGTGTGCGCAGTTCGTGACATGCAATGTTTATATCCTTTGGATACTCTGCACATAGCTGTTAAAACGTAATAAACATAAGCCAGGATAGATCTGACGAAAGTTATAATGACCAGTTATTTTTAGTTTTTGAATTACCCTTGAGAAATGTTTGAAGGAAAACTGATGTTTTCATTATATACAAGTTTACATAGTATAACAAGTAAAAGTATATAAGGTATTTTGTAGCGAAAATCAAGAAGTTGCGATTATCTACCTTAACTGAAATAGCTAGTAGTACAAGAAATTTTAGTTAACTTTCACTTTCTCATATAGGGTATTCGTATAATGAGAAGGTATTGTTTTCGCGTCAATTTTAGGGATATGAGATTTTGGTTTTTCTGGACTTTCTGAGGTTCCCTGAGCCCTAAAAATGTATTTTTGGAAATATATCTGGGTGTGCATGTACTTAATCTACTTCTCTCAGGAACTGTTTGGTCCCCTGAAAATTCAAATTCATGCGATTTTAGTTAGAATTGGTTAAGGGTAAAGGACACGTTATTCTTGAAAATTTTCAGTATTTTCAAATTTTTCTTGAGAACAAACTTCCCAGTTTGGGTAAACTGTTAAATTACTATTATTTTTATTTGAAATATTTTTTG
The DNA here is from genome assembly GCA_963576515.1 of Cryptocephalus primarius. Taxonomy (NCBI): domain Eukaryota; kingdom Metazoa; phylum Arthropoda; class Insecta; order Coleoptera; family Chrysomelidae; genus Cryptocephalus; species Cryptocephalus primarius. The sequence continues at coordinate 11,533,230 of OY754937.1, forward strand.
TAGAACAGCCCTAAAAGGCACTTCATTCTTTAGAATTTTTAGTTTTCCTCATTTTCCTCCTAAAGGGCTTTAGATTTAGGCCAACCTTCGCATTTTGACCTATCTGTTTAATACCTATAAGTTTCATTTACATTTTTTTTTCTAAAATAGCCCTGTACTACAATTTACTCCCAAGAATTTCTCAGGAGCTTATAATATATAGAGCGTGTACTTCATATGGGATAGTTGGACACATCACCATTTTTTTACCATAAAAACTGTGGAAGCAAAAACGTAAGTTCTTTTTAACCATTCACGTTAAATTGCAACCTTAAATATTTGGTTTGTTGAAATTTTCAACTCTATTAACCCAATGTACATTTGTCACAAATTTCTACAGTAGTAATGACACTTTCATTGAAACAAAAAGTGCCGTTTTTCACAAAACTCTTGTGGAAAACTCATTCATTCAGTTTAATATTCCCCAATAACATCGTGTCGAGAACTGAAGGATAATTGCGCAGATGAATTTATCACTTATATACTAAAAGTTATGTAGGAAATATTATTAATCTTGTTGCCGTTGGAAAACAACCAGAAAGTAGACAAGTTATGTATGTAATTTAGGACTTCAACAAATTTCCAAAGTGCAGAAGATTCACCTAGTTTATGCAACTTGCCAACACGCAGTAATTGAAAGTTATGTGACAGTATATGGCTGTCATACTGAATCTTAAAGTTTAATACGTTTTATTAGTTGTTGAGTTGTTTGTGTATACTTTTCCAAGGACTAGAAAACCTAGTTCTTTCCATATCGACATGTTTTCATTAATACGGTAGTTAGTATCGAAAACAACGAGCAGTACTTCTCGAAAAAAAAAAAAAAAACAGTTTAGAAACTGTGCATCTATTAAACCTCAGAAAGATCAACCGTTCTTTAGGCATAAATTCCATGATCGAGTCACTATTATATCCACAGTGCTTTTCAACAATGCTGAATTGAGTCTCCCAATATAGAGGTCTAAAATTCAACGTACCAGATCCTAATAACTTGCTGTAGATTGTGAATGGATGATAAATTTGTGTGATCTTGGTGAGCCTAATGTCGCAGGGGCACAGATTTTTTTGTCTTACATCAATATGGTATTTGATTATTACTGAAGACTCCCACTTGACATCACTGTTTACTCCATGGGACAGCGAAAATAGCGGAGCGGGGTAGAATCATAACGCTTCATCCCTTTCTATAGCGTTTTACATCTTACGTTCGCATGCATGTTCTCTCAAGTACTCATTACTGAGCGCTCTATGTATGATAAATGTTCTCTTATGCTGTATGGTAATCAATCAAAAATATATCGTTACTATGAGGGTATTATAAAAATTAATGTCTTTTATGAATAATGTTGTTTTTTGGTAGACTCTAAAAAAGTTTAATTTAATTCGAAAAACAAATATTGAAAGGTCGGGGATTTTAAACTTCCATGCAAATTCATTACTATCTCAAAGCTTCATTTTAATAGGTAGTAATTTTGTTAACCATTGAAATTTCAATGGTACTGTGGTTCTCTACTTATAAAAATAAGAAATTTTACTTGACGTTTTTACTAATTTGCTTATGGATACCCTGGTATAAAATAGTTTCAAATTATTTGTGGTAATCTTCATACGTTGGTAAAAGTTTGCGGTAATTCGAGCCTACATTTTCTCGATATATCTTTGATGCTATTTTTTTAAAGTAAAAATGAAATGAATATTTTGTGACGTTTACCTGTATACCGTTTTTGCAATTAAATCCACTGAGGCCACTGAATCCACTAATTTTACATTAGTGATTCTTATGTTTTGAAAAACTACGACATTCGTTGTTACATTTTCGTATTGAAATGAGAATTTGTCACATAATTACTATTAGTCATGTGAATGAAGAATCAAGTCCTTTAACTGATAAATTGCTTGGGAGATTAGAAAAGTGGACCTAACGGTATTCCCGACGTACGACTACAACAATGTGTCTGATTTTTGCTTTCGGATGTGGACCGCTTTAAATATGAGCTCAAAATTTTATGTACATATATTCATTTACGTCTGATTGTGAGAAACATATTACCATCCTATTAACATACTGTTTTTCTCGTTTTTCAGGTACGTAATGCGCCGATTCATACGACACTGAGCGATGTGTTCCAAGAAACTCTCGCGGTGAGTACATAGAGAAAAATTCTCTAATCCGAATGTTGTTGGCTTCTAATAAGCGACCTTCGGATTTTTGTTTACATTCGCATGCCAAAAGTACGCCATGATCCGATTCGAGTTAATAATTAATCATAACAAGAGAATCGGGGTTCATTTATACCCAGAGTTATACGATCCGGAAAAATTGGCGGGATCGGTTGTTGACATTAAAATTTTTGTAATTCAAATTTTTCCAGATGCGTAAAAAAGTTATTTACAAGAGGTTGGTAAACTCTCTGGGTTGGTTCATGGAATACTTTCGCGATCTTTTTTTTCCGTCGAGACTGACAACTTGGACAACGTTGTCATTCTGGGTAACGTTGCGTTTTGCGCTAAATTGAAATATTATTCAAATACGTCGCGGTCGGTTTGCGTATTTACTGTTTTTTTTTATTCCTTTGGCGTCCTCTAGAAACATGTGTCATTGCGCCCGTCGTAAACGGTTTGAGAATTTTTTTAAATCACTATGAAGCTGTCAAAGAAAACTATGAAAGTATAAAATATATAATTTTACATTTAATTTTACTTAGAGGACATCAAATTTTATTTCTAGAAAATGTTGAGCCCATTTTGAACTCACTTTGAAACTTTTGCAGAAAATATATAAGAAACTTCATACAAATATTGCCATGTAAATATTATTGTCAGTTACCCTCTACTTTCAGATATCATACACATGGGGTCTATCCAGTGTAAATTGGTCCAGTTGAAAAAAAAAGCAATAAAATTTAATAGCCATGTTACAGGCACACAAAGACCGAGAAACCGGTCCATAGGCGTGCCACATTTAAAGAAATATAAAAGATTGTTACTCATTTTATCATCGAAATTTTATGACCAAAATCCCAAATTTGTGCCTCATTTGTTTCTGTAGCATTATTTGTATTGTGTGTAATGTCTATATCATTGTCATTATTAATTTCGTGCACGTCGTAAGGTCTCCTAAAAGCCATTTTAGAATAATAATTGCAATTGCACACATACACCACCGAACTCTAGTGACTACTAAAAATGAACACGTGCTCGGCGCTCAAATTTAATTGCTGTAGTGGACCTGTCTAATTCTCGATACTAATAGGCATTTCATATGTATGCATGTATTGTAGCAACTAACAACGTTTCTCCGCGTCAAACATACGGGGGAAGGTTAAACGGTACGTTACATGAATACTCTGCTTTCGTATAGGGTAATTTTTTAATGCGCTCGGTATAAAGTCGGTAATTTTTTTGTTTTTAGCTAGACCAATTCTGACTGAATGGATCTTACATGTTCACCAACGTGGATATGCCTCGGAAAACATTTCTTATTCACTATAAAAATTTTCTCGGTTTGCAACTAGTGTTATCATTCCCAGAGAACTAAACAGTTATTATCTAATGCTCATGTTACTCGTTCATGTTTATCAGATATGCAGTGGACCTATAAAAAGACCTGTATCAAAGAATTTTTATTTCGCTTTGCGGCTTTTTATGCTGTTTAAGGCTTAAGTGTCATTAAGAATAGCTACAGGAGTATTTTAAACCCACTTTGACTCCATTCGAATTTGTTGAAGAACACTAGATCAGTGCTTATCAGATAATATAATGCGTAATTTCATTTCGCTTTGAGAATACGTCTTTTGATCTTTTTTTGGCTCGCCTGGAACTGTGAGTGACCATTGGAATATGTGAGTGCACCTTGACAATCAGGGAGAAATTCCTCATTAGCTTCACGTTTCACTTATTTTTCTTTTTCCTTCCCGCGGGCTATTTTTCGGCTTTCCCGTGTATCATCGTTTATTAAAACACTTTTAGATGATTCAAAGATTTTTTGGCAAGCGTCTACGAAAGGCGGGGGCACACCATGTGCTTACACTGAGCATTATTAATAGATAGGAAAATAAACGTTAGCCACCTTTCTGCCAGATTCCAGACGTTCGCGGAATATATCGCGCCAGTGGAGGAGAGAGATGCGGAAATATTTACTGTTGAGAAACGAAATCACTGTGACTGGGACGTGACGACCATCGGTCACGGAGTTCAAGAGTGAAGCTTAGTCATGATGCAATTGCAGCAATATATATCTTTTCGTGTAGAAATATGCAGAAATTGTAGTTTTGGAAAATATTGCATATTTCTAGGTGTCCAGGTGCATATTTCCATTTGTCGACATGTAATAAAATATGTTACATATCAATTTCTTGTTCTGAATCTAATCTCATTCTCATTCCAATCAAAAATAGAATTATGGCCTTTTTAAGATGGTCCCTGGATTAAATACTGCGCTTATAGCTGAACAGGACGGAGGATATATGCTTACTATTCAGTTATTTGTTTTTTTTTTGTAAATTGTCAGTGAGCCGCATAACTGCTATTTTATCTAAAAATGTTTAAATATCAACCCAACCCAAAAAATTGACGGTGTATTGAAGAAAAATTCGAAACCTCCCGTAGAGCGACCAGCAGAAGTACAACTAGCAGAAGCCAAATATTCTGATAGCGTTTGTGTACATGTGGGTGTGTGTATGTGTGTGAGAAAGAGAGGGAGGGAGAAAGCAGGCTTCAGTAAATGAGAAAATAAGTTTTACTTCAAAGAGTAATGAATGGGTTTTCATGCCTAACACATCGTCTTCATTTAATTCATAGGTCAAGTGGTAATTTTTGTCAGGGTCAATATTATTCACATCACCAATTTTTGCACTTGTAAAATAAAGCAATACATCCCACTACATTTATCTATACCGACAAAATCCCTACCTTCAGAGATTATATCCATGTCTTAACTTGTGACAAAATCTGCCTTAGTATTTTATTTTGTCTTTAATTGAAACAAAATACCTCAAAAATATGTTGACAGTTCCTGTTCACAGTCTTGCTCAGTACCGTGGCCAGATTTTGTTGAAACACCAAAATGCTTCTGCTCAGTTTGAATCTGAACTAATTTAGGTACTTGTTGGAACAAATCTTATGTAAACATAAAACGGCGGGAAAAATGCAATTTTGGAAAAAAAAATTTGCATGGGATTTCAATACATAGTATGCTTTTCCTCCATTTTTCAAAAGTCAAATGCAGAAAGTTAAAACCTGAAGAACGTATTATGCCTTGGTCAATCGGTATGGTTTTCGTCAATGTCCTGTCGATCACCTTTCATCTAAAAAGTCCCTCATAGTTTGCTTTTTGAAGTGTTATCTAAGTGTCCTTTTTGTTTCCATTTGTATATTTGTTACTCTTAACTCCACGAATTAAAAACCATTATCAATACCATTTCAAGCCTTCTTTTTTTCCCCACGTTTCTGCTCCACGTGCTGTTTGTTAGTGAGTTAAAAATATCATAATTTCTTCAATCCACAGGACCCCATTTTAATACCCAACCTTTCTTTCACTTTTGTTATGTTTTCTCAAATTTCCTTGGTCTCATCCCCTGCTGTTCAACGTCACTTCCAGATACCTGCACCTTGTACACGTTTTAACCTCCTCGTCCTTTTTTGATTTAATTTTTGATATATCTTCTCATGTGGGGAGACATTTTGTGTTCTGCAGGTAAAGTTCAAGTTCTCTCCATGGACCATGCCATATTCTTCAGGCCACCTTTGAAAACATTATTGAAAATATTTGAAAAACTACTGAAACAATAACCCGATTGTCTCCAAATTAAAGTGTGTTGTCAGGGTCAATTCTCATTGGTCGACATCTTTGTTTTCATTATTGCAACGATGCGTATATTTTGAAAACTGTCGGTGACACCCTTGGCCCTGTTATCACTCATAACTGATTGGAATAACGTAAGATAATTGGTATCATATTACTTCAAATACTTCTGAAAGTTCGTTTTAATTGTTTATTTATATTTTAGAACCTCTAGAAACGTATTAATTGGATTTTCCAATTGGTACTTAGTATACTATTTTTATAAAGGTTTTTGGAGTTTCATTGAAGTTGCTTGAACTATTCCATCATTTAAATTAATATTATAAATAATCAAACGATTGTTTTTTATCATAAATTCTTAGGTAAGGTTTTCTCTCAATTGCACTAGGTGTCCTTAGAGTTTTAGTTGTTCCCTTGCTCTAATAACTTTATCACATCATTCCTAATTCTGTCTCTTATTGTAACTCATACATCATTGGTATCTAATCTTTAGTGTTTTTTGTTAGTGACGTTGCTGTTGTTATGCACCAAATTTCTATTAGGCCTAACTATTCACATAAAATTTGTAAGTGCCGTCGTGTTGTTTTTTTATTGCGTAAACTTGTGTAAATTATTACACTTCAAAAAAGCGACAGCACCTGGCATCTGGGGATTAAATGTTAAGATCACTGATTATATTGATAATTGTTATCGTATGCGTTGTCTGTAATTATGTTTTTTGTCGTCTCCACATTGGATGAGGGGTTATTGAACTGAGATAATTCAATTGCGCATTCTTTTAACACTCGAGCGGAATTACCAAAACCGAAATTATTTTATTGCCGTCGATACAGTCGCTTTTATTGCTCACGTATCATTTCCATTGAATCGCCTCCCCGCCTATGATATATTCAAAAATCACGTAACTATTTTTTATAGTTGGTAAATTGTGACGAAGATGTTAACATTTCCACCCGTTAACCTTCTTTACTTCGCCTATGTAATTATTTAAACATCGAATTTCAATCACTTATCTCCTCGTTAATTTTAATTTTATACGCCATTGATCCAAGGAGAGGCTCGGTCTGGAATTTTCCGACATTAACGAGGATCGACTCGACGGTTTTTCTCGGAGAGACCGGATTTCTTGTTTCGTTCTTTTTATCGCGCGGTTATTTTTTCGAGTAGTTTTGAACTCTATGTTCGTCTTACGATCAGCGCAATTAACTATTAATCTCCTTGTTAATGTAGTACTGGTGTGTTCAGTTTACATATCGTACGTTACAAGATTACACAAAACTTATCGTCAGTGTTCGTAACCTACTAAAATATAGAAAATTGATTTATGTTCCTGCTGTACCCGTTTTGCCATACTTGAACTTGTCTAAGAATATCGTGTTGTTACATTTAATATTCAAGACGTTATTACAGTGCCTCATATTCGAAAAACCAAAAATCTGCAGTTTGGATTTGATTTTACAACAAGATGAACACTAAGTATATAAATGCTGCAGCAACTCGATTTAAAAGGAATTAATTTTTACAATCCATTTGGTAAAAAGACGATCTATATCATCGTATAAATTTTTCAGATTATTATTGCATTGCTAGTAATGAAGCAATTTGTCGACCTTGATCTACGTGACCGCGTTGTAAAAAATATCACCACGTGCCAGCTTTCCCACAACTCCATTCAATTATAAAGTGAAACAAGCACCGCTCGGTTGCTAGGGTTTCCTGTTTTTCGACTTCACTTTCCTCTTTCTCTCTCTTTCCCTCTTGTTTAATTTTTCTTACTAGGAAAAATCTCTATACAATTTGTAAATATTAGATGTGCATATTTCGACCCAAGTGTTTTCTGAAAACTTCATCGTTTAAAATCATTCATGGTTATGGAAAAACGTGGAAATTACGTAAAAGAGGGGGACTATAAAAATAAATTTTATATCGGTTCTTATTACATTGGAAGAAGGAATGGCTTCATGTTATTTTGTATCAACCTATAACGTGACTATATTGTATATATTTTGTGGGTCAGGAACAATAAAGGGAAACGTGCACACGCAACTTGTTCCCACATTTTTATTAAATTTTCAAAAAAATATTTTTAGCTTTTAACGTCCACTGAACAATAACATATTGTAACTTGGAATAATACTAATGGAATTAAATTTTCTCTTTAATTCTCTTGATTTTTTAGCTTTTTTGATCTAGATAGTAGATAATTTAATCTACAAAGTACATTGAAACATGCCCGATAATAAATCATTTTTTATCATTTGTAAATATCAACCTTAAAGACAATTTGTCATTGCGGATAATCATTGTCCAGTAAATTACATCAATATGATGTTAATGATACTGACGAAGTTTCTAATTTAAATACTTTTCCGTGTTCGACGATAGGTTATTCATTTTTGCAAGATTCGAGGTGAAGTGGTTGAAAATGATCATAATTTATTGGTCGGTGTTTTACGTTTCATTATGTATTCATTTTATGTGTAGGATATGTTATTATAACTAAATTATAGTAATAACACGTCAGTAATTAACGATGAATTATTAACATAAATTGTACGGGAATTCTGTTAGACTGATGTCTTAACTAGCATTAGTAGTTAACTGCATTGCTCATTCGCTTTAAAATTGTACTGCAATATCCTGCAAAAGATTTGAAAACATTGTTTTTCAATCAAATGTACTTCAAAAATAAATACAGACCCTTGTGAAGTTCTGCACTTATTACCAGAATAGAGGAATTTATGGGTTTAGTCTAGTTATAAAAATGTAAATAAAACTAAAGAAAATGCAGTGTCCCTATAGACGAGAAATGTGCGATATTTTTTTTTTATAGTGTTGAAGTTGCACTTTCTGACGAAAGCGATATTATAATTACTACACAAAAGAGTACGTCAAATGGACTATTTTTATCTGAATCACTCAAAAAGTTTAAGAGCCAGTGAAAAATGACTGCAGGGAATCTTATTTGCACAATATCGGGGTACCAATTAGTTACTATTTATGCATACTCGCATGCAGGCTCGTTACAGCAGATATTGTGCTGAATTTTTTATTTTCTATGACTTCACAGAACAAGTGTCACAATTTCTGTCAGAAAAAAACATAACTTCCATTCTTTTTACCAAAAAATCAAAAATGTTCTAATTCGAAAATATGTGGATCTATTGTCAAAATTCAATAAACGTATTTTGTGAAATTGGTAAATAACAAAAGTTGTCGCTTTCAAAGGATCTGGATTTCATTTAATTAAAGAAAACTCCACCAAATGAATGAGAGACAATGTTTCAAACTGTTTTATAATTCGGAAATTTTGTGTGCCTAATCAGCTACTAAACAGTATAAAAAGAAAAGATACGTTAAAAGAGAGGCGTACAAAGCGTTCAAAAATGAATGTTTTGTAAAAGTTACCTTACTGAAAGTTCTGTATATTATTTCGTGCTTGTACATTCATTGTTCCAAACGTAATAAAAACTTCCAAAAATCAACACTGCTGAATAGATGTTGATTGTTAAGAGTATTAATCAGCGGTTTTTTTGGTAATCTAACCGTCTCTAGGTTTTAGAGCTTATTATTTTTCTAATTCAGAGTTCAAAAAATGCTTCAAATCAATTATCCATTCACCCCGACAGAAAGACGTCTACCACTTTGTCGTATAGTATAGGGCGATACCTACCTATAGTATAGACCTATACGAGTATAAGTAGTTGTGAAGTTGACAAATGGACATTAATCTCTAAGCACTCAATCTATCTCCTGTTGATTAGTTTATTTGTATTAAAAGGGTTGGAAAAAAAAGAGATGTGACATAAAAAATTGTAATATCTTCTAATGATTCAGAAGTAGAAAAACTTTTTCAAAACATTTTATTCGGTTAGGGTTTATTGAGGATTGCATTTCTTTAGCAGCAGGCACAATTTTGAAATTAGAGTCGAGAGCATGTTGATTTTGGCTAAACCTATAAATTTAATACACATATAGTCATAAAACTAAACTTGATATTGGAAAAAATGACATAATTGAAATTCATTCATAAGTTTCTAAAATTTTCTAATTTAATCTAAAATTTTAATTTTGATTATTGAGTTAGACCCAACGTCGTAGACATTAAAATATGCTTTAATTACTTCTATTGATGTAGAAAGGTCCTTTTTCTTGAAATTTGAATTTTTTTAGAAATTTGAATAAACACTTCGTGACTGTTATATTTCAAAAATTGTAGTGGTAATATAATAATAATCTTAGTTACTAGACATTAGTAGGTCGGTGTTATTACTTGACTAACTTAATGACAGCAACTAATTGATGATGATAGTACGGAATGTAATAGTCCAAAAATGTACAGTAAATTTATTAGAAGTAATTAAAAAACATTACTTCTACTTTCACAAAAGTTTAACATATATTGTTGCATATTTTGCACATACATGTGTTGCTAAATATTGGTGAATATATTGTAGAAAAGTGTATATAACCCAAGTTTTATTCGTAATTTACAAAATCTTTAATTTTCAAGTTATCCTCCTCCCGTAAATCACTATTCCTTCATTTCATAGGTTTTCTCTTAACATATTTTACAACATAATTTTTGATGTTTCATTTTTAAGGTTGTATTAATTTAACCCTCTATTTTCTCTTTTCTTTTAATGCTTCTTACTTTTTCACCGCAGTAGAAGTCGGGATTTCAGAATGTTTTCCGTCTCATGGTTTATTCTCTGTTTGTAGCAAACCTGAATAGTTCTTAAGAATTGATATATTTTTTTTAATATGTTTCACGTTCTTATTCCATTGAATCCCAGAACATCCTGCCTGGCGTTGTTGGACCCAATTTTGCTATGGGCTGTATTGATCCTATTCGTTTTTATCATTATCCAATCGGTAAATCCAAATACTGCCTTTCGCCTACTGAAACCCTTAGATATGCCTTTGTAAAAAAAACCTAAAATATCAGTTTATGCTATTTTCAATTTAGTATTACTTTTCATGAACTCCCCGCATTTCATATTGTACGGTTTTTTTATACAGCCAAGAAAAGGTAATTTCTACGACTGAAGCATTCGGGTGATAATAACACGACTTTACGTTTTTTATTGGCATAAACGCTGTCTGAAAAATTCGGGAATGATGAAAATTTTGAAAATAATTTTTTACTGAAAGGTCGTATGGTGTTAGGCGTTGCTGATTAAAACGATTATTTAAAGTTTTACTAGGTGAAACTTTAAACGAGATTTTCTCGAAACTATGAAATTTTTATCGGATTTCTCTTTTGAACGTCATACAGTTTTTTTGGTTGAACGATTTACACAAAAGCCACTTAACTTGACAAATTTTATTGACAATATTCTTCGATGCTGACTAGACTTTTGGCTATATTTTCAGGAAATATTACATTTTTATTTCTTTGTACAAAATCGCGGTAGTAAAACCGTAGCAGTAGAAATAGATACATAAAAAATTTGATGAGTGCACCCTGCTTTGTGTTCAAATATCTAAAATACATGTTTTTAGTACTCGAGCACTAGTACTTTCATATGGATACAATCAGATGATTTAAACCGTTTTATTCGTTTATAATAAATTCTAGAAAATAGCCCCGAACTTGTAAGATAAGCGCAAATTATCGATAACTATTCCATTTCCCCACCAGAAATGTTACACATCCAATGGTGTGCGACTTGAATTTTTGTGAGTAATTAGAAACAGTAGGTAAATATTTGCAATTGTAGATTTTCAAAATACTCAGGTTCAGGTATACTTCAGGTATATATCTCTTACACCATATCTTTCCTACCCTTGTGCCATTCTCAGCCTTAGATAAATAAACAAGGCAGTTCTGGACAGTTATTGTGATAGTTTTGTCTGTTTTTGAATTTGTCATTACACCTATATTTCTAAATATTTGAACGCACGATTTATGATGTCCTGTCATCATATCAGTTGGCACATTTTCAAAAATTCTTGAAACTTGTTATTGAAATAGTTCTATTTTGGAAAGTTGTTTTCGGCTTCCTAAAACTTCCTTCGCGGTTTCACGATGGTTGTAAACCACTCTTTTCCAATATTTTTTCTGCTTTTATCCAAGATCTACCTTGATTGAAATTTCCTTTTCTTACAATTTCTGTTAAAATGTTCTGAGATATTTCTCATTCTACATTTTCTACCGAACTTGTGTCATTTCGTTTGTTTTCTTCTGCATCTGCAAATAAATTGTCCGTGAAATAGGATTGGGATAATACTTCGAGTAAACACCAGTTTCAAATAAAGTGAATATTTCAGATAAGCATATTGTTTGTAATTTCAGTGATTAATTAGTAAAGCAGTTCGAAACTCTTATTTAGTGGGCAACAGAACACGTGCTACAGATTCGTAAAACTTTTTCACCACGTTTCAGGAAAATTTCAATCACTTTCATTTGTACAGGCTCTCAAGTGCTTTCTAAATTTTTGTTTGTAAACGACTGTTTCCGGTTGCTTTCTACGTTGATAACTCGAATCAAATTAAAATTAAGATATACAAACGTACTGTACAAAATACTATCACCGCCTAACGAAAGTTCCGGGTAAAATTGGATCCTAGTTAATACTTTAGAGGACATGTAGACAGACTGTAACGGATTGTAGAAGACAAATTACAAAAAATGCACCTACTCCACAATCTCTCTCCTTCCTTGCTGCTTCTTTGCTAAGTACCAATGTTTCCATGACTGCCTAATGTAGGTATAGACTTTGATAGATTATTAGGGTTCACAAATTTCTGGATAAATAGTTTACTAAAGCTAAGAACTAAGAAGTGCCTTTAGATCCATAGTTTAGGTGATTAGAGATGTAATTACTTATAGAGAGGCGTGATTAGAGAGCACTAGGTAAAAGGAAACGTGATTTTAGCGAATAAATCTAAGTGTGTTAAGTATAAGTAAACAGCTTTATTGCAGTCAGGTCTGTTAGTGTTCTTACCAGAAATACGAGTATATGCTCCCTTTTTTCTCATGTAGACGGGTACACAATCAAACTGATTGTTATGTACACGTTTTCTATAGAGAAATAAAATTGGCAGTAAGATATAAAAGTGTGCAACAATATGCACCCATCATTTACTTTTTTTTCTCAATACTTTTACTCAATTTCACCATACCGTCGACGAATTTTTCTTTATCGTTGCTTAATTCATATTTGGCGAAGTAGCTGTTCTCTGTGGTATTTAATTTTAATATGACATGAATTTTCAAATGAACAAAGGCAATTAGGTGCATTCAAGATCAGCTTCAAACAGAATCGTTTATGAACCGTCGTCATAATTATTTTTGTACCTTATTGATAACGTATTGAAGTATTCCAGTCAATGGAAAACGAGTCTAGGGAAATGCCCCAGTTCTCAGGGACAACCCCCATCGTAAAACTGGAACAGTCCCATCGCGTGCCAAAAAATTTCCACCTCCGCCCGCCCGAGACCCACCTGATACACACACCGGAAGGATACCCGGATCGATCCTTGATAAACCCCCGTGGCTTCTAATTGGAAAGCGGAACGGAACCGCGTGCCAACTCTTGGCTATATTATCCTAGCAAAGGTCCTTCTCCAGGGTGGGTGGGTCCTCCCACCTGTTGCCCCACGTCGGAGGCGGACACACGCCCGTTGGGACCTACGGTGGCCCGCAAACGCGGATACCGTATATATATGTGGCTTTCTCCACGATTTGGAGATTCCTCCGAGGAGGAAAGCCCTCGGGGATTCGAATGGAAGGACTCGAAACGTTCTTGGTGGGTGTAGAGTGGACGAGGCGATACGTTTTATGTGTGTATGCGTTTAATTAACTCCAACTCGTTCGTGAGGCCGGAAATGGTTTTAATGGGAAACTTTAAATGCAATCATTCCGTTTTGGAATTAGTAATAAATGTTATCAGTTGAAATTTATCTACGATTATATCGAATAGTCGCTTGTCTGGATTGTAAATTACTTACGGAAATAAACTAGATCGCAGGGAGATGAATTATTTCGCTTCGTATGATTCTGTTATGACATAAATTTTGGGATCTAACGTTACATTTGATTATAGCGTTATAGATCAGTAAATTATTTACTCTGTAGTGTTGAGGTAAAGTTACGTGCTGATTCCAATACGCACTAAAGGCGTTGCATAAAATAAATCAAACTAACTTCATGGATGAATGAATGTTGAAATTTCTTCTATATTTTAGCCACTTTCATTAGGTTTTTCCGGAATATTGCTCGTTACCTCTTCATCCACACCACAGTAGATTTTATTCTTTGTTTCATAACTGGATTAACGTCATTTTTTGATCTGACTGCTGTTTTATGTCGTTTGGTAATATGTTTAACCGGTCATTCAAGAAAGCAGTTTAACTTCAACATATATTTTAGCCTAAAATACCTTTAGAACGTGTGTTTCTTCTAGGTAACTAAAGTTTTTTGTTCACAATGAAGTAGCAATTGTTACCTCTACGAAACTCATTCTAAATATATTTTAAAGTTAAATAGCATCTATAAATAACACAGCGAACTTATACTTTTATGTTACTTGTCTTTTACTCTTCGTTTAATTATTTTACCTAGTTTTCACAGGCGTATACAATCAAGAAAACACCCTTCACATTTTTTCTGTGAATCTGATATTAGTTTGATGCAGATTTAATTTATGGATAAGTCGATTATGAAATTGTGTCACTCACTATTAATTTGAAATTCAATATTTGTTGATGCTTTGTTAATAACTATTAATAATGTTTTCCGAACCAGACATTTGGCATTTTTCAGAGACATTACAGGTTTTTCCACTGTATTTCTTAACAAAAAGTCATGTGTAAGTACTGGTTTACACCCGAGTAAGGCATTTTAATGTTCGGAAGCAATTTTACATGTAAAAGTTATCCAGATTATAAATGCTCAGGAAAATGAAACATCAGCAGGCTAAAAAAATAGCAGTATTTTAACAGGCAAAAGAGCCTAAAACCTAAAGCTAAAGAAAAGAAGTTCACTAGGTGATAAGCTGAGAATAGACACTCGTTCTTGATGTAAATTAAAGTAATATTCTCAACAGAGGAACGATTTACAATTTTTTTATATTTTTATAAGTGTAAAAGTAGATTGAGTAAAACATTTTCAATGAAAATGGAACGTACGCGTTTTCTCCTTGAGTTCAATTTTACATTAATTTTTACGTCGCCATAGCAAATTTAACACTCCTTATGGCTTCATAAGAATAACTAAAACTTTTTTGTAATTGACGTTCGTTAGAATATGAAAAATATTAAAATAATAATATAACATACAAATATATAGTAAATAAAATAATTTTGCAAATGTGTGATGCTCCATCCGGGGAAGTACTGTACGTACACACGTTTTAATTCGTTTTAACTTTTGAAGGTACAATATAATAAAGACTAACTTTCTTAGTTTAATAATTTTATTCTAATTGAAATTATTTTTTAAATTTTTGGTTCAGCGGTTTATAACATAAAGGAGTGACATATGATTTTTTACTCTGACACCTGGTAATAGTTTCAAAATTTTAAATTAAGCGAGAATTATTTAGGTACATATGACAAGTAGTAAGACGAAGAATATACACGAAATATGCATATTTCAGCATATTTTATTAATTTCAGTAGTAATATTCGACTGTTAAAAAATCACAAATACTTATTAGTAATTATGGTTTTACCCCAACGTCTATTATAGCCTTAAAAACCTTATCAGGGGTCTTTGAAAATTATTGAAGTCTTCTCTTTAAAATTTAAAATATCAAGGTTGACGTTGGGATACAGTTATTAAAAAAAGTCAGCTTATATTATTTATAAAATTTAGGTTACAAAAGGTTGTTGAATTTATCAAGAATACTTTTAGGAAACGCAGGATCACACAGGAAAGATGATATCAATTTTTCGTATAGTGTAATACCTAAAGTGAAGTCTGTTCAACAACTTTTGTTGATGTGGAATGAATTTCTTCTTCCGATAAACATATTTTGTCTATCAGGCGACAAAGAAAAATATGGACTAAATTCCTAAAAGTTTGATTAAACCTTAATTTTTTTTTGGAATTTTTATATTGTTTGGCTTCTAGATAAACAGTGTAGAACCTTATGCTGCAGATTTTTTGTTGTTTTTGAGTATTAGTGAGTTAACTATTCTTACTAATGCTTAATGAAGTTGTTTCTTTTCTTGCTTTAACGAGTTGTGATATTTTTGTATATCATTTGTGCAATATCTGATCAGTAAAACACCGTCGTGTATATACAGCTTTCCTAAATAACTTCTCGCGTTTTTAAATTTTGTTGCATATATTTGTTATTTTCTATAAATATTATGCATATTTTCCACAAAAACATTGCATTTATATGCGCATATAATCGCAATTTTCGTTTGTATGTATTCCGCTAGTTAATACTTAATTAAACGGTTGTTCTTAAATATATTTTTCGTCGAAACTCTCCTAAAATAGACGGCTTCGCCGCCTGATAATTTTACGACCAAAACAATTTTTTTCCTATCCTCAAGCAGTTTTTTGTTCGTTCGCTTCGGTGAGAGAAGTGTCGGTCGTATTGCGCTTGTCAGTTTATTGTTCGTCAGTTCGGACAACATGTGCGTATTTGTGACTGTATTAGTTACCATACATTGGGTATTTAATTTAAAATGTTTAAGTGCCTCACAGTTTTAATTTTCGCGAATGGAATGTTGATTTCTGGTTCTGGACATTTATGCGACGTTGATACGATGGAGGGGACTTTAAAGGCGCCGACACCGTTCAAAGTTCACAGGTGGGTTTTGCTATCGATAGAGTAAGAAAATAGTGCGTTTATGCAGGATAAAAGTAATCAATCTGCCAATAAATTGTGCTATGATTAATGCGATGGTTGGTAGATATAAATTCGTGTGGTTTCCATAATTGATATCCACAAATTTTATCGTTCGCCTGTAAAACCGCAAAGAAATGCGAAGAATATTTTTTATCTTTCTCTGCTATTATGAATATATCGTTACAAAGTAAAAAATATTGTAGGTCGTGAAGAAGCTTCTAAGGAAGCTCCTCTCATCATGGAATTACTGCATTTGTCCCCCAGAAAAATGGCCAAACTTTTAGACAGGTAATGTTTTTCGAAAATTGAAAAATTTCGAAAAAAGAAATCCTGTCGAATTCGTAGGTTTTGTAAAATTGCGATTCAATTTTTTTCACAATTTGATATTGGCATGTATTTGACATTTTCACCTAGGCGTCTATTGTGGTTAAATCGAAATTTTCAAAATCTTTCCCAGAGAACATTTGCTAACTGCAGTGTGTTTACAATTTATCGTCTAGATATCGTTAAAAAGGTAAAATTGCATTAGAACCATGAAGAACGCAGTAGTATCAGATGTGCTTTGTTCGTATGCATTTGTAACAATTTTTACAGTATGGTAAACTCAAAATTAGGAATATGAGAAATGTAGTTCTGTAATCCGTTTTCAAAATTTCGGTTGGTTGTTGCATTGGCCCATTTGCGTTGGGCAAATTCAGAATTCTAATTCAAGTTCATATAATCTACCTACATATTATTGCCTTTTATTTACTTGCCTTATACAATAAGGAAATTATATATAGTGGAAAGCGCTTTTCTTAAATGTTAAATCTAATTCTCTATAGCTCTTCTTTTTGCTAAATTACGCCTTTATAGTTTTCACGACCTCAATGAAGTTATGAAAAATAAAATTAACTTTTCCGCAATTTACCCCTTTTTAAAAAACAATAAGTAAGCATTGCCAAAAAATTAAAAATCGGGTTGGTCTGTCTATGTTTCTGTCTGTGGCAGCCGATATATCCTAAATCGCTAAACGAATCGAGATCAAATTTAAAACTTCTGCTTGTTTTGGAAATTGTGATATGCTTGGATCTCTACATATCTCTACAGATACTATTTTTGAAAATATTCTAGCAACCTTATAATCTGACCTCCACTTTGGGATTTGTTAACTCAGCAATTAGGTTTATGTCAGTTTTATTATATTATACAGTGATCTTTTGTTCAAGCCTTGCAATTTTTGTATTCATCACAAGTGATATATTTTTAAAAAAGCCCTTAATGCTTATGGGAAACCCTAATGACTAAGTATTAGGCGGTAGTGTATGTTTTTGACGCGTTTACCGTCACTCCCACTTGTGTCTCTTCCAAGGTTTCCTTGGATTATCGCCTTTAAGTAAAGGTTGAGTAATGGTAGCGACAATACTGACCCTTCCCAGTATTTATCTGTTCGATGGTACCGCATCTCATTTTCATAGCTGTCAGCACAATTTTCTGATAATTCGACTATTTTTGCCAATTAGGTTCACTGATTTAAGCAGGAATATATGTTTATCGCGGTGTATTTTATACAATGCTTTTTCGTGAGGACATGTTGCATTGCAATCAAGACCTCTCTTGTTCCACTTCCAGTCCCACATCCAATCTGATTTCCACTTACATTTTCGTCGTTCTTCCTGGATGAGGGACTATTTGTAGAGTTCTTTTATTGAAACGCTCGACCGAGTCATTTATTCATGTTCATTAATGTCGTATTTGGGTCAAACCCAGATGAACGACCTGAAAATCGCTTCTGTCTCCAGACTTCAGAATTCTCGGGGCATTTCTTCCCGCGTTGGTCCCGGATAACTCCAGAGAACTGGAGGGGGTTCGAGCCCCCGATGGTCGCGTTCAAGGAAGCAACGGAAATAATAATAATTATCGTCGTTTCGGGGACGTCCAGAGATCCTGTCGGACCGACGACGGGATCGAACGTGCGCGCTAATGTAAATATAGAGATCGCGTTTAAAATTAGTCGGAAAATGCGAACGCTATGATGTATTTCGGTAGAATTCCCTGGCACACCGTCTGGATTGTATAGTCGAGCGTTGCGGGTTAATAATGTCGCTTATAACTTCAATACAGGGTGTATCCATTTAAATAATAACAATAACAAACATAGAAGGAAAAGAAATGTGGGGAATATTGCAAGGTTTTGTCGGGATTTCCTCTCCTTCAACATATTTAACGTGAACGTAACTAGTTCTTAGATCAGGATTGAAAAATTTGTAACCTTGTTCATTTTTGGTTGGTAATAAATAAGTCGATGATGCTAATACTGTTTCAAATCGCTTTTTAACTGTTAGTCCCCCATATGGTTTGGGAGGCTATGGGAACATAAATGGCTGATGCCTTCGAGAAACTTATTTAATTTTAGGAAATGTTCAGGAAGTTTTCTGGAGTTAGTACAATTCTAAAGCGCATAAATTTAGATAAAACCTGTTTGAAACTTTTTGAAAAAAGTTATAATTTTCTGTATATATTTACTATCTTATAAAATCGCTTGTTTGGTCTTTATGACGCTGCTTTGCAATTCTTCACAGTGGAAATCGACACTTTAAAACTGGAAACGAACAAGAAAGCGAATATTCGAAATTTTTCCATAAAATTCTGTCACAGCAGCAGTTTCTTTCAATGGTTTAATTATCGGTAGCAAATTGTCACGGTGTTGCCTGTTAGCAGACGAATTTAATTATTTGAGTTTCAAGGTGGTATGAAAATTTTAATTTATTAATTTATTTCATTGAAACGACTGCTTTTTTTGATGGTTTTCTGAGTATATTTTGTGAAAAATCCATTTTAGAACACAAGTGTATCTCGCTTTAGTTAACGTTTGATTAAAACAGGTTTTACCTATCAACGCTGCAATCGTTTGAAGTTTAGCAAATTTGAATTTTAAATTTGTCTTCGGAATAATCTTATATTTTACCTCCGAGAATTTTCTACCCACATACGATTTTTTCTTTTTCTCTTTCTGAAAGTTTCCCACTTATTGAAAAATATACTTAAGGATGACATTGACAAATTTAAATTGAGATGTTTTAAATAAACCTATAGGAAAGAAAAAACTTGTCTTAACTTCACTAACCATATTCGGGGGCATAAATCACTTTTTGGAAACATAAATACGGTGGAGGTATTAACCCTCGAAGTTTCGGTTGGTTTGCTATTGTTGAAGGACGGATTGAAGTTGTTGAAACGGGCTTGGTACATTTTCAGTTCCAACAAAAGGGTTGTTTATAGATATCGACTATTTACTAGAAGTTTGGGTATCGTTTAATATATTAAAAAAATAACGGTATGCCCATCGTACTGTTTTCCTCATATTTTAATTCATTTTTTACACTTACATAGTTACACTTTATATTGTTCCAAAGTAATTACCTAATAAATATTATTTATAATATCAAATATACATGTACAAATGGAATTATAAAGTAGTCTATCGTCCATATCTATGTAATGCATACTATTTTTATATACAGTGTTAAAATTAATGCGTACAGCTATTCAGTTTCGTGTGATTAGTAATATTTCGGAATTCGGAATACACCTTTTAGAGAAAGGTGAAATGACTTCAGAAAGGTTTAAAAAGGAATAGTGGCAATTGTCACCGTAGGGTGGTCGTAAAAATGTCGGAAAATCCCTACAAATCCTAGCTACCGCCCGGAACAGGTAACAGTCCCCGTTCGAAGTAGGTACATTCTGTTATGGTACTTACTTACCAAAACATCCTTCGGGAGATTTTGTCATTTTCTGTTTTAATTTGAATGTTCAGTAGACGTCAACAGTAAACTGTCATTGAGGTTACATTAGGGCAAAAGTGTTTAAAAAAATTTGAAAAAATCAAAGATTGACAAGTGCCTTCCAAAGAAGATTTAGTCAAAAACCCAATGTATTGATTACTATGTGGGTAACGAATGAGTTAGGGCAATACGGGCGACAATCGATTCTGTAATATAACATACAGAAATGAAGAATCTAGAGCACAGCAGGCAAGAATCCGGAAAGAGAGAAAACGTTAAAATTTTATGGAAAACCATATCAAAGCTTTTAATGCCAAAATTCATCATACGTATCAAGGGGATGGACATAACCGATTAGATTTATAACCGGAAATAAAAGCGATACACATCGTTAATTCTCCGAATATACTATTTTTTCGGATGAAATTTGCTCTTAAAAGTGCCGCTATTGGAGTGTAGATAATACGTACTGATATTGTGATAAACACTTGCAATATTCTATAAATAAACCAATAATGCATGGTGGGGTATTACGTACACTATATTCGTTCATTTTTTGCCGGGTATTGTTAATACAATTTTGCTCCTATTTTCCAACCCTTCGGACAGGTATATTTCGAATTTTTAATTTTATTCGAGGTACTTGGATTCGTTGAAATTTATATAACGTTGAGTTCAGTCTTTCACCGCTTGAGAAGCACCTTAAAATAAAACGACAGACACAAATTTCACTCCCATTTTTCACGCCTCGGAAGAGAAAATAGGAGTCTTCGAATTTTTGTGGTTGCATTCGCGCCTGAAGCTGTCAATGTGCAAAATTTAAAGGTAATTGGAAAACATTTCCAGAGAAACACACCTATATAATGACAATCTGCTTTATGCATTAGATTTGAAGTAAATAGAGCTATGTTTTAACATAACGTGTCTTGTTTAGGTATCAAGAATAAGTTGTTTGTGGCGTGCATAGCAATTTGGACGTAACTGAAGCAGAGATGTAATACGATCCTGTATTGTGGTTACTACGATCTCCGCAATTGAACCGTCTCGATTTTCACGTTGGGTGTCATGAAAAGATATCTTACCATGTTAAAAATATTACTCGAAAGGTTATTAAAGAGTATAGTAGGATACTTTCATAAAAATACAATATAATTCTAATACACTCGCTTTAGATGTGCTAATAAGTGCTATCTGTAAACTTTTGAGGTACCTCATATGAGACACTGAAATGTAGAGTTTTCTGAACGCTTTGAGATCCCCAGAGTTGGAAAATTGTTTTATCGGAAAATCTATATGTGTATGTATGTAGTCGACTTTTTATCAGACACTGTACAAAGCGCGAAGTTGAAACCTTGTATTTGGGCTTGATCCCTTGAATATTCAAGTCCGTGCTGTTTTTAATAAAATCGGTGAACGTCAAAGGGCACTTTCCTCTTGTCATTTTTGTTATTTCGAAAACTGGTCCAATTTTTTAAACTTTGTATGTTTAATCTACTGTTTAATCCACATCAGCTACCATAATCGTTACCTTAAATGATCTTCTCTGGAGGTCCCTTTCATTTTTTCTCCAATTTCTTCAAAACGGTTTTACATATCCCTATTACACAATACATTTGAACTACTTCCTGAAATGCGTACATTTTTTCCAAGTGCACCCTAAAGCTCACTTTGCTCTTTAGAAGTTCTAGTTGTAAAACCGGCTTTAGTGATTTTTGCAATTTTCGCAACTTGGATATTTAATGCCTATAATTTTGATGTGTTTTTTTCCAAAACCACCTTAAAGTTCACCTTACTGGAGTGTTTAGTTTTTCTTAATTTTCTCCAGAAGAGCTTTGGTGATCCATTTTTCACCTGACTTTGCTGTGTAATTATCACCAATTTTATTTGATTTTTATTTATTTGACATTTTAGTCTTGAGAATGTCCAATTTTTTTTATTTTTGTGCCAAATTGACAAGTGATTTCTTAGTTTTTACAATATGACATAGCTATTTCCTTTAGCTAAATACCTTTAGCCTTTAGCTAATACCAAAATCTTATATTTCATACATTTTTCTTACAAGTCGCCCTAAAGTTGGATAAATATTGATATACATAATTGAAAAGAATACTGTTTTAATTCACTAAAGGCTCTACAATTTCTCTTATCTATGAAGACTTTCAGGTAATCGTCTGCAGTTTTTAGAACTTGAGAAACCCAGTAAAATTTGATAGGAGTTTTGGAACTTCAAAGCATTCGAAACAACCTGAAGCAGGTAGTATCAGACTTGTAGGATTTCTAGGCAACCTTTGGTGTTGGTAGAAACCTGATGGTTTATGTTTTGAACCTAAATGTTTGGTCAATTTCATTTGGTGTAGTTGATCTCTGGAGCAGCTACTGGGTAGCAGGATTACCTTGAGTAGCAATTTATACATGAAAAGTCGTTACTGATTAAGTTGTGCTTCAATTTACAATTAGGCAGTGACATTAGGTGTGATAAGACAACCCAGAAATAGTCCATCGGGGTATTATCTTGTCGGGATAACCAACGGTTCCAAACATATACACATATCGACAGAGATAGAAACGTCGCTAATTTTGTACTTGTATATTTATAAAATTATTTTGGTCAATATTCTTGAAATATTTTTTCAGCTTATCAGTTTCATTAATTCATTCAGAATTTTTATATTCTTGTTGGAACACTTTAAAACGTCTGTCGGTAGAGGTTCTTTCCCTTTCCCTTCACTCACGGAAGATCAGTTGAACAGCTTCCGTTGCAATCAAACCGCGAACACCTGTTGTTAATTAGGCACGCGCAAAAGTAACAAACCTGTAGAACCGCTACCGTGCACGTTATGTAAAACTGTACAGAAAGAAGCCTCCTACTCTAAACGCGGTTAAAAATTTTCGATCTGTGAAAATCACGTACTACAACTTTCGTGAGATTTATCGTCGTGACTCTGGCAAGTTTTCGGTAGTTAATAGAAGTCGTATGCCCCTATATTGCACAACCGGTGATAAGTAAATGTGGCGCAAGAGGTTAAATGGGAAAGAGAGATTACACGTATTATGATCAACTTAGGAATTGAGTAGAGTTTACGAGGTTTGCGAAATTTATTAGCAATATTATTTTTTGGTGCGGTTTAAAGTGTGCCTCGAAAATTTGCGATCGTTAAATTATACTGTAGTGGTTTGGCAAGGTTTCAATGTTGTATTAATAAAGCCGCGGATCAAAAATCTCATATTTAACAACAAGACGCTGATAGAAGTGGCAACAATCAACTATGTATTCAGATTTAAAAATAGCATGATTTTGATTATCGCCGGCTGATTACGTCTTACGTTTGAGAACTTATCTCGCACATTCATTACTTATTAGTCAAATTCGGTTCGATAATTGAAGTACGGCAATGAATTTTTTATTTTCTCCCGTTCGTGTCGAGCGTATGCGTTATTTTTTGAATGTCATTTTTTCGGTAGACGTTTTTACGACAGATTAAAAGCAGATGCGTATAAATTTTCATCAAATATAAATTATCGTACGCTAATTAGGTGACGTCATCTGGCTCTATACCAGGTTTTTGTTCACAAAATCACGAGGGTATACAATGAAACCACTCAGATGAAGGTTAAAAGGTATCAGCGTTATAATTCACATATTTAACCGAACAGTTTTTGGAACAACAAATTTAGCACAGCATTGTAAAATAGTATGTTAGTATATTTTGGCATCAACGAGGAACTGTTAATAAAACAACTATACAACCAGCAAAGGAGACCTAAATTTTGTTTATAGTTGATGTAGACCGTAATACGATTTTCTATCCACTTAATCCCCCTTTCATGTATGTAAGTGCTCCAAAAACAAATATTCGTGCTCAATGCCGCTAATGAATATCATTAATAATTTTTAAATAACTGTATTAAATTATGTTTGTATAGTAACTATTAATCAAATCCTGAAAAAATATCATTAATGTTCCGCTTGTAAGCGTTTATTAGCTTCTAGTGGTTCAGAGAGGATTGGTCATTGATTTTCGAATAAACAAAAAAAAATTAGGTTGTAGTTACTATAAAGCCCCATATATAATGAATGCGTTGATTTTTTAACAATTATCATTTATGAAGTTGATATGTTAAAACCAGATTTTACACATCGTTCAAAACATGTTGCTACTAACGGTTTATCTTTGCTATTATTTACGTATTAATGACCATATTTCTAATTTTAATCCTAATTAATTTTTCTGGTCCCTAAGCACATTTTTATTTACCGAAACATATTTCAACTTCAATTTCCGTTATTGAACGTCTAATATCGTTTGTAAGAGGGAAAATTGGAGTAGCTTTATGTTTTGTTTGTACTAAACGTGATTATAATGGATTTACTTATCGTTACTACAGTCGCTTTGACCGCAGCGAATGGAGGTACTTGTCGAATTAGAAAAATGAAAATTTAATGTTCTACGAGCTGTCGCATTGCTATTCCGGAAGGTTTTGCTTGCCATGTGCCATCGATTGCTCATATAATTTAGATGGCATGAGGTGCAGAGGGTGGAATTTAAACCATGGCGGTTATGGCGAAAGTGACTGAAAAAAGACTGCGGGGTGAATTCTTTGCAATACAAGAACATAAAGGAGTAAGAAGTAAAGTATTTCGAGCGTTTTTGATACATATTCTTAGGGTTTTTATGGAAATAGTTATTACGTCTTTTTACAGCACAGCAGTGACTTTCGATTTTTAAATAAATTAAAAGTATTGACTATTGAAAAGTATTAAAGTATTGAGTTATTTTTGTATGTGATATACAAAAAGCACGTCACTATTAATAAATGACGAATTTGAGAGGAACAAATTGATATCAACGTGATTTTATTTAAAAAATGACAGGAGCTTTTTATATGAGTAAAAACTATAATCATCGATCTTATGAGTGCAAGCAATAACAAAACAATAGTTGCTCACAGCAAAATCGTACGAATTGGGACGTTTTATTTCCGACAATCCACCCAAAACATTAAATTCTATACATCAATATTTGAATAAACCCAATTTTTCACACAAAAATTGAAGGCTTACTCGAAAGAGACGAGTCGTACAAATATCTGCAACTTCAGCCACGCGTGCAACGTGTTTGATTTCCATCTCTTCGTTCTCGATCTTTTCTGGAATAAAATGTGCTATTGCGTCAATATACTCTGACTTTTATGGCATACTGGATTTTTCGTTAATTTTATCGAATCCATGTGCTACAAAATATTTTTTAGCTTTGTTTGGGTGTTTTTAAACTCGCCCTGCTTTGCTCACTTGATACGGTTTTTAGTTGTTTAGCGGCTTTAATAGATAAACTTTTATCAAAGGGGTTTAAAGATATGGCGACGATCAAAATTCTTTATAATGCAAGAGCTGGATGTTTACGTTTCAGTAATTTGATCGCTTTTTGTATATTATCCTTTTTATTTGGATTTTGGAATTCGCTGTTATAGGTCCTTATTGGCCTTTTTGTTAAGATATCGAATTTAAATAGCCCCTGGCTTTCAATAAGGTATTTCAAATTTTTCCTGCCGGTCTCGCTGGCGACGGTAAAATCAATTCCTCAAATTTAAATCGGAATGAGCCAATATCAATTTTTATTTTATTCCAGTTGGCTTCATGAATGGCTTCAAAAAGGAGGAGAGAAATGCCCTACAAAGGCCCCGCCATTGAATTTTCCACCTTTCAGATTTATTCATAATTTGTTTTTTGATAAAAATTGTGAAAAAGCATATTAATATTTTTCCCTTTTTGTGTGCTCCTTGTACACGCTTTCTCTCGGTTGATAAAACGATTTTTCACTTTGGGGATCGTTTTAATGGGTTTTTTATTTCTTTTGCGAGGAAGACGTGTATAACAGGTATGAATACATTTCTCCGAAGTGTGGGAGAGGAAGAGGCGGAAAATTCTCGACGGGACATAAATTATTATAATTCGCGAATCGGCAGTGCCCGGAAAATCACTGAAGGTTACCAACTTATCGAGGGGCGTTTTCATATACAATTAAAAAGTTATCTGGGTCATTCAGCATTTACCGATATCGCTCGCTCATCCATCAGGATTAGTGGATACAGAAATTTTATAACCGTTAGATTATTCTGGAAAGAGCTCACTTTTCTGATAAAAAATTTTATACGTTTAAAAAACATAGATAACGTATATCTGTTTGCAAGATTGAGGCAATGGCTTTGCGATTCCAGCAAGGATTAGAAAGTTATTTTGTCAATTTCAGAATGTGCTGTGTATTGAAGACGAGCTCTAAACTTCTGTAAAACTTGTCAGGGGATAAAATTCCTGCTTATTGTTGGAAACCATCCCTTCAAGCTCGGTTTGTTATATGTGATGGCGTCAGTTTAAAAAAGAAAACAGTTAAAATGTAGTGGGTAGTGAAGAAATTTATATGACAGAAGGTTGACTCTATATACATTTTTTTTGGATTAATTTTCGGTATCTAGTCCACCTCAATTCCTCCAGTGTCAGATTTCGCCTCACCTCGTTCCCCAAACAGTCTTCTTAAATACCTTCCACGTTTTCGAAAGTGCATATTTCTTAAAAATAATATAATTGTTTTCGTTTTTATATTACTATACGCTTCATTTCTCACTCACATATGATTTGCAGAGAAGCTTGGCCCATTTGAGCTTGTTTTGTATAACCGTCTGTTCCTTTGTATAAACCATCTTTTGTTTCTGCAGCTCTATTCATCGCACTGTTTTCTTATGGAGACATCCAAAGGTTGCACCAATGAGTTCAATCCGCAGGGAGTAACTAAAATTTCAGTGTTACATTTCTATAGGAGTTATATTGAATCATCAGTTAAATGTCATTTGAATTTGTTCCACACTAAAAGGTTTTTCTGGATTTCTTTAGAGCTCAGCCATTTTCGGCACACCTGTTGTAGCCATTTCGTCCATGCAATTCTTCTTGTAAACAAGTGTGAATGTGTATGAGTATATCTGGAAAATTATCCTTCGGCAACGTCTTGCTCCTGAAAATTAGTACTGGTTTCGGTTTCATCCAGTCCGTTATGGTACAGTGGGAGGGGAGATCAAGCAGTTCACGATTCGTTCTCACTGATGGTACCACGTTTACGCGGCCTCTGATAGGCAGTTGCTGTGGTATACGTGCGATTACCTTCGAGTCCGATTACGGATTCCAATACACTACATTAAAAATCAGGATATAGTGAGTATTTTGATAATCGAAATAATGGGGATTATTGAAATAACTAGGCATATTGAAGAAGCAAATAATTTTATTTTAGTACAGTTGTTAAGGTTTATTTTTTCATAAGTCCATAATAGCTATATTAATTTCAGTATGTAATACTGAAACAGTATTACACTGACTGTATATAACAAACTGTATATAACAGTGTATACTGTTATATATAAGATAAGTTAGTAGTACAACAGTTATTTTTTGAGGTTCAAAATCAATATTTGTATAACTGTTTGTTTTTAGATCACTTGGCACTTTATTTCCCACTCATATGATTATTCCCAGAAAAACACGGGCAATTCGGACACTATTGTGTCCCTACATTATTTCCACTGTTTTGTAATGTTGCCTTTGAGTGTTTTGTAAGTGAGATCTAAATTTGTGCCAAATTAAAAGACTGTGGTTTTCTTACAGCTTCGGGTTATTTTTGCCACATTGTTTTGAATAACTTTACATTTAAAACTCGCGTCGTATTTCATGCGCCATGTAGGAGCCATTGTATATTTAAAATTTACAAATTTGTATTTTGTCAAATCTTATTTAACGACAATTAAATGTATTACTTTGTAGGAATATATGTTATCGGCAATACTGGCGTAGTTGTACCCTCTTTTGAGAAGTGACTGAAGATACCTAACTAATCCCTGACTTAACTTATTGGTGAATTTTTGTTTGCCTAAAAGTTTAAATGACCCTTTAAACTTTAAGTGTGAGTTATACATCTGAGCATATTATATACCGGTATTAACTGATATAAGAAATTTTGTCATACATACAGCGAACGGTAAAGAATGCGAAAGTGAACCTGGAACGAGCAATCACACGCATTAGAAAAGGGGAACGCTTAAAATTCTACACCGCTCTTTTCTTTACTTACAATCCTTTGTAATTCGCTCGGTGGTCGGTTTCTCGCTTGCTCCCCAATTATGGTGTACAGTAGGTACCAATCGTGCGGTATAAATAGTACCTTTTCTCTTACTATATACATTATTTTCTGAACTGTTAGAATACCATTTTACAATTTCGATACAGGAACGAGAGTGAGACAAATTTTATTCTCTCTCGCACTCTTTATTGTTCGCTGTGTATATGACAAAATAAATTTCGCATACGGTATGGGACTTTTATTACAGTCTTACCTTTACAAAATAACTATTAAAGGGCGTGAATTTCAATTAGCTACAACTTCTGAACAAATTCGATCGTGTCGTGCTAGAACAGAAGAAACTCTTGTAGAATTAGTGCGTGTGTGTGGTACGCTACACTGTAAATAGCTCAAATAAATCAACTCTTTAACTGGACGTCTCGTTCTTAAGGAGCCGGAAAAATCTCTGTTTCGTTCGTAGCCACTTCGGGCCTATAAATTAAATTCACTCCTAACTAAATTTAACGACCCCGATTTTCGGACCATGGACCGAAATCAGTGAGCGTACACGCACGCTGTGGGATCCCCTCGAGTCTTGACAAATTAACTGACCGTTTATCCGTTTAAACGACGGTCTACCTTCTTTTGAACTCGATTTAAGGACGAATTATTCCAACGTAAATCACTTAATAAAATATCAAGGCATTAAGAGGATTGAATCTCTATCAAAATTAAAGCGATTCGATTGTGAAGTGAGACCGGCCGCCCGTGGGGAGGGGGATGCGGAGGAGATTTCCGCTGATATTTTATTCAAAAGGACACGGGTGAAATTGGGAAGAAAATTGATAATTAGTCTGAGCGGTATTTAAATTTCCTGCCCCCTGTACAGGAAAACGGGCGAAGCACTTTCAGGAGATTTTCGTTCAGCTGAAACGTTCCTTACATACAGTGCTTTCGTAATGTAGTGAAGTAAAGTTGATGAAAAGTCAAGGGAAACACTCAAACACGTCAAGCTTTATTTTCATTGGCGTATTTTTTTATGTAAGATTTTCATATACTGAGTGATTGATGTGGAAAGGGTGACACCTCCATGTTTTACTGCAGAATGTGGAAGACCCGATTTGTTCATACACTATGGGTTTTCAAATCTGAAAATACTTAATGTAATTACTTAATGATTACTTAATGATTACTTAATAATTACTTAATGAAATTTTTTGTATTGTTTCTCGAAGTGTTTATCCAGTTTACACATTTCACTTTCAAACTTTACTTTCATTTAACCTATAATTTAATCTTACATACCATCTTAAAAGTGGTTAAGTTGACTGAAAGAGAAATTAAATCTCTTTAAATGCTCTACAGACAAACTCAGCTCCCCAAGAAAAGTAGTTAAATTATTCAATACAATTTGTCCTGATCCACGGAATCAGAGACAGAAACAAAATTGAAGTGTTCCTATCGAGAATTTGGACAGGTTGGAGACCTTCCTAAATACGATCGAATCCCAGTAGCACAAGACGAGATCAGCTTAATGTTTTGATATAATGACAAATATTTTGTAAAAGAAAATAGGTTTTCTGACAAGGCGGGCTTTGTTTTGAATGGTCATATAAACATATAAAACTGGACTGCTGACGATCAACTGTTGATGCTGGAATATCACACGGAAAATCCTGAGAAGGTGAAAGTGTGGCGCTGCATAAAATTTTGGTTCTCTATTTTTTCGACGTGAACCTGACTTGTTGAAGATATTTGGATTTTCTTCGATACGATCCCGTTCCTGCACTAAACTGCCTTGCCAATTTAAAACTTTACGAAAGCACTATACATGACTGATAACGTATGTCTTTAACAAAATGTCAAATAAATTCGCTCGTACTTATTGTGTGCGATTTACGTTTCTTATTCATTTTATTGAGATAATCGATTTCAATGACACGTTTTTTAATTAATTCCAATGTGATGCATTCGCACGATTTATTAATGAATAAAACCCACTAGTATTGCGTCTAATGGCAATTACAGGTTTTTTTACGTTGTTCGTATTAATTCACGGAATATTTATCATACGCAATGCTAATTACTTTTTTTTGTTTCAGGTAATTAACGTTGATACTTTCGATTCTCCGGCTCAAAGGTAAATCGATATAAATATTTCCGGAAAGCATGTGTTTGGCAGGTATTGTAGATATATATACCAATTCTGCCACGACAAGCAAAGGGTTCATATTGTTAGACTTCTTGTCTTTTAGGTGTGTTGAGGGCCTTTTAAAACATATCACTTTTCCATCGAAACTACGCTCGTGGCAGATCTGGCTTCTATCTCCATATTTCCATTCATTTTCGATCGAAAAACTGCCTCAATAATCGTCGTTCTCATAATTGGCGTTTATCTTCGGTGTGATCAGTTTTTCACGTTGCCACACTTTTCATTTTCACACTTTGTATCGCAAAAAAGGGCGTAAATGTAAAACATAATGCGTAATTAAGTTATGACATGATTAATCAATTTGTAAATGAATGCCACAAAGCAATTTTTCATGTCGCTGTGCGGCCCGGGATGATTAATAATGCAATATCACTTCATACGAATATAATGAAAAAGTTTCGTATTTTGCGTTAAATTAGTTTTTCGATGAGGTACGTGTGCGTACACTGGGAAAAAAATAATTAAAACCTAGTAAAACCATCCAATCGATATTAAGTAATTTCTCAAACTAAACCGTTTCCGTTTTTTTGTTAATCGATTATTTTCACCTTTCTGCGAGCCCCATTACAAAGACTAATTGCATCCTCATATCCGGTAGCCTTATAACGCATATATGAATAATGTTAATAATAATGAGCACGGATAAGAAGTCTCCGAAGATCATGTCCAAGATTTCTCACAGCTTGTATACGTATATGGGCATTATAGAGAGAGGAGGATTGAGTAGAACAATGTAACATTAGATACATTGACGGTTTATACATGACAGGTACATACGTATATTGAAAGTTTTTGATATAGCGCTGAATTTGGGTAAGTTGATGAGCTTTCGGTAAAATTGGTTTAAGGAGTAAGGTTCCTATAAATATAGATCGTAGAACGTATCATTTTTAAGATGCTAAAATATTTTTTTAATATTTTTATTTTTAAATAAGGATATTTGTTGAAATTAAAATATGAGTTGAGTTAAACAGATTTGTAACATAAATGTTTTTATTTTGCTTCGTACTTCGTTTTATGAACATTTTCATATTTGTTCATATTTCTTAATAATAATAAAAAACAATTAGTGCCTTCTTCACAATAACTTGGTACAACTGTGTGTATGCTTCGCAAAAGGTGAAACTATTGATTTTTGCTCTAAACTATTGATATTCAAAAGTGTTCTTTTTGGTAAAGATAAAATATAATTATTTTCATTAGGTACCACTTTTGAAATAAGCTATTTTATGAATTTATGTATGTAGAAGCTTGCTTAGTAATTCTTATACATTTTTGCTACAGAACACCAACATACCCTGTAAATATGGGCAAATTTCTCTACGTCGAACTAAAATTTGTCACTAAAAAAGTGTCGAAAGTAGGTATTAAGATGGAATGAAGATCTCACCTAAATTGTTAAACCTCTACATATTTGATTACATATGGTCACGAGGATGCGGCGGCCTAATTTTACCTCTATCCAAATCAAATAAAGATCAGTAGAATCTAATGTCGTATTACGATACATCTACATGTATCGATAATTTTCTCTTAAAAATAATCATTACACCATACTTGTACCATATGATGTGGTCGGGAAATTTTGGGTGTTTGTACAAAAAGATTGATCATGCCTGCTTGTCGAGCTTATAGTAACGTGTGTTGCCTCATTATAGCAATATTAAATTTATTGAGAATAAATTGCTTCCACTATGTGCAGAGAATGAATGCGGCGCTTTGTGGGCAATAAATGAAGTCTGTAGAATGGAAAATTGTATGAAATCTGTGACTGACTTCCTAACTCCTTATTCGAAGATCCTCTTTGACCGAAGCTTGTTAGAGAAATCTGAATATCTTTGTGTGCTTCCAAGTTCAAAAATTTATTCAGTCATTGAAGCCATATTTCGTATTTCCCACATTGTCTACAGCAATTTGATGCCAGGGAAACAACCAAATTTTCGTTTTTAATTCAACGTCGTACGAAATATAACTCAAATTGTAGAAGCTGTATACTTAAAAATGGTTCAATCTATACATATATTCGAGCTGTAAAAGCAAATTTACGTAATTCGTACATACATGAATACCAGTGCTATCAGCTATGGTGCTACGTGCGTTTCTCGATTTCAAGTTATGTTAAATCAGATTTTTAGTTGAAAGTATGACGACTCTCGGTTGGTGCTACTCTTCAAGAATGCTCAAAATTAATTAAAAACACAAGGGGAACGGAAGGTCTGACCAGAGAAACAGAGCAAAGCTAGCTAGCTAGCGGGTTTCTTATTTATATGGCACTACCTTGTTTTGTGGCAAAACATGGAAACCCTTCGATCTTGCGGACGATTCGCAAAACACTGGTTACCTTCAAAGGCGATGGAGTCAAACGACCTAGTATAAGAAAATAAACGAATATGTATTAGTAAAAACAGAGAGAAGGTCTAGTTGGAACCACAACGGTACGTTACACACGATCGTTCGAACTGACAGAATAAATGAAAAACTAGGGCCCGAGAAACATATATACTAAAAATAAAGTACAGAAATGTAAAACGACCTCAAGGGTCCAAACAACAAATCGCCTGATGGATCTCAATCTAAGTACACCTGATAACTATGCAGATAACCAGGATTTTGCTCTGCGTTCAAGGGTCTTCGTCCAAATTCGCCTTCGGCACGATGGCGCTTTTAAAACGGTTTGGGGAAAGATCCGAGAACAAACTGTACTTCACCATTGCCGAAAGAAGACAGAAAGGATTACCTCGGTGAAAACTGCTATTTTCCACTCATAACGACAAAATCATGTTACATCAACCCATGGAACCATGAAACACCCCTCCCAAACTTGAAGATATGTAAATAAATTCATAAGAGATCTGGGATTACTTATCTGTAACAACATGAGATGTAAAAAAGAAGTAGCCAAAGACAGAACGATCATGTGTGCCTCGTTTCAACCGGGCATAGAGTATGGTTTAAAATAAGTAAGGGCTGCGCGGCCGCTCCAGGAGGGTCACTTCTGTCATAACAACTGTAGTAACTGTTTTGATCATAACAATGGCTCTGCTGTAGATGGCTTAAAATGTTACAGAAAGTTTCAATGGGCATTTAGTGAAGCATGGAAATAGTTTGTTACATGTTTTAACAAATTTTTAAATATACTTTACTAGTTGGATTCTTAGCTAAGTACATCGTGTTAATTAATCTATGAGTATTTGAATAATTGACTAATTGAATTGCACATTAAAAATTATTTACGTTAAAGGTAAAAAATTAATGAAACTTCTGTTGCTACATATTGAAATAATTATCAAATAGACCAATTATCTCATTCATTTATTGATCATTGCAAAAAAATTCAATTTCTCCACTTGTCATTACTACAGAAAGTATCTAATTATTAGTTTTTACATGATACTTAATACCCGTTATATTCTCATTAATGTTACGAAGGTAAAAGTAATTATTGTCCCCTTGCATGTCTAACGTATATGTTGAACCTCCTCAGTGCGATTTGCTTTTGTTTTCGCTTTTACTTGTTTTAATCGCGTTCATTGCTAATGAAACCCGAAATTAAATATTCCGTTCCAGGGGCACAATTTTTCTAGGAAACGAAAACGAACATTTCACCGGTTCCGCCACATTATAATTCGAGAATTTATCTTGCAATTTGTAGGAATTGTTTTGCGTAATTTCGACAAAATCAAAACATGTTGTTGTTATTATTTCAACGGGGCGATCTAAAATCTCGGTATACGATAAAAATTAGCACGTGTCACGTCACTAAAAATAGTGAACTGCGGTCTCGATGCGATGGATCCTGCGATGGACACGAGCCGATACAGATATCGTAAATGCTTGTGTATTTGAATCTAATCTTAATCTAAAGAGCAGTGTTATGATGAAATCTGTGGCCAGAAATTCACAATTGCGTGATTAATTGAAGTTCGATAATTTCAATAAATCCGTTATAAAATATGAAGATCCTAAAAACATTACATTCATGGAACTTTTTTGCTAATTTATATTCAGAGTTCTATTAGAAAGATTACTAATGTTTTTAAATAAATAAATTATGTAGCTCTTAATTTTCTAAATGAACTTTTCAAAGGCTATTTCTTATCATTTATTGCATGTAATTTATAAACATAATCGAGACGGGTCTATGCGAGACAAAGAAAGAAAGAGATAAAAAAATTAGAATCGTTTTTATAACCGTGACCAGGCAAGATTTGAATCGGAAATATTTAAAAAAATTCCTATCCTTCAATAAATCTTTGTGTTCTATTGGGATCTATTGAATGGCCTAAATATCATGGTTTATTGGAATAAATCATGGAATATTCATGGTTTAAAAAATTCTACTCCATTAGAATGTGCACAGAAACGTTTGTTTATATCATTTTGGCTCATAAAAGTTGTTTATTGAACTTATTTACATTGCTACAAAATGCTAATGAATTCGTTAATCAGCGAATCTTCTGTCAATGTTAACAACACTGACAAATCAGTTATTGCAAAGTATTATCTGACGCATTGTTTACACTCCATCCGTTAAGTGAATGGCCCTCTAATCTCTTGGAATATTTCAAATTTTAAATGAAATTCATTCTACGGAGGTTTCGTGAATCCATTCACTCAAATTTGGCGAAGGGCAAGTGCGCGTCCACGGATCGCAGGCAATTAAATTTTTTTCTGTGTGAAAATCTGCTCCTCGCAATGAAATTTTTCACTCGATAAGAGTGAAATCCGATATGGACCGCTGCGAGAGTAAAAAGCTCCAGTCGTTGATGTGGCCACATGTGATGTAATCAAACTGTCAATTTGGCGGGTTTTGTGTTTAATTAGATTTCGGATATCGTCCATCGCGTATTCCTCGTCAACCCCCCACACGTTCAAACGCATGCGGTATGTACACCTACTGTTCGCCTACGTTCATTAATTACGTCCCCGAATTTAAATTCGAAATTATAGTACGTCGAGGGAGGGGGAGAAGGATGTACTTACGTACGGATTTTCAGTATTTAAAAATTTCTAATCGATATCGAGTAGTACCTTCTAAGTTGGAACGTGTTATAGCATCGAAGCTTCTTTAAAACTTCATGATATTTAGAACGTTGGCGTATAATTTCGCTAGTATTCCATTCCGAGTGAAATATTTTTTCATCACTGTCAGGAGTACGTGAAATAAAAAGGAGGACGTAACGATTTTCTCCCTGTCGATAATGACATTGTTTTCATACGTAATGCGTAACGTGTCAATCAGAAAAGGCCAAGCACAAAAAATGCAGTGTTTATTCAACAAATGCGCGGCTCTTCAATATTTTTCCAAAGAATAAAAAGTACATTAGGGCTCGTTGGGTATTAATGAGCCGCGGCCAATGATTGACGTGATAATAATCAAGCAATTTTCCGTATGAGCTTGTAAAGCTTATAAATGGAGCATTTGATCGATTGGAGATACGAAAAAGTTAATAATGAATTAATCGGACCGAGTGGGCGGTAATAGAAAACTAGTAGTCGACGTTGAGGACCTTATCTATCGAGGTATTTGATAATCTTCCCAAATCTATTATTACATATTTAAAAAAGTTATTATCGCTCCGGTCACAATCCAAGATTCAGTTTTATCTGTAGATTCTGTTTCTTTTTTTCGTATTTTATATTTTTTTATCAAATGTTACTAGGGAGAAACGTAGAGATATATACATACATACACACAAAATATTAAAAGTAATTTATTTCTACACTGAGCTTATGCTTATCGTTAAATACATATAAATAGTGATAAACTGTAGAGTATATAGATATATCTGAGTAAACATTTGCGCCTATCACTTCATCTCGAGATAATTACGAGACCAACAATTTTTATTGAAATAGGAAAATTTTAAATGCTAATGGAAACTCACTAGAGCACAGATGAAAATGATCCTGCGTTACATGGAAATTTGTGCGTAAACAGCGATTCAGTTGATAAAGAAGGAATTCTTCAATCGGGCTACTTTCACATATTTTATTTTATTTTGGTAGTGACAAAATTGTTTAGCTGGAATACACTTTGTGTTTCCCGAAAGTTAATACCTAATAGAATTATTTATTACTAGTCGATGTACCGCCACTTATCTCGGGGGGGTCTACCTAATTTCATTTCTTTTATCCGCATCCTCAGAAAGTACTTATATTGAATTACTTGACTTATAGGCAGGCAATGGCGACTGAATATCTTCTTATTTTGTGTTTGGATTTTCTTGGCAATATGAGGTTTATGATTTTTAATTGCAAGTTTAGGGGGAGATTGGATGAGCTGCTTGCTCTTTTTGGTAGCAGCATTGGAGGTTTCTGCAAAAAGTCCAGCTACTATATCTCTTCTGAATTTCTTCAGTCTTTTCTGGGCCATTTGTATAAAGTATGAAACTATTTATCAAGTAAATGTCACTGAAATGAAAAAGTCCTGTGACACTATTTGTGGCTTATCCTGTCTAGTTCATATGTCGATTTTAGTTGATCTACATTAATGTTTTAATTGTAATCATGCAATACAGTGGAGCATGAATCGTCACTCTGATCCCCATGTTTATTTCCTGCTTTTGTTCAATTTTATTCTCTATAAAAATAGTTTCGTTCGCAGTTGTAAATTGCAGTTTAAAATGCTCAAAGTGGTTTAATATAGCACATTTGCTTAAAAAGCAATATATTGTATTTATCTAATAAAAATTAGGCGGAGCTATAAAAGTTTCGAGAACCTGAAACACTCAAAAAATGCAATAATCACGACGGGTGATATCGGGCAGCCTAGTGAAAGAACTTATTCAGAGGTGTTTTGTACCCACTAAACATTAATAGGTCTATTTAATGGGTATTGGAACTGTATCTATATATAGACATAGAGAAGAAAATGCAATTATTAGGGTGACTAATTGTCTTTGACTAATTAACGAAGTGTGCTTATTAATTACCACACTAATATCATTTGTAAAAATAGCAAAATAAATTATCAATATGGATGCTAAATTTAATATCATTAGTAAGTACTTTCCTGTAATAGTACTAGTCCTTTACCCCTCGACACCACCCGTCGTATTTATTCTTTCAGGTCTTTTATAGCTCTGCATAATTTTTTATCAGTTAAATACGACTCGAGTATAAATCAATATAAGGATTATACTACGTTCAGACTTGTAAAAAATAACATTTTAAATGAAATTTTGTAATTTTAAAGTAGGAGTAGCAACCTTCCATCTCTTCTACCAATATTGTGTTTGCTTATCAAATGTGCGATTTAGTTTCTGTTAATCAAATTCCTTAATGCTTCCATGGCCAGCATGTGTCTACTATGCTGATGTGATGGTTTCAGCATTGTAAAGCTAAAAAATTAATTGCAGAGGGAACATACCTTGAATATAAAGTGCTCCACCTGATATTTCGTTCTTCTTTGATGTTTTGCAATTTCTCAAAAATAATTATTCGTATATAATATTACGGACATATTTATGCTATCTTAGTAATCGCTCTTGCTTCAGGTAAAGTTTGTCTTTATGGTACTTTCTTTGCGTTGTACAATAAATTGAATAAGTGCATCAATTTGTTCCTCATTTTTCCACATCAAACGCTCTTGCATACTTTAAAAGTGTGAAGTTAGTAGTTCACTCTTTATGTTGTGTTCCCCTTCAAAGTGTTCTCATAAAGTTCCATAGCGTTTAAAGGATCTTTTGTTGGCACAATGGACAAACAATTCTAACTTTCCCTGAAAACTAAAATTCTTATATAAGCGTTTAATACGGCGGTTGCGCAATTGTATATAACCAAATTTATTTGCGAAAAGAATGCACGTTCACTATGGTGAAAACTGTGATATTGGTTGTATCTCTTTTATCCATTTTCCTGATGATTCTGTAACAATCTCTGGAACACTGAACGTACTCAGAATACTGATAAATAATTACCCTAACGAACAGATTTAAGTACACCACTTGGATTTGCGTTATTAGGAAATATTTTATCGTTAAAAGATATGTATGTATTACGAACGGTTAGTGGTAATAATTTGATGGTTATGCCAAGCCACAGACCATGAAATTATTTTATATGTGCGTCATGCCATTTTATAGTACGTAAAATCAGTCAAGTAAGTAAAGTCAGGTGAGAAACTGAGTCTACCTGTTAGACTTGTCCAAATATTATTTGTTTTTTAAGACCCGATCAGCAACGACAGGGAGTCGAGCTCAGCAGGTCATAAACGACCCTTTTAAAGTATGTTTCCAAGGAAGCATTTCATGCCCAGTATTTCATAATCGATGGAATCCAACCCTGTACGTTTACCCTTCGTCGATATCTTTCGAGGCATCCAGGTAGATATTAATAACTGACTCTCCGTGGCTCTCGCTTGGGTCATGAAAACCGAGTAATGTTTGGACAAGTGTATCTTACAGTTCGGAATACGGTTGACCGTTCCGCGTTTCGAATGAGAGAGTAGGTAGGGCAGTTCGACCCCTTTCTCTATCGAGTAATGGCACTGAATGCCTCCTATGTTAGTTGTAAGGGATGAATCTTATATTACGTCGTTATTCTTGTCCATTCTCATAAGATTTTATTGATACATTCGCTCCAGAAAGTATGGTGTAAAAGACACTTTGACTTCCATTGAGAACAGTAACTTTCCTTTCAAGTTAACAATGCCGCTGGTTCAAACTCTTTGATTTACGTTACACCTAAACCACACATCTAACGGTGCCTCTTGTTCTGTCCCGTATAATTCGACGCTTATCCACTGGTCAACCCATCAATTTATAATTAATTATAAGAGTAAGTTTCCACACCGTCGTGCCGTGTAAAGTGCACTTTTAATGGTCCCAAAAAGCTATTAATTAAAAATCGGAGGGCATTTGAAGGAAATGTTAACAATCCTAAACGGCCCACTTAATTCGTCTTTTATGGCCTTCCAATGGCATTACCGGTAAAGAATAATCTCAAATATGAACGCGCCTTGGGATCCGATAGCATTAATTTGCCGTTTAATTTGGAAAAGTAGGCAGTTAAGGACCGTCTCCAACTGTATCGGTCGGAAGGAATTAGGACGAAACTGTGTATCCGCTTACTATTCAAGAATTACTTTTCTCAGTTTCTCATGACGAAATTAACTTTTTTCTGGTCATACGTTGAATATTTATGAGAAATAGGTTTTGTCTCGTGTGAAAGGAGGAGTTACATCGACGGTTTAAAATTCACTATTGTCGAGTTTCATTACCAGATGATATTGCAGTACGAACATTAAATAAATTACTTTCGCTCTCGTAGACAGACATTAATTTTTTATTGACTGGTAATGTGTTTGTTTTTGATTACAACGGATATTATTTATGTTTTTCAGACACCCAATATGTAATATCATTAAGAGGAACTGAAGGTTTTTAACACTTTAAAACGATCAATGTGTGGAATTCTATGGGTTTGGTTTGTTGAAGCAAGTGCAATTTGTAGTTTACTAACCCGTGTAATAACTCATTTGGGAGACAGTTCGGTTTCATTTTAGAGTGGAGCGGTTGCGCCATGTTCAGTTTGTACCAGGAAAACGAAATAAGAAAACCATGACTTTAGTTCCTTCTTCGTTATTGGAAGAACGTTCCTTTTGGAAAAGTTCATTTCTTCGGGTTCTTTTTTGTTATATGTCTTTTCATATGTGAATTACACATATATGAGACCTAATTGCTAAAAACCGAAAATGCTGTTTTTGGTTTAAAATAAGGGACCCTTCCTTGCTTTTTTATGGTGAAAAAAACTGATCTTTTGCATTTCACAGTGAAATTCGCATAGGAGGATCCTTCTTAATTCTGTTACCAAATTTTAATTCGGTAACTCCCATCTTTTAAAAAATATGTAACAAACTTAAGAAGTTCGTATTCGGAAAGTAAACTTTATCAAGCGATCCAGGTTCGAGCCTGCTCACCTTTTTTGAAATTTTCTGTAATTTTAGAAAAGAGAATATTTTTATTTGTGATTTCTCATTTAGGTCTTCAAACGAAAACCTTATATATAAAGTATCCTGTATAATTCAAAGCCTTAAGTGGTATTAGTCATGGGAGAAGTTGCTTCGGATTGGATATTTATAATATAATATACATAAACTTTCTAAGAATTTTCATGATTTTCCAGGATGCCAAAGTTGAGCTGTTTTTCCAAAAACTATAGGGTTAATTTTAGACTAAATTAAGAAATACAACAAATAATCATTTTTAATTATTGCAGATCAGTTAGGATCAAGGTGAAACAATATCTTTTAAGATTAGAAAATATGATCGTTATTATTTTATCAAGTGGGAAAGGCACATTTTTGTTGGTATTTATTAAAAATCCGTTAAGCTATTTTGGGTTTAAGAAAAACTTTTGGAAATTTTCGTCAATTGTAGCCCAAACTCAAAATCATCCATATCAAATATAACTGGATTTTTTACAAAGATTTGTCTATTCAGACATTTCGGACTATATGCATAGTCTCTGGTCAATTTTATCAAAGTCAGTTATATGCAACGTCAATTGTTTGTACAGAAAACGCATATCAATTTCTTATGTCTATCAAACAGACCTAAATGTAGACGTAGAAAATAGTAGAAAATATCAGATAGGCTTGTTGCTTTTTTTGTAATCTCATAAAGGATGAAAAGTAGTAATTGTCCTCAGAAAAAAGTAGATATTTTTTTATAACAAATTTGCAAATGTTTATAGCAACCAGGGCTTCATATACGTAAAAGAACTAGTTATCTGATTACTTACCATAAAATGGAGAGCTTGTCCTTGTCCTAGTTCCTATTCTTTCCAGGTTGTTAGTTAAATCTGAAGTGATTAAGGTGATTGGAGTTTTCAAAATCTAAGAGATTTAAAACTTTCATTTAAAGTACCTGTAAATCCAAGGAACTTCTTCTTTTCATGGTCTTAATATGTATAGTATGTTTGAGTAATTAATCATAATACATGAGAAAACATGCTGTAGGGGTCCCTGTAAAGATAGTTAAGAAAAAGTTATTGCATTGAGGATTTTTCTTAATCAGTAACTAGTATTTTTTAGTTACATATTATATATATTTATATTCCAAGTTTTGTTGATCTCAGAAGATATTAAACGTTTTCACAAAACTAGCTCAATGTAGACGCAAATTACGTTGACCAGCTGACTATTAAAGAACTTATAAAAGCTAGTGACCATCTATAAGAAATGGTGAGGGCGCTTAGTACTGGCGGAATATAAAAAATTCAAATATACATGATGTGGTTAATTCTGTCAAATTTGAGTGTATAGCCTATTTCTGATGGAGTATGGAATCCATTATACCATTAAACTGGTTTGCAAGATGACGTTATGAAACATTGTCATAAATCAATTCGAAATCGATGCATATGTTTCTTAGGTCGCCTTGTGAAGTATGTATTAGAAGTTTCCAAAATTTTGACGACTCTTGTGCCCAAATCTTGATATGTATCATAAGTTTAAATTTCTTCACAACATCTCGACTTTGTAGTGGTTTTCCTAATTTATTATTGGTTTAAACTCTCGTCGTACGAGTGGAGTATTAAGGGAAAATTGGAAATTACAGTATATATCAATGAGTTTATTTCCCGATTTCTCGAAGAAGATATTCCAAAAACTTTTCAGTCGTTTTTGATGGAAAGTTCATGACTTATAATGAGACGAGCTTTAAGTAGATACGAGAAGTATACAGAAAGTTACCGGAGTTCCAAACCGCGTAACACGCGATTGTATTTCCTGCAACAAAGTCACCAGCAGGAAAAGCAGATTGCACCCAATATCACGACATCAAACGAAGTCTACATGAACAAAAAATTGAACATTCTCTCCACTGTTCAACATGAATTGGAATTTTTTACTGGATGTGATTAAAACCTCGTCTACTGAGCGACCCCCTCGTCGTTTCGTACACCCCCTCCCCGAACGTTAAACGTCCCCTACCAATGTTTTTATCGGCTCTGCTCCTAAAAGAGACTATACCGAAATCCGAAAGGCTCAGTAGGCACTCCTAGGGGTCAGCAGCTCTCGTCGAAAGAGCGAATAGGAGAAGGAGAACAGGAAAGGGTCGGAGTGGAAGAGAGAAAGACAGAGAGAAAGTGAGTGAGATGTCTAGTGAGAGCTCGGTCGTGCTGAGCCGTCTCGTCGAATAAATCCCAATTCACAATGAGGTAATCTGTTCAGGGATATCCGATGAAACGAAGAGGCGTTAATTAAGCCACCCGACTGATTGCAGGATTAAAGGCGTTTCGTTTTAACTTGTTAATTAGAAAGATCTACTACACGTTACGTAGTGCTCGATGACGGCGACGGGGTGGAGGGAAGTCGCGGGAACGGAAAAAGCGTCGCAGTAAGGGAATTTAAACTTGTCCTGTTTATCTTAGGATTACATTTAATTGATTAGAGTTATTGTCATAAAACGTGGTTAATAACTGTGGTAATTTCAGATGAATGTGTATATTCAAGCGTGTGCCTTTCTGCAACAAATGACAAATCCTTCCTCTTAATCCTCCGATAGTATAATTTTGTGAATCATTGGGCACAGCCAACATTTCTGTGGCTTATTAGGAAAATAATGAAAATTGTTACGAGAAGTGTTAATTAATTGTGTCATTCAGTTGTGAATAGATATCCAAATGTATATCCCTAACAGAAAATAGCAATTTTTTGCTTCCCTCTTTCGTTATTACGAATTCTGGGATTTTACAGAAACGTAAAGTGGGTCGATATCGAATTAAGAGTGTTTCAAAACTACAATCGATTAAGTCATTTCAAAATATTGAAACATCGATAGGAAGCATCCTTTGAATTAACATCGATAATCGATGTTTTGCAATTACAAGTGTCGATGGGAAATATCGATGTTTTTCTCCTAAAGCATTCATGTATCGATTGCTGTGGTTGTAGTTTATTTGAGCACTCTATACCTTACAGCCCTTATGGAATATTACTGTAATGTAATTTTTAGACATGGTGTCATAACTAAATTCCTATTAAATATTGTTTCTGTTTCCTTCTTCGATTATTCCTAATCGTTGTGAAACTATGAATTTTGTAGGGCTAACTACAGTTAGCCCTGTTAGTAACTGTAGGGTAACTACAGTTCGAGAGAAAAATGGAAATTTTTATTTAAAATTTATTTATACAAAGTCATAACAAGATTCCTTGAACTTTGAAGCTTTTTAACGAACTTTTAAACGATAGCAAGTTAGTACTAATTGAAAGAAATGTTGGTAACTAACGTAATATTAACAACTAAATCTTAGTCCTTAAATCCTTCTCCTTAAAAACCAGAACTTTTGTGAAACGCTCATTCTTGGATTCGATGACAGCAAATATCTTTACAACAATGTTTAAACTTTAGGTTGACTTTGCTAACATAATCTCGTCGAAAACTTTGACACGAAATCTTATTTTAAAATTGACTTCTCCCTATGAGGTGCTTGCTTATAGATTCAATACTTACGTCCAGAAGAAAAGAACCTATAACTTTCATAATCTTTAATACCTTTAGTATGTTAATTTAGTTTCATATTATTTCAAGGGGACAGGTAAATCTCATAAAATCTATGAAGCTGGGTCTCATGGGAGTCATTATCAAGAAATGGTATTAAATCTTAATTTAAATCTTAATCTAAAAGATTTATCAGTTTAGATAAAAATATCAAAATTAGCTCTCTTGAAAAAAATATGTAAGAATATTAGAAATTTATATTATTTATGTATTAATGAATAGTGCAGCAAATATTACCAAGCTGTAAAATTATTTTAAATTATTTTTGAATTTTTTAAATACTTTTGTATCGGGGGGTATGTCTCTAAATGAAAGTAATTTCAACAGACATGACAAAAATAAGTCGTAGCAGAATATACCACCGTGGCTTTTGCAGTGATTGTAAATGTACTTTAATTAATTTGTTGTACAAATAATACCAATTTTATTAATAATGTAAATATTAAGAAATTTGACATCTAATTGATATTTAAGAAGCATTGACAATATTGGTAAAAAATG
Organism: Cryptocephalus primarius; assembly: GCA_963576515.1. NCBI lineage: Eukaryota > Metazoa > Arthropoda > Insecta > Coleoptera > Chrysomelidae > Cryptocephalus > Cryptocephalus primarius. Next base: position 11,577,973 of record OY754937.1, read on the forward strand.
ATATTCGTTAACTAAATATTAATTTAAAAAACTTTTTTTCGTTCCAGTAGCTCAATTTATAAGTTTAAATGACGCAAATTAGTGATGGTATCATTCTTAAATTTTGTACACCTATTATTAGTTTCATACTATCGACGCAAAAATGTTACAATGTATTTTGACACAGAAACATAAATACATCGTTCACTCTTTATTTTAATTGCTGCTATTGTTATTAATTCACTGTTGTTTTTCTGTTAATTTAACGTTTACAAGAAATTAGAGCGTCTATAACATATTACATTTGAATCCAACGTCTCAAGTCAGGCAAATTTAACAGTGAGGGAACATTCTTCTTGGTTTAATCAAATGAAAAATTCAGTACCGAGCTATTTATTTACCAGGGAGAGTTAACTGAAGATCTAGATCAGGCAAATTAGGAAAAACATTGACAAAATACTTGCAAAAGTTACACTTGTTGTTACCTATTGTAACAAACAGCAAGTGTAATTAAAAATTTAGTTATTGCTGCCGATTTTATCTGTTTGGTTTAAATTTTTAAATAGATGTGATTTGTTCCGAAGTATACTAAGAGATATACCAGGACACTTTAAATTCGGTAAAAGAGGTTTTAAGGTGCCTATCTAAGAGAATGGTAATTTACTTCATAGGGAGAACTGATGATAATTCGATGCATTTAAAAACGCAAATAAGTGTAGCATTGCCGTCTGGTCTTACGCAATGCTTATTTATATCGATACGACCTAAATATTTCCGCACGAAGTATTTCTTTGTAAAATACTGTTTAAAACAACAAAGGTTAACCATGGCATGTAACTTCTAGTGAACATTATAGTGGTGTTATACCCAAAACCCATATCACATGTAAAATTTAAGCTTGTAAGATCTTACAAACTTTGTTGCAGTAAATCCTGCAAAGTTTCACATGTATTACATAACACGAAAACAATGATCGTGTTAGTTGACATCCTCGTTTTGTTGATGATTTTTTTATATAGCATAGCTTAGTTGCTATTAATAAAATACAACAAACAGCCTTGATCCTATTTTCATAAACTCCCACGTACATAAGTTTGACTCCTGAATTACGAAGCAGTGAACTGTTAAGATATGGAAAAGATACAAAAAGTAGTACTTAGCAGGAAAGCAAACCTTTTCCTTATAAAGTAGTAACGCACCAAATATTTTCCTAAATAAGACGCAAATAATAATTTTTACAAACTCAAAATGTCATAGTTGCCAAATTTAACAAAAGGTATCTCTTACTCACTTAAAATTCTCAGAAAGTATACGGCAAGTCTTAATTGATATTTTTAGAATGTTCTAATTTACACATTTATCAATACCGCTTTGCATTTCTCTCTAGTCCTCACCGACGACGTTAAAATTTAATTCAACTATTTCGGTTACAGTTGAATATTTCCTGATAATGACTTAACGCTTGTACTGATTGAGCATGAGATCTTGCAGGTCTTCTGTCTTGTAGAAATCACATGCTCCCTTACTTCAAGTTCCACGGATGAAGCGAATATGGTGACCCGGAGATTGTAGAGTGGGGAGAGGGTTATTTTTAAGTGGTTGGAAAGTGGGGCAGCGTGGGTGGGTGGATGGTTGCAATGAGAGGGGGGAAAATTTCCGGAAAATGTGCGGCTATTGATTAGTGTAAGGGAGGCAGCCTTAGGTCTGTTCTGGGCCGGTTTGGTTCGTTTTCTAACGTATGTGTGTGTTTACTTATAAGTCGATTTATGAGTGGCGACGTACTTATTCGAGATGTTTCTTTGGAGGAAAATGAGGAGTTTATTTATAACCCGCCTCATCGTTTCTTTGCCTTTAACCTTTACCTTTAAAAAGTGATTACTGACTGACTGAATTTTTGTGAGCGCCTTTGTTTTGACGAGTCTCTCAACTTTACACTATACACTATATACACTTGATTTATCGAATTTTTTAATTCCATACCTAACAATTGTAGGACAAGAATGACACCTGATAGATAATCATATTTTGTGATCAATAATGCAGTGTTCTACGAATATATTTATAGGTATTGCTAACGCTATTGCTACAAAAAGGGTATGGCACCAAAAAATACGAGACATAAGGACCCACACAACGGCCATAGTATGTTATAAACTGGCCTATTGGATTAACTCATATTCAAATGTAATGATGTTACTTAAAATAGAGAAACTCTGCAAGTATGACTTTATAGCATTCTTATATCAAACGGTGAAAGACACAGAATCGTACAGAATGGTTACAGTATCAAAATAATCACCCCTAAAAGTTGACATGTAATGGAGTTACTTAATATAGTGTCGCTCCAAAAATATCACTTTCTATCCTTCTATTCCTGTAATGAACATAGAGGACAGGATTTGAAAATTCTTATTGTGGTTATTTTATAAGTCTTTATGACCTGAAGATAGTTATGTACTTTATACTTATCTAATGCTGTGCCAGCATTGCTGACATATTCCAAAAAATCTTGCTATTACTTTGTACAAATTCGTAGTGGAAATAGAAATATGTTAAACCTTTTTTTAAGGTCCAGAAGCTTGCTTTATTTAAAGCTGCGCCATAGTTGTGCAGTAAAATATGGGAAATTTCGAAAATATGAAGAGTTGGTAATTTTGTACCTATTAATTAATACCCAAAACAATATTGAAAACATAGGAATCTGCCCAAGATGACAAAAATTTTAACACAAATACATACATGCATCTACTGTAATAATACAAATATCTACATACAGAAAAGGGAAGTACGCCACAAAAAACTAACAAGTAACGCTGTTGTAGCATCTCGTTCTCCAAGAAACCCTTGTAAAAATTGATTTAACCATTCCACTCCGCAAAAAGCACTTGTAGAAATCTGCTCAACCATCTCAGGCCCCATGAAACCCTTGTAGCAATTTATTCCATCCCATTGCCAAAAACCGTTGAAAAATTTATTCGGTTATTCCACGCTCAAAAAATCGTTGTACTAGTTCATTTCTTTTGAAATTACCTGTCAGATTTAGGAAGTTTTGTACAAAAGTTGCACGGCCTTGTTTGTATACAAAATATAGTTTCAATGGTCATTTTACCTTCAAAGTTGCACTTAAAATAGCTCGTTTCTCAAATTCTGTTACTGACATAGTTTTTCTGTTATATTTCTGTTCGACGGGATCATTTAAGTCCACACTCAAAATAATCAAAAGTAATACTATTTGAGTGCAGTTTTACTCAAATTGCTTTCTTCACCCCGCAAACGCATTTAAAAAAATATATGTATATATAAGGAGATTCCAAAAATTTATTTCTATAACGGTTTTTGGAAGGTGGGATGGTGCAATAAAGGCATACAGACAGTTTTTGGGAACTCGATAGGTGACTGAATTTCTCTGTCATTTGGGAAGTGGATGCTGTGAAGGGTTAAATAATTTCCTACGACGGTTCTTTTTTTGGGGTGAGAGAGTTACATCAATTTATACAACTGCTCTTTTGGGGCGCAATGTTGGTGGAATTAAGTCCTACTAGATTTTTTGGGGAGTGGACTGATTAAATAAATTACAATATTTTTGGAATGTGGGATGCTTTGTTAAATTCGTACTTCCTTTTTGATTGGGATCGGTGGATACACTCATTCAAAGGTATTTATGTATCATTATAATCTTGTATTCAATATTTTACCTCATAATGAAGCTTGAACTAACGCTAACCCACCCCCGTGAAATTTTAGTAAAGAGTATAGTAAATAATTTTATTTATGATAACAATTTCGGTTTTGGTGCTATACAGGCTGATATTAATGCTGTACCTGTGATTAGTACCCAAGCTTAGTGACTCAATTTTTCGGAAACTGTGAATCAAAAAGGTGTGATTCTATTTGATTCTAATATCTTCTTGGTTTTTTTAAATGTTGATTAGAAAATTCAAACCTGGAAAATTGCTTAAAATTAAAAGTAAAATTTTAAAATATTGTGAGATACTCTTAAAATCGAAGATAGTGTAGTTTCATACCTTTTTATTCCAATAATGTTAACTTTGGTTTCTGTAAAGATATCTTCTCGGTTTTGGTATATTTGTTTTTGGTGAAAAATTTAGGAGTGGCCTTTACCCCTTACAAGTGTTTTCCTTGGTCAAGAACATATGTGTCAAAATGTACCATGACACATTGTAGTGTCATAAAAATAGGCCGGTCACTTGGGGTAGTTTTGATCGCTGATTCCTCTCTCAGGCAAAAGTTTGTCTGCATATGGCAGGCAGAAAAGGTTAGGAGACTCGTCAAGACGAATCCACTACCGAAAATTGTGCTTGCCAGTAATCACCTTTTTAAAGATCCACGGGTTCCCTGACATATCCGATACGCACCCGATATATTAACGAGTTTCTTCACATCGCCTTGTAAGTTGCACGGAAAGTGCGTTTCTAAAACCGAAACGGCACGGCTCTCTCGCTCTTTCTCTCTCTAAAGCCGGTCTTAATCGACACAATAACGCGCCGTAATACGCTGCCGGTAATAAGGTTAACGGTTCTTCTTCTTGTGCTTCTTTTTCTTTCGGTTCTCCTTTTTTCTTTCCCCTCTTCGTTCCTTCGTTTTCCGCGTGTCCATCTTCAACGACGCGACCTTCATCGTTTACCAGACCGAGAAATTCGACCTCAACCGCAATCCTCTGCGGCTCTCGTTCTCTCTCCTCCGCTTCGCTTCTACGGGCATTTCCTGAAGATGTAAAAGTCGAAACGTTTCGTTGGGAAAAATTAGCAGACAGTTTAAGGTATATTACGAAAGTGTAGTACGGTGCTGTTATAATTCGATTACGGGGAGCGTTACCCCAGATACCGATGTTTGAAATAACAAGGCGCCAAAATACCATTCTACGGATTTAAATGCCCGAGAAATGGAATTTCTCCAGGAGAAAAACATAACGGATTAGAAAGGAAACTAAAAGTAATTTGATGTTGTTGTTTCTAATTCAGTTAGTTTTACTGATGAATTGGGTACTGATAAGAACTTAAAATTGTTTTCCTTTGATTAGCTTTCGATATAACTTCAAGCGCTTTTGACCACCCGGTATAAGACGGAAATTTGCCGTAAACGGTCGACCGGGCGAAATCGAGAACGTTAAAATTTTTATTTTACAACCATGTGCGGGGGCCGGTCCATTAATTCCGAATTAATGACGTGAAATACAAGAAAACGTTTCGTGAGTATCTGAATTTTTTTGGATAATTATGTAAGACTCAGGCCATACCAAAGAGAAAGAGAGAGAGAGAGAGGGGCGTCGTTTGATCGGAATAGGAACTGGAAGGCTAAATTAGAATCTGCTATCGATATTCGAGAGTAGGTTTTGATATTTCAATATAAGGTTAATTAATTATTTTTGCGTTTGACATCGATTTGGTTTCTTAGCATTTTGTTGAAGGTGGGTGGGAAATACCCGAAAATTTTATTTTGGTGCTGCTTTGGTAAAGTTAGGGTTTTATGAACGTGTCGATTAGCATTCCATTAGCATTTTTGGTGTTTTCTTTGAGGTCTTTGTGGCTTCAAATTTTCCATTTCTATTGGTGCGACTGCGCCGGACATGTTGAGTTTACACAGAGTGTGTATCCTATACTATTAAAAGAGGTATATTTGTGGATATGTGTGCATGTTTCATGGATTCTATTGAGAAGACTATCACAGTATATAAGCGAAATCATTCACGGTTTTTCCGGCGAGGAATTTTAGAAAGTTCGCTATCATGGGCGTTGGTGGCGCCTCCCCGCCTTTTTTAGCCGCCACATCAAGTAAGATTCTAAGGATAGAAACACGTACTGCATCTTATGGATGGACAATAAGTTACTTAATATGGTACGTAAATACATGAATAACAAGATTTTTTAGGTCAGGATGTTATTTCGACAATATATAAACTTGAAATAATATAGTGCCAATTTACGATTGCTAAAGACAATTTAGCTAAAAATAAAAAGACGGGTTGAAAGAATTTTAATTTTTTTTTCAATTTAAAATTGTGTAAAATTTTTAAGTTATCTCTCCAGTTTTGCTGAATCTGAAAAATCTTGGGAAATTTCACAGAAACTTTGAAACATTCGTTGACGAAATTGTGTCATAATTACCAATAAATCTGTCAGGTTTCCGAGCATTCTTAGACGCTGTTGGGCACCTGAAGATTTCTATTTTAATGAAATTACCTACTTCAACTTCATTTGGTACCGTTGTATCCCAAGAACCATTTCCATAGAACTGAAACAAATTTAAAAGATTCTTAACTTCTGTAAGCGTTTAAGATTATTTCAGAGACTTTCATAATTTTTGAGCATCTGAGGGAACTCTGAGGACAATCTGAGAAAATTTCAGGAAAACCTGAAACATTTGTTTGGGGATATTCTGAGTAGATTGTAATATATGTATAGATCTGCACGATCTATACCTTACGCCTTACAGAATAATTTTTAGCTTTATCTTGTAGATTGGGCTTTGAAGTCCACTTTCACATAGTGAAATCATGTATGTAAATCTGTCGTTTTTCTTTATATAACTTCATCTTGACAGCAGGAATCCCAACAGGAAGAGGAATCTTCCTCTGTACACTGAACTGCCATGGGCACTCACTTAATATTTATATCATATTAGCCTATAGATGATTTCTACACGTGTCCATAATGTTTCAAGGTTTTAAGTTTTGGTGGTTGTCACTGTGTCAAATTTGTAACGTGCCATATCCTGTTTTTTTTTTGGTACCAGGGAAAGAATTATAGTATTTTTTAAGTAATACTGATTCTATTAATTGTTACTGCCAATTATTGAAATAATATGCGAATGATTTACGAGGTATTATTCTTTACTGTGAAGATATAGTGGTTTTAAAATTTTCTTAGAAATAAATAACTCGAATCTTGAATTTGACTGCTTTATGTCAATAAGGAAGAACGAAGAGGAACGTTTATTTTTCTGAAATTTTTTAGTAACCTCACATCCCAGTTTAAATGTGACATTAACAATACGCCCTGTATGTGAAGTCCTTGTCTCTTATGCTTCAATAACAACATTTGTTGTTATTTTTCTTATATTCCCGGAATTTCGTGTTATTATTAGCACCCATTCATTTTTCCCTCTATTCCACCAATACCTAATATTCGCCGATGAAATTACCTGCCGTGCGCTTTTTTACATTACTCGTTACCTTTACTATTTCAAAAGCGATTTCAGCGAAACTGCGCGTTTCGCGTTTCCATCATCACAGTGTTTTATTATGGAAAAAATTCGTGACATCGTTTAACCGACCGGTCATCAAGCAGGGCGTCCCATAACCGATAACCGATAACAATCCGATTGAGTGTTGTTGTTCTTGGAACTGTTGAAATTCATGAATCAATCAATAGGGCGAAATGAGCCTCGTATCGGCGATGCAAATTATAGAGTGGGTATAGGTATCAATTTCTGGGTCTGACGGATTCGCTACCACCAATGAGTGAACGGGATTACCGCTGATACATGCGCCGTTTTAAATAAATGGTTGTTACATTTTGATCAAAAATTTGAAAATATGTTGAATTCGGCGAAGACACTTCACTTTTTAAACGAAAATTACAGCATTCATTTTATTCATCTACTTAACAACCAGTTTATCAGACAGTGTCCAATTTATTGCTAGCAGGGAGATAAATTTAATTGAGACATGATAATGCGTTTCTATGGTATGTCTTTTAACTGTGAATGAAGTTTAAGCTGTGTTGTTATATTTCGGTTTCTGCGTTTTCACATTTGAAATCTGAAATTTATCTAACCTTCTTGTTTAATAATAATTTATATTTATCCCAAGTTCTAAAAGTTAATTCCGGAAATGACTTGTGATGCGACATTTCACACGCACCATCAACAGAAGCCATCAATATATTGTTGATAAGGATAATCACTAAATAAGGCAATTGGTCGATACAAATCCTGTTTGGATTGCTTTATTAAAAGTAAATTTTTTTGAAACACCAGCACCTCTTCCTTGTCTTGAGTCAATATTCTTTGTATTTAGAAACCAAGGTCTTAAGTGTGTAGATATTAGAAAATTGCAAAGTTGCTGCGAAGCCACCAGCACCTTTTTCTGTCTTCCATCAATGCTCTTTATTTTTAAGAAACAATTATTTTTCACTTTCCTTTTATTTGGTTGATTCTGTTTAAATTTATAGACATTTCCCTCAGAAACAAGTATTTGAATGGTACACTAATTTTTAAAACACATAATCGGTCGAATATGTACCGGAGAATATAAACGCTGCCTGCCTAAGTGATATGTTAATGTAGATAATTTTGTATTTAATTCGGTTGGAGAAAGGTGGTGAAAAGTGTTAAGGCCCTAAAATATGTTTTAATGCAAAGATAAGTAGCTCGGAAAGATAACGTATACGGTATTCGCATCAGAAAGAAATACTTTTTTCTACATGATTTTAATTACTGTGTTTAATAATCCCTGACTTAATTTACGATTACTGTTAAATTCCTTAAATTCATTTCGCCGTAAAGCCCCTGCGGCGTACAACGCTGACCACATTGAGAAAATCTGTGCCACGCGCCTTTTTTCCGGAAGTACGTGCACTCTCGATTTACAATGTATCCATACACACAGCCTTCGTGGAAATTTGCCTCGCAGGCTACTTTCAAGTTCACTCCTCTTCCTCTTCTCCCATTTTCGACGTGTCCTTGGAATACAGTCCCCCACCCCCCTAGTCATAGCAAGAGAGATTAATTTTTTTCTTGCCTCTCTTCGATAAATCTGATCGTGTGAAATTCGCGTGGAAGGCAGAAACCTCTGAGCTGCTCCCGGCTAATGAGTGCGCAAGAACAGGTTAATTAGGGCCGCGAGGGGCTCATACATCATCGACAGCGGCGGCTCGCGTCGAACCCCCCAAGGGCCCACCAGAAATTCCAAACAAGGAACTCCACGGGTAGGCTTAAGGAGTTTCGGAGCGATCTTGGATCTCTCAGAATCTTCCATTTTCGAGCAATTTCGTTTCCTACTTTCGTGGATATTTTCCTAGAGTTTTAAATTTTTCTCACTCATTCTGAAACATAGAAAAAAATTTTTTGGGGTATAATCTTGCCTGACATTTTGAGAAGTCCAAACACATAATTTTGCATAGCTCTGTTATGTCGATTTATGATTAGATATAAATAATAGATAATGGTTATATAGATTAGGAAACCGTAAAATTTTTATAGCTTCTTAAGGTGAATTCAGGTGGAGGGTACACGCAATCAAATAATGAGGACTTTATCAAAATCCATGCGATATGCAAGGATCCATTTTAATGAAATCTACGTATTTTTCATTATACACATAATGTACATTGTCACCGATTCTGTTTTTAAAAATGTTTTTAAAATGAGGATTGGCATATCATAAAAGCCCAGTGCGAAGCTTACAGGCACACAGAATGTTCTAAAGAAATTGAAAATATCATTTACAACTACATGACTATACCTTGCTTTTATGGTTTCAGTGTGGAAAAGTTGGTCATAATGTAAAAAGGTGTATAACGAATCAATTATTTTGACGCAAATCCATACAAATTCAATTGGATCTGTTCCATTTTTTTATACAATAATATAGTTTTTAGTTCGTGAAGCATTCTGTTCGTTGTACTTCCTATAAAAGTGTTTACATAAAAATAAAAGTACAAAACAAGAGAAATTCATAAAGTATGCATACAAATTAAATAACAAAAGTAATCATATGCCTGATATTCTTGCTCGGAGTGAGAAAGCACATTCGACACATTTCTGTTGTTAGCTCTTGGCATGGAATAGAAGAATAGAATCTGGCTCTGGCTTTTCAACAAGTGAAATCCACAGAAATAATATTTTTTGGCAGTTTCAATATGTTTTGACGAATTTCGGAAAGAAAATTAACTTTAGGTTCATTAAATTTTACGCATTCTGGCTATATTCAAACATTGTTCATTGTGGTTGATTTTATCCCTTCTTCCACAATTTCCAAGTGTTACCTTTGCCATCTCTTATCATTTTAAAAAAATGATTTACTGTATTCTAGAGAATTACCCAAAGCGGGTAATAATGCCTTGTTGCGCAGGTTATTGTCCTATAGTTATTTTTTAATTCTGATTGAGGTAGTTTTTAAATAGATTTTCAAGGATATTTTAAAGAAGTTATCAAAGATCCAACCTTTCTTCGTGGATATTCAAATGACTGGCAATTATTTCTCGTTCAAGCCATTTAATGCGCTTTGAATTTTCGTTATCAACGTTAGCACCTGGAATATTTCTTTAGACGCCTGATGTCCAGATGTAGACTTTCCATATTTTTTTAAATATAAGTTCTTTCTGATATTCGTTTCTAACAGAGTCCGATTTTATCTACATTAAACACTTGTACAGGTTCTCCTTCAGTAATTCTTTTCAAAATGTTAAAATATTTGGTACGATTATCAACAATATTTTCACTCAAGTTGTGCGAATTGAGCCGATTTTTGAATTTTTCAAACTAATCTGGGTTTCTTTGGGATGATACATCTTTTACAGGACCTTTTATTAAATCCTAAAATTTGAATACAAATTGTGCCATAATTAAAAAAGCCTGTCATATTTGTAGTTTGCCGTTAGTTATAGTACGGGTGGAAGATGGGAAATTTAAAATTATGAAATGCTATGAATTGTGGGTTGTTTTCAGTTTTGCAGTCACGAATTTCAATTTTTTTAATGGACTGTGCTATATTTTTTAAACATTTTTTAAGATTCAGTGGCTGTTTTTGGAGGCAATCCTTAATTGTGAATGAAATTCGTTACAAAGTCGCTTTGACATTATTTTTCATTGCAGTTTCTTCTTTCCTGTAGTCGTTAAGTCATTCATAAACATAAACAGTTGTTTAGTAATAATTATCTAGTAAACTTATTACCAGTAATTAAGTTAACTCATCCACTTTATTACCTTATGCCGCCAAGTCACAAATATATTGATGTGTTAATTTGATAGTTTACATCCTGGGATTGAAACCTAAAATGGCTTGAGCTCTAGTTGCTTGTGCCAACACAATTTTTCCCTAAGATTTTTCAGCTTACAACACTTTTATGGGCTTGTGTTATGAATGCGGAGGTAATTATCATTATAAATACAACCACGAACATGATCTGCTTAACAGAAAAAAGTATCTATTGATGGTTTAAATTAAATTAATTTTAAATCAAGAGAATTTTGCCTACAGCGTTGACCGCTGTAAAATGTTCTCGTTTCAGACCATTTTTCAATACATAGATCAAGTTCAATTTAAACCTAGATAGCATGAGATAATTATTAAAATATGTTAAACACAATTCGTTTTACATCATGCTAGAAACTTTACACCGAGCGATAATTAGCAGTCATATCGGTTAAATTTGCCGCCTTACGTGCACCGATGCCCTATAATTTTCAGTAATTTATTACGGATATTTGCATTTAAAAAAAAATTCAGGATACACCACTTGCTTAACGAATTAACGAGTCGACGCCGTTTTACGAGTTAATTTACCGTGTTAAGGCATGCGATGACGTGCTTGCGTTTTCTCACTTATGAAACTACAATACCTTTTCAATTAGAGGGAAATGATTTTTATTCTAATAGATTTCACCATATATGTGCGTAGAATTCTAAAAGAAAGTTCGAAGTACGATTTGGGTTGTATGAAATTTACGCTCCGCTGATCAGCGCGCCGAATATGGAGGTATGAGGCACGTGGTGCGCTACTGGAGATGCTTTCGTTTATGTATGAATCATAAGTGGTTTTGGAAAATTCCGTTTAACGCAAATGCGACTATTAAATGCACTTTGAACCCCGAATGATTAATTCGGTTTTAAATATTGCGCATTTTTTAAAACTACAAATTCCAAAACACAGGTTAGATACAGTAATATTGGCGTTTATGCAATTTAATATATATTATGTAGAGTCATTCTTTAAATAGCTGATACACTTTTCCAGTCAGGGATATGAAATTGAACTGGAATTGGCTTGGAATTATTGGCTAAAATAAGACAAGAAACGCGATAATTAGATCCATTAAGTGGCTCCTTTCTGGTTTAGGCGCTTAACTAAAATTCGTGGTAACACGAAAAAGCAGTTTTTGGCAAAAAAATTTCAACTACAAGATTTACTGAAAAACATTTTTACAGTTTTGTGAATTGTTTTCGGTTTTTCGTTAAAAATATTGCTGATTCCTGAAAAAAAAACCGCAAGTGGAAAACTTTTGTTTTTGAAAATTCCTTGCTCTTAGCATTTTCCTCGGACTTTTTTTGATAAATCTCATATTTCATTCGATTCCTTGCAGTTTTTTACAACGAAATTCATTATAAAAACAGTGGGATTACTAAGGGATTTGCCCCACTCCACGGAGCACACTGTACAATATAAAGTAGATAATTTGTTTGAAAATAATATTCGAGAGGCATGAGAACACCTACAGGTGTCATTCAGAAGAGAAAAAGAATGCGAAAGAAAAGAGAATTTTACTTTGAATTTTTAACAGTTGCTAAATGAGGAAACCACATTTTGATCGCTAGTGTGTTTCTTTTAAGGAAGGGAAGCATGCATTACCGCACCGTGACAAAATAGCAGGTATACCAACTAAATGGCCTATAAACCATTCCCATATTCCTTACTTCAGTGCTCCATACAGGACCTTTATCATGTATTACTTTGTGGATTGAGAATTTACCGCAGCTCTTTCACTAGTGTAGATAATCGCTTACCCGTCATTCATTGCCCTACTAAGTATTTATTTTTCAACGAAACCCTCTTCTTTCCATCACCTCTCGTCTTTTAACTTCTCCAGGATAAGTATGTAATAAAATCCTTAAGATCCATACTTGAATGGATCAAAATCTGCTATTTGTCTTAAGACCCTTCCCAATCTCCCCAAAGAGACACTGAAATTACTTTATTTCGAAAACATTATTTCCACATCAAAATAGAAAAATTTAAACATCTTCTTTGGACACCTTGGAATAGTGTACACACATTTGAATACTTTGAAGGATACAATATGATCTCCTAACATTTAGGTCCATGTAACCGAGTGAAAGATCATTGCGCCATTAAGTCGCGATAAGTCAACTATTTTTGTAATGTCCTCACTGCGATATTCCATACAAAAATTGAAATCAGTTAGTTTGTATTTAACTTGCTATCGAAAAATGAGAGTGTAACATCGCAATCCGGTATTATTCCATGTAAACTTGCCCATTTCATTTGCTTTCCCATTTACCCATTTAAAAGTAGGTCATACTTTTAAATAAATTTTCACACAGGAAATTAAATGGCCACGAAGTTTTAATTCAAACAGATGGTGCGGTTGATCTTCCGCAATATTTTCTTTAAATATCCAGTCAGTTATAAAAAAAAAAGTGGAGGGACAGCTACAAATGTTATTGGAAGAAAATAGTAAAAGAAATGTCAAACTAATTAATTATCCAAGAGGGAATCAAAGATAAAAGACACCACAAAAATTTAAAAAATGTTTACTCGTAGTAACTGAGTGTGTGATGTTAATCTTCGAGAATATTTCGTTCTTAAAGCCTTTCCATTCATAAAGAAACGGGAGTGATCTGCTTTTGATGTAAAGTTTGGAGTGATCAACAAAACAGAAGAAACTCTAAGTGGGTTTCTTCCTAATTATAAATATATTTTTGTGTTGAAATTCGAATTTTCTATTGAAATAGGTTTTTCTAATTGTGGGACAAAATTTCATGTAATATAAGCCAAAATGTAATAGGATAAAAATCGAAAATCGAGTAATATCGTTCTTAATTGCTAGAATGACGATACAGCCCCTTATTTGGCCGTTGTTTCCATCATTTCCAGGTTTCTGCTACAATTATGAAATTATATTCTTCAGGTTATTCAGCATAGTAGAAGTCCTTTGTTTTAGAGTGTAGAACCTTCACATTCTGGTAATATATTGATAGTGATACATTGATATATTGATAGTGATACAACATATCACTTCTGGGAAATGTGTAGGTGTACAAGCTAAGGTACCGTTAGAATTTCAGTCATTTGTTTATTCCCACTGACAACAGATCTCGTTTCTTCGTTTGCTAGCATGCTGTCGTTGGTCAGAGCAGTTATTATTTTTTTCCTGACTTGTTTTTTCCTGTGGAGTATCAAAAATACATTAAATACGTATACATACGAAAATTCAAAATCAATAAATTCAAAAAGTAATACACATATAAAGGAAAACGATCAATAGTAACAGAAAGAAGATAATTTTGAACCCCAGTACTCTAGATATTTTATTATAAACGCATTGTAATCTTTGTGATTTCCACTTTCTTTTCTCTGAAGGATCTCATGTACCTATCTTTGGTGAGAAAAAAATTAGGAGCAGAAATGTCAAAAATCGTAGTTTTTAGATTTGGTCGCATTAATTTTTGACTTACGTTTTATATATAAAGAATCCATAATAGAAAGAAACTATTTCAATAGAAAATTCAATTTTTACAAACATTTTTCTGTACCTGTTCCTTACTTCGTTTTTTGCAAGCTCGTAACTTATGACCCTAGTTTCATCGAAATCCACCTGAAAGGTGAAACAGAAATTAGATTTGTTTACACACTACATTTTTATGAATCTTCCAAATTTGTTCAACATCTTTCCAGAATTCACCAATTTATAGGTTGCCAGTCATATTCAGTCGTTAGCCTCCTGCCCTATATTTTGCTTATTGACAAATTGGTCAAGGCGACTCCAAGCAGTGATTCTTGTAGATTATGACGTAAGAGAATCTATTTTTTAGCTACAAACCATACGCTAAGCTTTATTGAATATTTCCGGGGCACGTGGAAAATACCCCAGTGCCTCAAAGGAATTCCCTCCTATCGACCACGAAATTAAAAAGGACGGCGTATAGAGCGAGGGACGAGAAAAATAAATAATAATCGAAACTGGATGATCGCACGGCGTAGGGGGCTCCCACTCACCATCTCCAGAAAATCTTGTGCAGAGCAAGGAGAAAGAGAGACGGAGATTTCTCGCAGTAGTACACACGTACACCTTATCAGGTAGAAGATTTTTGGACGTTGCCAGGCGACGGCGCTGTCGGCGGCACCGGCTGACGTCTCCAAGGATACCTGGCGCCACTACCCGGAGCGGCGTCGGTCGCCCCACGTCGTCGGAAGCAATTTGCTCCGGCTGTTCTCCCATGCTCTGCTCTGTGCTCCCTTTCTCCCTCTTCCCTCTCTATCCCTCTCGCATCGATGATGTCGGGAAAAATTGACGAAAAGGGAGAGGGATGTGTGTGTGTGTGTGTGTATGTGTGTTCCAAACGATGATGTGACTGAAAACCAGGACACGATACGCCTATAGGGATCAACGTAGTTGATTGTAGATCAACTAGACGAGATTGCCAGGATTCACTTGGTGCTCTAAGTGAATAACTATAATGCTCTAATATCGGAAAACCTGTGAAATATAATAAGCTCATAAAAGAGAATCCTGGTATTTTACTGAAATATCTGCGTCTTTAAAGTTCGAAGGATATGTTTGTGTCTAATTTGAAATTGACAATTTCCCAGTATACTTTTATATTTTACAATCGTCTTCTTCAATAAACTTTTAAGTCGAATGAACTTATTCGTTCTGTCTTCTAGATATTTCAATGCTACAATTTTTGGACAAATATGTTCAATTCATGAGTTATAAATTAAAAACTCAATTTTAGTTTTGTTTCTATTTTTTACCTTGTGCGCTCTAGCCCATGATATAACTCATAGAGAATCACTTTCAAGCCCAAGAATTTACAATTGCCCCTATAGTTCACAGACATCTATACCGTCAATAATAATCATATATTCATCATAGTCATATCGCTTATAGCTGAGACCGCTTTTATTCTTGATATTTGTAAACAATCTTCGAGTTTGGCACATAACGAAGTGATTGCATCTGTTATGGTTTCTTTGTCTGACAGATCTGAGGAGAGAACCTACCATAGCAATCGCTATGGACCACGGTTCCTTGGCATTGCTACGGACCTGGGACTTATTTGGGTGCCTGGCATACAACATTTCTGTTTTCATTTTGTGCTTATTGCAGATGGCCTATGGGAGTATTGCATTGGGTCATCCATCGATTGTACATTTTGCCATTCAAAGCAACTCCTTCATCATTTTGGCATTAAATTGTTAAATCCCTACTGATGCAACCAATATTTTTTGTATGTTCGTACCGATATGTTCGTTTGTAATATTACGTGATGGAAAATCTTTGAATTGAGTTGAAATAAATGTCTTTGCAAAGGGCAGAAAAGGGTTCGATATTTTCATACAAGAGCCGTCCTATTAATTGATTTTTCCTTATCCACAAGTACTGGGTGGTGTTTTTTGAGTGCGCTATTTAAGTACCCCTCTGTATGTATAGGGTGGAATTTAGAGTTCAATAAATATTTTCTTTCGCGCTCCCCGAAATCACAAAAATTCTCAATGGGTGATTTCAGTTCGCGTTTCCAGAAATACACAAATCGTCGACTTTCACGTAGAAAGAGGCGGTAAAAGTTTCCGCGCGTCCGCCCCGTATATCCTTCATGGTCCATTTATCCGGACGGATCCGTGAAAAGTTGCCGACCGACAAGATCACGCGAAGAATGTGTCGAAAATAAAAAGGAAATGCGGTTAAACTGCAAACTAAGAGCCATACATCAACGTACAACAGACTTTACATTAGCCATTACACGAAACAGATTCGAATCGGACCAAGAGAGAGAAACACAGAGAGAGAGAGAGAGGAATAGGGAAGGAGAAGGAGTGATAGAGGAGGAAGGGGACAGAGAGAAGGAGGGAATGTATCCCCAAATCGGATTAAGGACTGTGATCTCGAAGCGATCCATTATTTTTCCGGCTGGCGCCAACGTCCGGACTGGAAATTCTAGTCGATTTGATAAGAGAGAGGGGCTCCGGAGTTCATTCCGGACTCCCTGACGGGTTACCTGGGGAAGAAACTTTGTTTTATCCGTTTATTTTTTGTTCTGCTTTTTGTATATACCTAAAAAGCATCCAGCAAGGAAGAGGAATATTAGTTCATGGTGACAGTGCAACGGACACACGTCGAACTTGCAATTAATAAATAATACATTTACATTTTCTTCATAGATGTTTTTAGTAACTAACAATAAAAGCCATGGTTGGATACGTTGGGCAAGCTATATACGTGTATGACATCACTGATGAAAATTCAACCAAATATTCTGGATCGATTTCTTTTTCCATGACTGCAAAGGAGAATAAGCAAAACAACGAATATGGAACCCTTATGATCAACGCTTTTATGTTACATTGAATGGTGATGACCAAAAATGAAATATAGAAACAAAATCAGCGAATAAATAAAAAAATGACCAAATTATACAATTAAAATAATTAATCAAATAAATACAACTGTTATTATTTTATAATTACAAGTTGTATTGCATTGCATATTATAATTTCATATTTCAATCAAATAAGTTTTCGTACATGACTATATACGTCTTTAATCTAGATTAAATCAAAATATTCGCTAGTTGTAGAAGAACACACAAACATGATTTCTATGATTTTAAATGAAATAAATTTTTCGTCTTCCTGACGAACGGTATTTAAACTTCGAGAATGTTCTCTTTACGTCGCAGGATATCACAGGAGCATACTTCAGTGATTTTACTCTTTTCTATACTCGAGTCTACCTACTCTTCAAAATCTTCATGGATTCAATGCACAACACATGTTCCGAAAAATTTATGTGAGATTAGTTCTTCTACTACATGTTCTAGATTATTTTTCTGCTTGGTAAAAAGCAAGAGCTAGTAAAAAGCTCGAACAGTATTTTTATACGTAGTATTTTCAGTTTCCACCAAAAACTGTTTCTTTTCCGAACAAAATACGTTTTGTGGACGTTTTCAAAATACTCAGAAATATCAGCATAATTATATCTTATTTAATTAGTAAATAATAATAATTATCTAAATAAGTATCTAATGTTTTACTTTTTTCTCTTATACATGTACGTTAAAGCATTTTTCTTGTTTTATTCCATCAGAGTGTGTAGCATAGAATATATTTCTTTGTATCCAGTACATCCCATGTTTCACCTTCTATGATACATACTACTATTACTACCATTGCATACTATCCACTTTAAAAAGTGCCTTGTAAATTAGTGTTTTTTGGTAGTATCGCCATTTTTCCCCCTGAAAAATAAATTTCAAAAATTAAGAATTTTTCAAATGCCCTATGTTTCTAGATCATCTCTTACACACCTTCAAAACGTATCCTTTTCAATTCGCATTATCGAAAACATTCTACTTGACGTGGTGTTCAAAGTATGAAGCGCATCTGTAATATTGATTAATAATCTTTTATCTAAACGAATCAATTGATACGGGCTGATACTGAACTAATTAATATTTTTGAATGATGAAATGAGATTTCTTTTGCATTGTATTGGTTACACATGAAAAACAACCTAAATGGGAAGGATAATGTATTTATAATTTTAATTAAATAGAAGAAATATTTCTTCGGCTTTTGAATAGTTTGTTATTGTATACCGACAGTGAAGCCATAGTGAAAG